>VXBQ01017258.1:0-28383 GCA_013400175.1 Phainopepla nitens | reverse complement strand
CTCCAGAAATTATTTGTTGCCCATTAAAACATGTAACCCATTAGATATATCTAAAATAGTGCCTGAATATTTCGAAGCTCCAAAGTATATTGAAGTACAATAAAATCATGTCTTCAAGTTCTTCTAAACTAGTGAATTTCCATTTACTTCCTCGAAGTTCACAAATTTATATCAGTCAAAGGAGGGATGCCACAGTTAAAATGCATTTACATTGCTGAATATGACAATCACTGACAAAATTAAAGCACTCATCACCTTAAACTAAGGTGAACCTCAGTGCTATCTTTTACATTCTACTTCAAAGGTTGTTTTGTTCTGTTTCAAATCTGAGTGCACTTCAGAGACACTGATTAAATGATCCAACATCACTTTTACAGGTAAGCCCACATTAACCTGACCTATTGGTAATCTCAACTTTAAAGTGAAAGTACTAATTATGCTCAGAAAATATTTGCAATTCAGTCTCAAAATCTGCCTCCTGCTAAAAATTAAAAAGAAGAGGATCATTTTCCATCCTTACCCTAAACTCCATCCAGTTTTAACATTTTTTCTCAAAACATCAGCTCTAGAACTGTGTGACACTATAAAAGTAAAATTTCACCTTAGCTTTGTTTCTTGAGCAACAGCAACAAAAACAAAGTATTTTCCTCTCTGAATCTCATAGTACCCCTGTGTCAACACACTTCTAAACATCCAATAGAAGGGAACATAAGGCTAGGTTTTACCATACTCAGGAAAATAAACTAGCTGGAAAGAGAAGACAAATCACCTTTTCCCTCCCATCTCTCTTTCTCAGCCAAGAATAAGGCCACAAAGCTCAAACAATATTAGATACTAGCAGATCCATAAGGAGAAATCCTCATCCCAAAAGAAGTTCAGAGATTATGTCTTATTAAATGTAGGAGGATCAACATGGAACAAAGCCATAGGAAAAGAGATTGGAAATACCACCATTAGCCAGTCTAAAACCTGAGAAAAAAGTCACTAACTCTCATGAAAGCCCCAAAAAATTAAGAACCTGGGGGCTTGCAAACCTGAAGTGTTTTCTTCCTGTAATCTTAAAATCACAACATGAAAAATAATAATTTCTAATGCTTCAGCTTGTATTCGATTTCTGGAATCAATTATAGGAGTTTTTATGCAGTTGTGTAACCACAAATAAAATCTGTTCTGAAGGCTCTGAATGTTTTCCTTGGGAGGATCCTAATGGCACTGCTGAAATGAGTTCCTCTGGATGCTGTGAGCTTTGCAAAAGCTTCTAACCATATTATCTGGCAGAGCTTTAACTGTGATAACAGATCACAATTCTTTTCTGCTTTGCAGCATACTGAGTAAAAAATTTAAAACTGCTATATATTCTGTAAAAAAAGGGTGGAAAATAGAAATATTTTCTAAGGAAAGTTGCTTTCATGATATTGTAGAAAGTAGGAGAGTTGGTGAGTGAATATTTGTTCACTAATGCATTTCAGCATATATTTTTCTGTTGGAAATGAGAAGGGAAAAAAATAAATCTATACAGATATCTTCTTTTTCTGGCATCAAGAGTGTGGGGTTTTTTGTGTCTTTATCTTCTATCTGAATTTTATTTTGTTACACCTTTCATTCCCAGACAGTAACTACATTTGCACATGTGCAGGAGTAGCTATTTGCTTTGCTTTGTCTTCTTATTAAACAGAGTAAATACAGAAGAAATTCTACTCCAATGGATACTTGCCTTAAACAATTTAAAAAATATTTTTATAGTTACAGGGTAATAAGTACTCAGAAATATTTCTGGCTTCTTTTCATTACAATTTTTTCTTCATTACCCTTCTTACCCTTTCCTACAGCAGGGACCCAGATATCAAAAAGAGGAAGATGGTATATGGTCTTAGAGCCAGGTTTTTCAAAATTGGGTGCCATATTTAGGCACCTATATATAAATGGCCTGGTTTTCAAAAAGAACTGAGCACTCATCAGTTCCCATTGATTTCAATAGGACCTAGAATTGATCACACCTCTGCAAATCAGGCCACTTCTATTTAGGCCTGGGCTTGTGAAAATACCAGAACCACTTTGAGCATCTGGTTTAGAAGCAAGAGCCAAACGTTCTACCATACCGTTTTTAGATAAACATTGTCATCTCTAAATGAACTCACAACAGCAGAAGAGTTTAAACAGAGGTATCTGAGCTGTGACACTTCTTGTTGCCCAAATGGAGTTGGTGAGAATTTTGCTGCTGAACATCTGTTCTTCAGAGCTCTTCAAAAAACTTTTTTATTTGTAAATAAAGTGGATCTGAATAATTTCATATATTCATTTTCTTTCCCAACTAAAATAACCCAGTTCTCAGATTCCATTTCACTAGCCGCCTGCTGTGACACTAAAAATTATGTTAGTTATGTAACAAGATGCTCTCTGTAGCTGCAGAATAAGAGAATAGTGACAGGGACTGGGACAGCGAAGTCCCCATGATATTTCAGCTTTAGCTGTTTAATGACAGCAGGTTGCAAATGCACTTTGCTGAGCTGGAAGGCATTTGCTCCTTTATCAGACAGAACTAGACAGCTTCAAGAAAAAAAGGGGTATAAATGGCATAAACAAGAGGCATGAACTTAATTTTTAAACATTGTATTTGTTGGATATTACGAGACCACACAAAAATGAATTTTGTACACAATTCTAGGGACAGAGTAGCAAATAGAGCAACTTTATCATTTCACAGGAAATGTCAGATTGTCCGTAAAACTATGAAAAATGAAATATGGTGATGCAAACTGCTCTCCTTAAAGTTTCTGTTTCTTTAAAGGTGCTTCTTTATAGACCTGAATATATGCAGAGGGAAAAAGATCTCCACAGCACCCTTGACTCAGGCCCAGTGAATTCACAGAATGCAGAGCTATTTTATGCAAATACAAAAGCTTACTTATGGAAGCAACACGTTTATGGTGCTGCACCCAACCTCATACATCCTTGTCGAGATATCTGATAAAAGCTGCACAACCTCAAAGCAGCACAGAGAGACAAGGGCTAGAGGGGAAGGAGGCAGGAGAGGAGCGGTGGAAAATCCAAATAACCAAAATAATACCAGGCTGGTCCCAGAGCTGCCCCCAGATGAGTTTCAGCCCCAGTGTTCAGGCATGAAAACCATCAAGCTGAGTCAATGCTACCCCTGCTTTTGACTGAGGGGAGTGACTGCCAAGGGGCATGGAACCCACCATGGGATGCAGAGGAAAAGCCAGCTCAGAAATCTCTGCATCACTGTCCTCAGCAAATCTAATCCAAACATGACTCCACAATTTGATAGCCTTGCACTCAGGATGGGTAAGATGGGCATGAAAATAGCTGCAAGTGATGAGCTCACAGAAAGCACTTTCACATGTGAAACCCTCTCAGCACAGAACTTACCAACTACTGCCTTTAGCTCCTAAGGGTCCACCTCTAACCTCTAGCAATGGAGCATTCTGCTTTCTCACCTTTGCTCTTCAGAGACTCTGATGGGTATCCTTCATCACTGCTCTCTCCCCACTTCAGAGACATGCTTGCACCAAATCTCTTCCTTCCCCCTGACTATGAGGTATTCATATTTTAGTGCATTCTCTTTTTGACAATTATATACTTATATGTTAAAATAATTTTTTGTAACTTCTTTTCCTTATCACAAACTCACTTAATTTTAATGCCTTTGCAATAAACAAGCCTTATAAATGGAGGAAAAGGATGGGGTTCAGGAATGAGGCTGTTTTGTTTCAAGCTGGCAGCTAGCATGGACACTGCAATTCTTTTATGGGAGTGCTCTGGGATGCACATCACTGAGGTGGCAGTAACAGAGAAGCAGCAACAGGAAAATGTTGTCTTCTGACCCTGGAACATTGATTTGGAAGTTTACATTAAAAAAAAAAAGTATTATACCTCAATGATACATTAAAGAAGTGGCTAAAAGCTGGATGCAGCTTCGTTGTGGATGAATGGGAGAGAAAAACAGGCATCTGTGATGGTAAATTGATCTTCTCCTTTTCACTGAATTCATGCTGTAATAGGCACTTCTAAAAAGGGCAAGGGAAATTCTGCAACCTGAGACCCTACTACTGCTTGTAATGCTGTAATTTTTTATTCTAAGGTAAAGTGTGCCAGAGATTCTTCTCCCTGTTATATGGAAAGAGATTTCACTGAGAGGCAGAACATGCTGTACATAAGCACAGAAAGCTGAAGTGTAAAAAATTTAAGCAGTAAGAGTGTAGGGAAAGATGTAGCCTGGTTCCACTTTGAGGCGAGACTGAAATACAAACTGCTGAGACAGCTCACTGACATCCACCAGAGCAGAACTAAGCATCCATGAACATACAGAAACCTTTCCAGAAGAATACAAAACATATATATACTTGCATTGTGCCACAGAAAAAAGAAAAAAAAAAGTATATTTCATAAGCTTGAGACAAAACAGTGAATTTATTCAGGCTACCAGCTGTTGGGAGATGGGGAGAAGTTAGGATTTTTAAAAGTTTTTATGGACAATGTATAGCTCATGTAAATTCTGGTTTTTCTTCTTACCTACTTTTAGTTACAAATATTCCCTGGTCAGACCTAATTGACAGGACTCTCACATACTCCTAGAAAAGGGCTGTGGCATCATGTTTCTATTTTGAGGCTCCGTTGCACTTTCGACTCACACAAATTGCTGCCTTTGTGACTGTTGTACTTATAAACAATTTATGTGTTATTGCATATATACAGAGAGAAACTCTTGATCACATTATTCTAAACTTCCAAGTCTAAGGAGGAAAAATATAATAATTAAGACGCTAATCCTGATGTTTTGAAAGAAATGTGGTTCATAAATAATGGGATAAGAAAAAAATTACAGATATTCAACTATCTACAATTGAGGCTGATACCAACAAGATACCCATCGAACAAAACTCATTGCTTTAGACCTTATCAGTTCCCAGGTATCTGAAATTTTTATTCAGTGCCTTCCCATTTTTCTTTCATGTACATATTTACCATTATTATACATTTATCATTGATTTTATATCTTGTTTTGATGTGAATGTTTTCTGACCAGGATGAGGAAAAAAAAAAACAGTCAGAATGCATATTACAGATGCATTGAACTCTGAACATAATGACTTTTACTTAAGCAAAAACTGGAGGGAAGAAATACAAAATTGCAGAGACAAACTATTAACCAAAGACTTCTTAATACTGAAGGAGTCTTCCTTTCATGTACTGGGCTGTACAATGTAAGTTGAGGGCTTTTTACAAAAATTACGTGTTCCTTTTGGTTTGTTTTTCTTTCAAGACAACTAGTAGGCACTGCCACAAAATGAACTGGGGCAATGATTGGTTTACAAAAATAGGGATAAAAAGTCTATTTTGGTTTTGAGCTTAGATCTTCTCCCTGATCTGCTTAAAAGAGTAGACGTGACAAACACCCACACTAGTGCAACTAAAGGGGTGAATTCAGATAAATGAGGTCAAGACAGGCACTTCAGCTTTTCTAACAAAGCATATTCTCTTAACTACTCTCTGAGCTACAGCTTTTGAGAAAAAAGTCCTTCCATAATGCAAAGGTATAGCCTGTGCTCTTCGTCTGTTGTAGGGACTGTTATGTTCCTTAACGCTAGATTAAAATGACTGATCAGTCTTACATCACAACGAAGTGTTACAAGGGAAGGTTTTATGTTTTCATTCAAATTGCTGATAAATATATGAAAGAGCATTGGACAATGCGCAGATTCTTCCAATAAACTGTTGATTTCTGAGTTATATTAGTTGGTTCTTTTTCATTATTTTGCAGTTTCTAGTCAGCATGTTTAGGCCTATTATACTTAGTCTCTTTAGCCCTTTTCATCTGTTCCTTGCTACTTGACAGATATTATTCACTATCTTTGTAGTTTTTATTTCCACACCTACTAGAAACATGTATGTGCCACTGATTTTGTTTCTCCTTTTCATCTTGGTGGTTTCTGATCAATTCAGGCCTGAATAAATATGGATCTATACATTTTTGGACAATCAGAAGAATGTCCTTGAGCAGTTATGTTTTAGTATTTTAAGGCAATCTAACTTCAATGCGTAGTCCTGTTCAGCACAGTTATAGCATTTTGGAATGCCAGTCTCAGACAGGTCTTAATTCTGAACATCTCATTTGCATATGGAAAATATAGCAAAATGATAATCACTGCAATCTGCACAGTTACTGAATGGTTTTCAGCTTCCATAATTCACTGTTCTGAAAAATATCCAACTCTGGATTTGAGCTTTTTCACAGAGGACTTTCTGGTCTCAAACAAGTTATTCAAACTTTTGAAAAGCTCTGAGCATGTTTTTTTTTTTGGTTCTGAATTAATCAGAGAACTGTTGAGGTTGGATGGCACCTCTGGAGATTATGGAGCTCACCCCTTGCTCATAGCTGAGTCACTTACATGAAGCTGCTCAGGGCTGTTTTTCAGTCAGGTTTTTGCATCTTCAAGGATGAAAAGGCTATTTCCTTTTTGGGCAATCTGATAAACATTCTAACAGTCACTAACTAACTACAGAACCTAGGACAGCTAGCTTACTGCATTATGACATATGGAGCTTTTTTATTTTTTTTTTTTTTTAAATATCAAATTTAAAAATTTCGGTCCAGCTAACATCAATCCAGGTGAGATGGATCACAACCAAAGTAAAAGTCTGACAGAGAACACAAAGGCAAGGTGCTGCTCCTTTGTGTTTATGAACTGCAATTCACAACCACAGTTGTGAAAAATAACTCAAAGCTATCTACTCAGCTCAAGAGGTGATAATCCTTGGTACATAACATGGAACTGCGATTGACATTTTAAGACTAAAAGATCTAGATTTTAGTGTTGAACTTGTTTAGCCAAGGTGTTTGAGTTTAATGCTTTGTACCCTCAATTGCCTGTAACAGGTAGTAATGACATATGTCTTTCCTACAGGGCTTCAAATACAACTTTTTATTTTCCATTAAAACAAAAAACTGAAACCTACTTCCTTGAAAGTGTAACTAGGCCTCCTAACTCTTCTTTGTTAAAATAATCTCAAAATTTATAGTTGTGCTTTCAAAATGAGGAAGCATCAAGCCTGATTGCTAACGGACACTCCTTTTGCTCTAACGGCATAATTCTCTGCCTTAATGTACATTATTGACAATTATATTTTCATTCAGTAACTCAACGGTTATTAGAAAAGTTGGCCACTTACAGACTTAAGCTGTAACAAAAGTCTCTTCGGGCTTACGCTGAAAAGCTTGCTAACAGCTGTTTGTCTTGTAGATTTCAAATGGAAAACAAATCACAAAGCAGCCAATATTTAATGTGGAGAGTTGCTAATTTGTCTTTTCCCTATGCTTTTTCCCAAATCTGACACTATTCAAGTGACAGTGGGTAAAACCATAAAGCAGGTGACGTTGCTAGAAGGCAGACTGCAAGAAAAAAAGCGATTACCAAATCAAATAAGGAGACATTCATTATGAGTTTAATTCCCCTTTCTTTGACATTTCCTCCTCAATTTAATTAGTCTCTCCTGAGGCTCACAGTCTTAGCGGTCTTCCTATGCAAAAGAAAACTTGCTTGCCAAGGAAAATAAGTCCAAAACTGTCCCAACTGTGCGTCAGTGAGACTGGATTCTATAAATAACCCCCACAAAATCTACCACATTCTCAGCCTGCAAAGTCAAATTATTAAACCTGACATCTCCATTACATCCAGCTGTGGCACAATTCCACTCTACATTCTGAAATCTGCTACTGTACTGTACCTTGGAGACAATAGAAGCACTGCAGCTGTGGACAGCTAGTGTTTCCCATGAGACACAATGGTTGGTTGGTGAGAAGCTCAGTATAAGCTGGCAATGTGCACGTCAGTCCCAGGAAGCCAACCTGGCTTTGAGGGATCCTGGGCTGCATGCAGAGCAGAATGATCAGCAGGTCAAGGGAAGTGGTTCTACCTATCTCTTCTGCCCTCCTGAGACTGCAGCTGGAGCGCTGCATCCAGCTCTGGGGTCTTCAGCAAAAGAAGTACACAGACCTGCTGAAGAAATTCCAGAAGAGGGCCAAGAAGATGAACAGAGGGCTGGAGCACCTCTGCTTGGGAACCGGTGGATAGAGTTGGGGTGGTCAGCCTGGAGAAGAAAAGACTCCTGGGACAACTCACAGAACCTCCCAGTGCTTAAATCGGACCAAAAAGAAAGCTGAACAAGTACTTTTTTAAAGGGTCATGCAATAATTGGGGAAGGGGTAATGGCTTCAAACTGAAGAGAAATTTAGATAAGGTACTAGGGATAAATTCTTTGCTGGGAGGGTGGTGAGGTACAGGAACAAGCTGCCAGGGAAGTTGTGGATGTACCATCCCTGGAAGTGTCCAAGGCCAGGCTGAATGGGGCTCTGAGCAATCTGGTCTAGTGGAAGGTGTTCCTGCTCAAGGTAGGGGATTGGAACATTTCAGGTGACCTTTCAGGTCCCTTCCAACCTAAACCATTCCAAAAGTCTATACTATCAGCTCTGTTTCTAGTAGAACATAGAACTTTTTAATTCAAAGTTTAAATTTAAATATATTAATAATAATTACATGGCACTTCAGCAGCTGACTGCTTGTCAATAGATTATGAAAAAGAGACTATTGAAGTTAATCAAGCTTGTTAAGGGCCCGATTCTGCAGACCTGCTCCTGAAGAACCTTTGCATTACAAGTCAAAAAAATCACTGTTAGTCTAATAGTTCCTGACTTTTTAACTGTCATATCCTAACAGAGTACCCTGGAAATGTCTCATTTTTAGTGTCTCAATTTCTATAGAGATTAGAAAAACCCTGAAGAATACCAGACTCAGACTGACCAAAAAATCTAAACACAACCTTTTTTTCCTCAAGCAAAGTACTACGATCTCTGAGGGACATAACTGCTAAATTTTGAATTTCTGGCAATACTTTTGTGTGTTGAGCCAAGCAGTCATATTGGCTTTCATGAGATACTTTCATAATTTATAAAAAGATTTATAAACTCAGCCTTTGATGACACTTTTCTAAAACAGAGATAGAGAAATATGGATCAGTTATTACTGCCTTGAATGCTCTCTGTTTTACACAAGATGCAAAATTTTGTTGCTGCTTCTAAAATCAGGATGCTGCTTTGCTTACACTACTATATTCAGCTGTCCTGTCTGTTCAATTTTACCTGCAATATTTTTTCAATGCAATTTCAGTTCTGTTTAGTAGTTTATAACTGTAGCAGCGCTACTAGTCTTTTTTGTAATGCATTCTTCTGTGCTCCACACTTAAAAATATGCTGTTGCTTTCTTTCTGCTTTCCCTCCATGTTGTATACAAAACAGTAAGCAGAAACAACAGTGAACAAATAAGGACTTATTCTAAAACTGAATTATATTCTCTTTTCGTGTTGACCTCAGAGGAACAAGAGGAATACTCAATTTTCTCTTCCTGATTGTAAAAGAACAGACTGTTATATCTGATGACAAACTTGTAATGAAAGAGTCTACAGCAGTAATTGATCTTGCGACTTTACTTCTCCATTTGGCTATGTCCTAAGCATCAAAAAGCTTTCAAGTATTTTTTAGCAACCTCTCATTGAACAGTTCATCAGTTCTGTAAGCAAGCAAAATAAAATTAGGTAACTCTTCCTTACTCCAGTCTTTTCAAAGTAAAGAGAATACTTGCAGTTGCAGTTACACACTCCTTAGTATGTTTGTCTATCATAGATGCTAATGCTGTAGGCATTTACAGCAGTTTACTAAGAAAACAGCCTATGACTTCAGGCATTCCACTAGAACTCCGTTATGTCATGACCGAGTTAGCTATTTTTCTCGGGATCTGCTCTTAAATTGTTCATAGAATTTTCTATTTTGATTGAATCCTCACTCATGAAGCTTATTTGTCTCTCTGCAGGAAAAGTCTGCAGTTCACGTAAGAGTCTTATGTCTCACACCAGAGCTTTGTCTCACACCTAGAGACCACTCAGAATATTAGCACAAAGAGCAATCTCCCAGCAACAAATCCTTTTGGATTATTTGGATTCATGACAAATTTAAAATTAGGGATGATTTCCACATCACTCCCCTTCTCCAGCCACAAGGCAGAAGACGTTCAGTGGTAGGCAAGGAATTCTATATTCCCACCAAGTACTCTCTTTACCCCGGAAGCCCCATAATCATTCTGGAAAGAAACATAATTTCAACATGGTTTTTTTTTTACTAGTATGTTACTATCCAGACAGAGGCAGAAAGAGAAGCCATCAACCTTTTGCTACTTGTCTCTGTTAACAACTCTGATGTGCAGTCTTTTCATTTCAAGACCAGAATTTCATGCAAACAGTACTCCATACCATTGTTCATATTGATTTGCCTTTCAACAGTTTACAAATGTCAGCAGAAAGAACGAAGTACAGATGCAGAAATCACTCTCCTTCCTTGGCATCATCCTCAAAGCAGCTGAGCTGGTCCCAAGTATTTGTACACAAAAATATTTACCTTCTTGCACACACTATATAGAACATAGTTCAATTAATTTATCATTTCAGAACCCTAAGTGATTTTAGGAGGAATTCCTTTCTAAATAGTATAAACTGAAAAAAATTCCTCTGTATTTTCCTATACTGACAGATGCAAGCACTTTGAGAATATGTTCATCCGAACTGTTATCAGTGTGTAGAGGGAAAAAGAAAAAAGTGGTTTTAGGCATATAATCTTGTATTGAAGGAACAATGATTCACTTTTTAAGCTGACCTTGACATACTATTTACCTTTCTACGAACAAAGTAGTGAAAAAATGATGTTTACATAATTATGCTAGCTTTACACACACAAAAGTAACTGTACTGTTCCATAGCATAGAAAAAGATACTTAGATTTCTAAAGCAGTCAGATCCTTTATGCAGTGAACAGATGCTTTGGACAGAAATTCAATTTTAAAACTTTCAATATCCTTTAATCTTCCATGGTTTTATTGTCTGTGTTGCTCACCTTCTCCAGGAGGCAGGCTGACCTAGAATTCCAGGTCTGAAAAGGCTTTACTGTATTGTACAGGTCAGCACACAGCTTAGCCAGACATAAAACCACACTTCTGGCCTCTGTGTGAGCAAAAAGGTTTGGAGCTTTCTTCTGTTCTACCAACTGCATCTCTTTAGCTCTTCACTGCTCCTCAGACATTGGGCTAAAATGATAATCTTCACCCCTTTTTTGCTTTTGTCTTCTTTTCTTCTTTGTGCTTTATCCCTTCCCTACAAAAGTTGGCTGAAGTGTATCACTGTGACAGGAGGCAGCACGGCCAGGCCATGCAGCCTTGAAGTGAGAAAATCCAGTTACAATCAACTGACTGAACTATTTTCTTAGTAGTGTTTTCAGCAAAATTTATGATGCTGTTCAGTCCTCAGAAATATTTGTCTTTATCCTCTTTTCTAGGGTTGATTTGCATATTGCAAAGTCAGATAGACTTAAAGAGTTTTCCAATTTGTCAGTCAGTGACATTATTTCTTGACCTGGTGAATCTCAGTATTGCTGCTGTGATAACAAACAAAATCATCAACAGTAATACACAACAGTGAAAAATTTGTCTGATATGTAAGTTCACAACCTCAGAAATATGAGTAACAAACCAGACCCTTAAGACACAATCTTCGGTTGCCATTACCACTCCCTTCTCCCTTTTAACAACCGGTTTTTTGATCAGTTTTGGTACAGATTTCTTTCACTCTCCCTTTTCAACTTCTGTCAGTAACAGCCTCATTTATGGCTAACCTCATTGTCTTCTACCAGTATACTAGGTTTGTTTCAAAGTTAGCCAAAGTAACTTGTGGAGTGCTTAAGAGCCCTATGCATTTTTCAAAATTCTTATTGAAGTGGCTACACTGACAGATCATTTTTTGTGTTCTTTGAGATAAAAATAATGCCATTCACTTTGGACTAAAACTCCTGATCTTGAAGTATTTGTACTTGGAAAACTTAAAAAAAGGTGTGGATTCCACAGAAAGTTATTTGTTTGAGGCAGGAGGAAGACAGTATACAAGAACCAGTATTCAACAGTTGGGGATCTATACATTAAACAATATAGAAGCCAAAAAATTAAAACCAAACAAACTAAAACCCCAAACGAAAACCAAACTCTCAGCCAAAAGACACCTATCATAACACGCCTACAGCAAATTTCAGTCAAGTTGTCTGTCATGATACCTCACCAGCACAAATCCAGTGTTTTCTAATAGTAATCTGTTTCGTAATGCATTCCAACAATAACTGAAATTACATATAATTCTGTTAGGCAAGAGTTTTTAATCATCAGAATATTGAGTGATTTTATTCTCATCAAAGCATTCAAGTAATAGAACGGGTACACCATTAATTCTTGACTACCACAATTCTCTTTAAAAAGTATTATTTGGTATGAATTAAGGCTTTGGAAATGTTTCTCAATTACCTTCCTGTAAATCACCAAACCAATATATGATTGCCAATACATTTATGCCAATATATTTACCAATATATGCCAATATATTAACCAATATATTATTGCAATCTACTGCATTGAGAAAAAATTCTAGATATGGCATCTTACAGCTCAAGAATCTCGAATGCTAGCTTAAAACATTATTTAAATTGGTCAGCTGGATCCAAAAAATCCATCTTGACCCCTGCTGCTTCAAAACTTTCTAGTTTTAGGTACTATAAAATAAGGATTTGAACCTGAGTGACAAGGACTATTCCGTTTTATTTCTTCAGGGCATGCATACTTTCTGATTTTTGTATAATTTATCTTTGTATTAGCAAACTATGAAAGGATGAGAACGACACGAAACTCCATGACACCATGCAACTGCTCTTCCAGTGCAGAGCAGGAGAAAGTGCTGTTTTCACTTTCCCGCTTCTGTACCAAGATGTCTCCTTCGCTTTTCTACTTTCTAGAGAAGAAAGCTGAAAACTACAGAGGATTCATGCAAGAATAAAATGGGCAGATATGAGAGGTGGTAATGGTGTTTCTCAATCAGAAAATACCTGAGCTATTTCAGTGTCTTTTGTATGTTGATTTCTTATCTTTGTGCTTCTGAGTAACTTATGGTAAAAACTTTTCTTAATCTTGTTTGAGTAAATTCTTAATCTGTAAATTTATGTTGTCAAATGCTGCTTGTTTAACTTGCCTTTTCAATCTTGAATTATATCCTGACCTCACTGAAATCATTAGCAAAGTCACTTGCAACATCTGAGATTTTATTCTTCATGCTAAATTAGTAAGTTTGTTCGCATATTAAGCTCCATTTAATCCACTAGGACGCATCTGTTTCATTTGTGGGACAATTTCACATCTTCAGCAATAAACTGCTGCTCTTCTTTTCACTATTGTAACTAAAAAGGTTGGACCTAAACAAAGCCAATTGCACACTTAAGCTGTACATGTCTCAGCCTGACAGGATCAGGGCCTTAAATCCTGGCAGTCCCAACCATGAAACAAATAAGGCTTTCAGAATTTCGTCGTATTATCTAATTTTGACAGATCTCACAAAATAAATCCAATACTTGGATCAAATAAATCAAATATTTGGCATTAGAAAGAAGTATGAATATTACTTTATTTGCAAAAATTAATTATATTATTGGTTGACAATGGATTTTGACATTAAACTGGCATTTTTTCCAAGCACTGTGTGTTCAAGACATTTCAATAAACATTGCTTAAAATGAAAATGCATGTATCAAGTGATAAATGTTTTTCAATTAATGCCTAGTTATAAAAATCTTTATACAGTTGTATGTTTAGCAACTGGATTTATGTTAACACTGTGTAAATAAATACAAAAAGTAATTAACAATAGGTCATTTTGTAGCATTGTGAGGTTGAGGGTTTCTGAAGACTAGCTGAGGTGTAAAGAGGTTGCTTCGTGACTTCATCAGTCATTAGCAGAACACCCACTGACTTCAACATGACCAGAATTCCCTATAGGAATACAAATTTAAATTTGAAGTGAGACATGAAACAAGGCCATACAAGTAAGGAGTAAAATAGCAACTTTTTCAGTTTGGACTGTACCCATCTCATTTAGAAAAAAAAACCAAAAACAAAAAAACCCCAAACATACAAACTAACAAAAAACCAAAACAAAAGGGAAAAAAAAAAACAAACAGAATATGTAAAGTGATTCACAGTTTTAGATAATTAATTATGCTCTTTCAGCACTGAGGAAGAAATATTCAAGAATTCAGTAACACTACTATGAATTCTTTACAGAGATTTTTAAACAGAATGAATTTCAAGTAAACAGTTGGTTACCACAATTTTTCCTTTTAAGCGTGTCTATGGATATATCCCTAAAACTGGACCAAAAAAAAATTTAAAAAAATTACAATTTGAACAAAAAACAATATTTCAAATTAAAAGAAAATGTAGCAATTTCCAATCAAATTACACTGATAAGCTTTGTACATGTCAGAAAACAACAGTCTTCAAGACTGAAGGACAACTTAAAAAGGAATCAAAATTGTTTGATCTTTTTTAGATCTCATAAAATCAGCATATCCATGGTATGCTGCAAAAAGTATAAGGAAAAATTAATGTGCATTCTCAAAATCCTGGGAAGCACCAAGGATAAAGAAGCCAACCTGCTTTTAAAATAAGACAAATGAGACAAATTTAGTCTGGGGCAAGGAACAAAAGAAAAGAAATAAAGTATGGTCTGGTATCGAATAAACATGGGACAGGTTCACTTAAAGATGCTATTAGGCTGTCTCTGAAAAATAAAGGACAGTGGAGAAAAGGGTATGAATATGTGGGATCTAGGCTATCTTTATAACTGCTTTCATTTTATCTCCTATTTAAAACAAACTATTCAATACATTATGGCCCTGAGTATTGTTTCTGTCATATGCTGTCTACCCTGGCTGAGACATTGATCAAAGAGCAGTCCAGCTTGCCCCTTGGAGTCACTGCTGAAAATACAAGGGAAGGAAATAGCATACAAATAGCATATCTAAAGGCAGCTGAATATTAGACACTGAGCTCTCAGTGCAAACTGAATGATTGTATCAAGATATAATGCATATTATAAAAACTTTCTTCTTTTAGAAATGATCCTATTGAAAAAATAAATTATATAGTATCTGCCTCTCTGTCTTAGTTGTGCTGTCTCATTTCCCAAATATATTTAAGGGTCAGTCTAAATGCAAGCTGAGGATATCTTGTATTTTTTCCCATGAGGATTCTCATACAAAGCTAAATTTCATTAAAGCTTAAATCAGTTTATTTTCCAATTCAGGCTATGTTATATTTGCTTTTATCTCAAGCAATTTTTCTAGCCATTACGAAATACTATAACTGCTGCAATACTGCTCATTTCCACTACACTCCTGAACGATCTTTTGATTTGTGCTGGACTGCTTGCTAAAATACCCTCAGATAGGTCTTCCAAATTTGAATTGTTAGCACTGAAAGCATTCTGAAGTAGCCACATGAGCCCTTCCCATCATACTGAAGAATTGCAGAATTTCCTCAGTGAGGTGAAAGATGCAGGGACTTTGTATAATTTCATCTGAAAACTGCTCTCCTCAGTCTTCTGGAGGAACAATTTCAATAGAATCACACATAATACTTTGTACAACATGTGCATACAATGCTGTAACTATAAAAGTATTTTAATTCTTTTGATTTTGTACATGCTTTCTGTTATAAATGAGGCACCAGGGAGGAGTTTCTGATAGAACAATCTCAGTTTTGGCTTAGCAAGCTGACACATTTTTTTGTTCGTGTTGTCACTCTCTCAGATGCAGTGATTGACACTTTAATTCTATATAGGAAGTCCTCTTCAAGTTTACTCTTTAGTGGATGACAGTATATAAAAACAAATACATTTACTTATTGTAACAACTTCAGAGGAGTTATGACCTACTGCAATCTTAACTCAATTCTATCACATTCAGATACGGAGTAAAGGTAAAAATATAATGTCCTAGAATACTTCCTTCTCTTTTTGACACGGCTCTAGCTAAGGAAGGGAGTGGCAAAAAGTAGCTTTTTTTGTTGAGGTGTTTGATTCCAAAAACAAAAGACATGCTCTCCATTTTAAGCAGCATATTATGGATGCAGATAAACAACCTGATAAAAAATGAAACAAAATTCTCAGTGAGGCAAGTAATTAGGTGAAGCTATCCAAGTATAATCTTTTCTGTCAAATTGCCTGAGATATTATATTAAAAAGAGATATTTTTTCACCATTGTAAATACAAATATGTGAAAACAAATAATTTTTCAGCACATTTAAATACTGGAACTGATGAGGTTAAACCTATCAGATAAGCTAGCATGTAAAGCCTTCAAAAATCAGAGGAGGGTTGTTGCCTTTTACAAAACAGTAATCAGTCCTCAAGCTGCAGAGGGTTGGGGGGGGCAAGATTCTCAATAACCAATGACATTTCATGGTTGCAGAATTTTTAAGCTTTTATATGGTATGTTTCACAGCCAAAAAAAAAAATTAAAAAGAAACCATAACTAGAGGATGTTTTTATTTAAAAGGCAGCTCTACTCGTAAAAAAAGTAGTGTTTGAACTATAAAGAATCAGGCATTGGCATGTGGTTGAAATGCATTTATGAGCACAGCTGTGCTTGCCCACAAAAAAACCTGAAATTACATGCTGTTTTCTACGACAGAGATGTGTCATGCCAGCCACAGGAAACCGTACGAGAAAGAAGGGCTGGGGACAAGGCTTTGAAGGCTGCTAGGGAGAAGCTGGCTCTCTGCCGAGACAGGACAGGTAGTTCAGAAGCCTGAAAAGCAGTAAAGCATTTATCTTGCAACAAACAAACTTGAGAAACACTAATATGAATGAAAAAACAGGACTTTTAACAGAATCTGTGAGTGCTGGTATCAAGCAGGCACTAAGGATGATGAGCAAAAGACGAAAACAGAAGATCACAGAGGGCAGCTGGCAAGGATGCAACTAACAAATTAGTGTGTGTTTTGTAACAAATAGTGTTTTAAGTCAGCTCTGCTTTCACATATTCCAACATCTGTATCGGATAAGCAAGGATCAGCTACTCTTCCAATCCCATCCTACTTATTTATGATGTATTTTCGAAAGAGGATGCTTTTTAAAGCTTTTTATAAGAAGAGCTTAAATTAATACTCTGTATCAGAAAGAAGTAAGTAATTACCAGTGGGCTGGAGGTATTTTATGGCAATATGGGGACAGAAGCTGGTGAAAGGTATTATCCTAACCAGAGACACCTGAGTTTCGCAGAAATTTGATCTCCTAATTAGCACAAACTTTAGATCACATACAAATAACAAAGCAGACATAAAAAGGCACTTTAACAGTCATTCTACTGTTTGCTCATTATTTCCTAATAGCTTTGCCTATCCCCAGTTGAGAACCACTTTGCTTACCACCTCCATCCTTCATTACAAGCAGCTTTCATATACTGGATTTTTAAGCTTTTTAAGCTTTTTTAGCTTTTAAAGACTGAGATATCCTAAATAATAACATACGTTTTTATACTTCCTAACCTAAGAACTGGATCAATTTTGCATCACCTCTGAGGATACCAATAGCATAATATATTGCGGTTACTTATGGCTGGAAAACAGTGTACAAGCATCAAAAAAATGTAAAGTTCTTTTGCTTTGCAGTTCTAGAACAGTTCCAAATGTAACAGTGATACCCATGAGAGGATGAAGAAGAAATTTATTGGCATTTTTACATATGCTCAGTCCTTCCATAATCATTCAAAAAACAAAAAGTTAATTAAGCTGAATTACTATATTTAAAACAAAAACAGTGGTGGAAGGGATTAATTGATCCTTGAGAAAAAAAGAGACCAATACTAGTTACCCCCAGCTTTGTACAGGGAGACACAGCTCTTCATACTTTGGTGTCAATCTTTGGTGTCAATGATGACACAAAAAATGATGACCAGATACAGTCTCAAAGAACTTGCATACTAATTTTTCAATAAATAAAAAGTAACAGTTTTCCTACACTATAAATATAAATCAAGCAATGTGTAACAAGAACAGAAGTTGTGAAGGTCATTATTTCAGATTAGAATTCCCAAAGCTAAACCACACAATAAAATTAAATCAAACTGAGGATTAGGCAGAATTGACAGCACTGTACTTCGTGCCCAATCCTTTAGTAGGCTAGGAGAATCCTGTTCTGAGAAGTGTCAGTGATCAATGTGACCCTCATCAGGCCTTAAGTAACATCTGCTTGATTCCAGGTGGGATCCCCAGCCCCACTAGGCTTTTGGTCAAGACTATCAGCAGCACAGTCACATCTATCTATATTCCCTCTGAATATACCATTCAGTCTGCAAGCTGATTCATGTCCTGTCTCTTGTCTGTATTCTCAGAGGGATCATTCCATACTGTGGTTGCAGCGACACCATACCTCAATTATTCCAATTTTCCAAACTTGTTTATTCTATATCTGATCTAGACAGAAATATGAAAATAAAAAGGAAGTAGAAGGAGCTCTACTGTCAAGACTAACCAACAATTTTCTGCTCTTATTAACCTTCAGTCAACAAAACAGTTTGTCTCTGTGTCCATTAAAATCAACTGTTCAGCTTTTATTTTTTGCATTGTGGTTAGGAGACATTTTACATGCAATTTTACTCAAAATGCAAGCTTACAGATCATAAAATTATCAGAAAATTAAGAAAGATATATAATCTTTTTTTACCGTATTTGCGGTATTTTATCTTTGTTGAATAAATTACATTGGTTATTTCATTTGCAGAATTCAGGTAAAGAACATACTTGAAAACAGCAGTAAGTCAGAACACAAAACACTAAACAATTATATTATAAAAATGCAACAATACACATAATAGTATGTATTTGATATTTAAATGGTGATTCCCACATCTTAATGAGACATGTAGGTGTTCTAAGATTCTGAAACTATGCTTTGGAATCTTAACAGCAGTATAAAAATACAGTCTTCTGCTTCAGGTTTTTGTTCACACACAGAGTAGCCCTTCTTCCCTTGAGCAATATTTTACAGAAGTTTTATACTCTCTGATGTGTAGAAGAAGTGAGATGTAGGGAACAGAAAAAATCATACTATTTTATTGACCCATCCTTCGAGCTGAGTAAGCAAGAAAAAATGGAAGAACATATAGATCCATGAGTGTTTTTCCCCGTGTAGGAGCCCACCCGGGAACATTCCTGAATATTCAAAGGGATATTTTGATCTTATAAAAACACATGGCTAAGTTGCATCAGCTAACTCTTAATGGTGTCCTGTCTAAGATGACTCTCAAGTACAGAGGAAAATAACAGGAAGCAAGGTATTCTTGAGAAATATTTAAAGCTGCCACACACCAGAGGCAAGAAACAGTTGTGAACAGTTGTGTCCTCTGCTATTTATTCCCTAGGACAGCAGACAAGAGAAGCGGAATTTTATTATTCTCAAAAATCCTGCTAAAGGCAGACATTTCCATTTGTTATTTCATCTGGCACTGCCCTTAACCAAACATACCACTTCTGTAACTAAGTGAGGCTGAGCACCCAATCCTATCTCATCCTGACACTCAAAAGATAAAGCCATAACTTGAAAACACAACTGTTCCTCTTTCTAGGAGCAAATATGAAATTCTGCTCACTTTTTTGGATTCAGTTACTTGTAGGAACATCAAAATTCGAGGAAAGCCCTAAAATTCTTCTCAAAGCTTAACTTATGTTAACTTATTTTCTCATAGCACCAAAACTGAAAGAATAACTGTTTTATAATTAATATTTTCTCCACAAGACTATCATCCTCAATTTCTCAGCACAATTCTTCTATATTTTACAATTTTCTAAAAATAAACACAATTCTTCTATATTTTATGTTTTCGTTTTGAAATAAACAGAGCTTTTCAGACTCAGAGAAGAAAGTACTGAATGTATTTTAGTGATTGTAATACAGGAATGTATCTATTACAGGTATGAAAAGAGTATTCTCTATATGCAGCCCCATCTCAGAACTGCACTGCTTTGATGTTTACATATTCCCTTCAACTGTTAGCTAGAAGGGTTATTCCAGATTTCTAACAAATTTCATTTGAAATGGTCAAAGTAGTGTCAGGAGTTTTTAAAAAGTTTTTATACAATAACAAAAAAACCCCCATGGAATTCATTTTAGAAAAGCATGCAATGTATACATGAAAAAATCTGAAATGGTGAAATGCAATAAAAAAACATGGAAGAATACATCTGGGCATTAACAGAGCAAATGCAGTAGACATAAAGTCTCTGAAACAATTAATGCTTATTTATCCTCAAAGCATTATTGTGCGAAGAATGAAAATGAAGTAACATTCAAAATCAATTTTTGAAACCATATTATTCACATTAATCAACCATCAAAATAATATTATCTTGATTAGAGATAATTTTTCATTATTATAGTCTCCAGTTTACTACATCAGTAAACCAGGACCTCATAGCCGCTATCATAATTAAGTTTAATTTCTATCTTGTTTAAAGTGGTTAGAAACGGTCTTGAAAAATAAAACCTCTGTGGAAATACTAACACAGCTTACGCAGGTCTGTATTTTGCTAGAGCAAAACCTAAATTCTGCAGAGCTTTCCTTCCCTAAAGCCCCATGCCACCACAGGTAAGAAACGCTGATCTGTAGGCTGAACCAATGAGGTGGTGATGGAATGAGGGTCCCCTTCCCTGATGAGGAGTGTCCGTGAGAGGAAGGACATGGAGTGGGTATGCATTCCAACACACTCAGTGAACACACAGTGTTATTGCTGGGACTTGGGTAAGGCAAGGCAGTAGAGAGATAGAGGGCAGGGCATGAGAGACAGAGGGCAGACATACTGCCAATAAGAGTGACAATTGAACATCTGTTTGAAGTGCAGATCTGGACCACAAAGTTGAAATACTATTTTAGAAAAGCATTAGTTCAAAATATACCAAATGAGCACAAATTGAAGAGCAAAGAAAGACACAAACAGATTGGTTTCCTTTTTCTGCAACCAACCTTGATAAAGAACTTGTCCCCTTACATAACAAGATCTGTGGCAGCTGAAATTCAAGAAATATATTGCACAATGGTGGTAAAATATGAATGGCAATATAATGCAGTCTAATCAGTTCTGGTTTTAGTCAAAAGCATTGCTGTGGCATCACCGCGGTAACAAAGTCCTACTTGTGCAAAAGCTGAGCTCAGGGCAGTACTGATTGTTCTGAACACCTATGCTGAACTGCTGCTGTGGAAATATCTTACAAGTATCACTTTACAATGGTTATCTCTTTGTCATAGTTTAAAATGAAACATAATGAAGGCATCCAAGCACTGGATATGCAAAGAACAACATATCATATGCCATATACCCTATTCTTTACTACACATGTTCTGGTCTCAAGTAACTAGTTATTTGTAGCTGTATATCCATTATTGCAACATGAATCTGACACAAATAAATTCTTTATCCTGTTCAGAAGAAAAAAAAAAATCTTCTCCTTAACGCATATGACTCCTTATTAATAACTTTCATCAGAATCTGACGCTTGCTTTCTGTCATGATATTAACACCTTCAAATAGAAGTCTGAAATCTGGAAAAATAAAATATATTCAGGTGGTAAAGACATTTCTTTGCTTATGGACTTGACGCATTTAGAGGGGGCTTTTTGGAAGCCTGTTGAAATACTAACAGTGCCTCAACAATCATTTATCTCAAGGAACACTGTAACATAACAGAGCTAAAGTTCAAGAAATGAATTTGTTAAGCTCTTTCAGATTACTAATAATAGTAGTCTGAAAAAGTACTAAAACCAACATTTCTACAACATGATGAACATAAAGGAACATGAAAAGTTTATCATTCATTAGGTGTGAACAGGTACATGAATGCAGAATTGGCACAACCCTCTCATAAACAGGAGTGAGGAAAAGGTATTAAAAGCTAAAGATTTGGTGTGGCCAGAAATAATGACCAAGAATATTACATTTAACAGAAAATGCTGAGATTTGAAAAAAATGCTTTGATTTTATATACCAATTACACCTGGTATAGAAAAACAACAACAACAAAATATCATAACAAAAATAGAGAAGAAAAGAAAACCAAACAGAGTAGACAAATGTGAAATATTAACAGCCCAATAATAGGTTATTCAATTGGTAGGCTGCTTGACAGGTTGGTTCTGAGCTGAACCGGCAAACCAAACTAAAGAGTTTTTATGGTCCTTCCTTTATAGCTCTATTTAAATATACTTAGTTCTTAATACACTGTCCTTACCTCATGCTTTCGCATACTGAGGACACATTTAAATATCCTAGTGTTATCTGTCTTGTACCAGAAATAACAAAGAAATGAGACTCTGTGCAGCTCAAGAGTCCTACAGGCCAGCAGGTGCTGTGATGAACACCGGGCTGGTCAGACATTTTGAGCTGCATCCATTTTCAACATTGACTTCAGAAAACTATTAAAACAATTTCTCTTTAAAACTACAACTGCAATAGAAACCAGCAAAATGTGAGACATAAGGAAAAATATTTGCCAGTAGACATTTCTGATTATAATGATGCTTCTCGTAAATCTAAATTTACTCAGAAAGAGAGGCCAAATTAAATCTGTACAGAGACAGAGCTAAAGAGACATTTGAAATACACTGTACTCGGCATAAAATATAAAATGTGATCAATATACTCCTTTAAAGAAAATGCAAAAGGAATGGGAACATAAAGGACTTTATGATTACTTAAAAGATTAACAAGTCCAGTATATTTTTGAAGGACTGGGGGAGAGGAGGCTTGTGATGCGTGGGCAGTGTTCTGACATAAATAACATTTCAAAGAATCCAAAGGAATAAGAGAGAAAAGACTTTGAAATCCAATACTGAATTCTGTCCAAAATCACACAACTGCATACATGGTTGTGATGACCAACACAATATAAAAATGATGTTTATCTCACATGAAAAAATATAAGAAATGGAACAAATAATATTGCTTTGTGAATTTTCTAGACAGGGACAAGAAGTCCAAATTTCATAATTTGCCATAATGTTGTCTGTTGCATTAGTGAAGATGGATTGCTATTAGTTTGACAGGAAAAAAAAATTAATTGGACAAAGATGCATAAGCAAGTCTCTTGCCAGGACAAACTTCATTGAATTTTAAGACTCTAAATAAGTGAAATTCTGAGAATATTCTAAAAGCACATTCATGAAAAATAAAGTTCATAAAATCACATCACAGTTGGAAAGTACTTCTAGAAGACTTCTGGTCCAACTCTTTCCTCAGAGGAAGGTCATCTTTTATCAGGTTGCTTAAGTCCACATCCAGAGAAGTTCTGAATATCTCCAGGAACTGAGATACCACAAACCCACAAGCTGGAAGGAACCCTGTTCCAGTATTTCACCAGTCTCATGGTGAAAACACAGATTTAGCTGAGATAAATCAATCACTTCTGAGAAGTACCTTCATTCTGCCATGAATCTTCTTGATAAGAATCTCTCTACAGTGTAAGCACTAGTATTTTGTAATCTTTGGATTCAAAGACAAGGGCACCTAGTTTTCCTTTGGTTTTTTTGGTCTCAGGATACCTTGTCCTGTACCTTTGAATGCAACGTATTCTCTTTCCCTGGAGAAAAAAAGAAATTTTTATGAAATTGAGCTTATGTTTAAGAAAGGTTTATGATTTAGTGATGGACTTGATCTCTTCCAGCCTAGGGGATACTATGATTCTATTATAGGCAATTTAAGTTTGTTGCTGCAATTCGTGTCCACCAAATGTCCTCTTATTTGGCACCTGAGAAAAGCCTAACTCCATCTTCCCAAAGACTGACAGAAGTTAGGCAGTTGTAGACAGTAATCAGGTCCTGCAAAGCCTCAAGTAAGTCGTAAATGATGCCTCAGCTGCTTCTTTTACCTCTTCTGCTGAAGACCCTCAAGCATTTTGATGGGCATCCTCTTCTCTTCGTGTCATTATGACACCTGGCTTGTCTGGTACTGGGGAACCTAAAGTAAGACCCAGTGCCCTAGATTTGGTGTCAAAGCACCCTAGATGTGGTGTCAAACAAAGGAGAAGGATTACTTCCCTCCATCTCCCAGCTGTGCCCTTGCCCCTACAGCACCAGTTGCTGCTGCCTTTCACTGCTGCAAGCCCCAAGCTGGCTCCTGTGCAGCTCACCGGTGTACCTCACAGCCACTTCCACAGAGCTGCTGCCCAAGCAGGTGGTGCCTAGCATAGACTTTTCCTAATAAAATCATTGCATTCATGTGTGTCTTCCAAATGGCAAGATTAAACAGCTGAGGGAGAATTTAAGTACATCTTGCAATGCATAAAGACTCTGTCAACAGAGGAGCACCACTTTTCAAAATTAACAGATTCAGCAGTTGAAAGATCAGAACTGTATCAATATTGGCAATATTAGAGGTGAAACCATAGCTTATGAACAGACCCAACTGAAAAGGAAGATATTTTTGGAGAGAAGTGAAGCAAAGATCAATAAATTTGTAGAGCAAATATTTACTCCTATGAGTCAATGAAGCAAGTTCCAGGAGTAAAACAGAGCAAACATTTGGGCTCAATTAACCCCTTTTGCAGACAACACTCCTTGAATCCATGACTGCCAACTGAGGTCCTCAGCTGCGGGCTGGGAGCAGAACCTGACGAGCAAGAGGCTCAGCAGAATGGCTAAGGGTTTATTGTTTTCAGGTTTGTTTGCTGCAATGAACACATTGAGAGAGTTCATTTTTTATTCCTGGCATCCTTTACTTTTACATTTGTAAAACCCTTGTGTGTTAACTATTCAGAATGTACCAGCTGTTAGGAGACACAGCAGGAAAATGACCCTCTGGAGCTTGCTGTGTGTCTCCAAGACCATGTTCAGAGGCAAACTGCCAGAGAGGAACCATTTGCCATACGTTTACAGTGACACCTTGAATTGGACTGGGCACAAAACTATCTTAATTTTAGGTTTGAACTGAAAGTATTAGAGCACTACTCTTGACCATACCTAAAAAAAACCCCACAGCAACATCCTCCTTTTACTCAGACAAAAAGTTCTGAAAAAATTTTTTGAGCAAAGGATGGCAAAATTACTTCCAAACACACCTGAAGTATTTATTTCTGCATTTATTTTCTCCATGCTAAAGTAGACAGAACAGAGTATACTACCTGTTAGGTCAAAAGTCTTAAATATTTCTCTATCAAGCCTGAGTGTAATATCAACTTCTTGCTAGAAAGAATCAGCTGTAAACACCATCTTGAATGTCCCCTAAGCCTAAGCCTGTGGCATCTTTAACATGGCTGAGAAATACATAACCTCCCAGTTAGGATCTTCCTCCTGCTTGTTATTACTGTAAGTAATTTAGCCAAAACTAAAATAATTTCAATTACACTCTCGTAGTCATTTTACTTTTGGTGTCATTTATTTGACAGATTCAGACCAACAATGATTAAATTTTTTATTCATCTATCTGAGCTTCTTTGCAAATGCAAAATAAAATATTAACAAAATCTCTAGCCATGGGATTTGAGAAGGAAGACTTACCTTTTCTTCTTTTTTTTTAATTGACTCCTTTTGAGTCTTTATTTTCCACTTAAATCTGCAGTAAGAAAAAAGTGTGTTTGTGCATACTCTGGGTAACTTTCAGGTTCATGATGACACATTTTACCAGGTGTTTCCAAGACTAAAAATCCCCAGGATATCTGTACTAATTATTAGCAATTTTAGCAATTAATATTAATGTGTTTCAAAAATTATCTAGCTTGTCTTGCTGTGCTGACAGGTTAAAAAAGGTTATTCTGGCTTATCAATAGTCCACAGCATTTTGTTTTATATCTATGAAATCTAGAGCATCTCCTCAAGCTTCAGATAATGTCATGGTATTATTTTTCATCTTAAAAAAAATCTCACCAAACAACCCTACAAAACTGAATTAATAAACTACTTTAATTTTTAACACAACTTCTTTAATTTTTTTTAAAGTCTTATCTCAATCTGTCATATGCTATCTCATGTTGAGTTCTTTTTCCCTTTTCACTGGAAGGCTACTTACCACTCAGCCACTTTTACAGGAACAGTTTTAACAGAAGAATGGCACTCACACCCAGACAAGTAGCAGTGCCATCACATTTGCAAGTTTCAAGTCCAGTTTTCATCAGAGGTTTTAGTCTTGATGGAAATGTATATTAATGAGACAGTAAAGCTGGAAAATCTCTGGAGCATCTGAGCAACTTTCTAAGGAACTGGAGCATATGCTGAATCCTTTAAACTCTTACCTGTCCTGCAAAATATAGCCTGCTCATAATACATGGAAAAATGCTTTGGTCTAATCATTGAAATACTTCTTACAGTTTCACATGAGAAATAAAACACACTGATATGTAGAAAAACAAAAAAAAAATTTAAGAGCATCAAGAACAACACTGCTTCAAATCAATAATTTTGGGGAAAGTTGACACTGTTTTAAAAGCAGAAAGAGAGTTGGAGTATTTTCAGTCTTTAAGAAGGGAAAATGAATGAAAGCATAGAGTTAAGCAGAAAAACAAGTGTTTCTAAATACTTTGCGATCATGCATCAAAATACTAAACCAAGACTTGCTAGTTTGTCAGTATGATAATGCCAAAGAAAATTTGACCAGGAAGCCCTTTGGAAATGTCAACCACTTCATGTCAAGGTATTCTTGAATCAAAAATGCTGTTAAGAGCTATATTATTGTAGTAAATAAAAAAGAAGAAATGTCACATGCACAAATTAAACAACTTCACAATGTTCTCCTTTCACTACGAGATCTAAGATTTAATTCTGCTTAGTTGTTTTAAGCTTATTGTTTTGTAATGGAGCTAATAAGAAGTATAAGAGGGAAAAAGATGGTCCAGATTCAGTCTTAGTGTAAAAAGACTGACGCAGCTCCCTTGATTTCATTTGATTTCAATTCACTTGTCTCCAAATGAAATAATCCAAATATTTTTAAAAGAAATTATAATGATATTATTAGTCTTTATCCAACAGATAATTCAACAGTGACTGTTTTTTAGAACATTATGTTTAAGTTTCAGAAGCTCCCTCTTTCCAGGAAGGTTAATTACTCTAATGTGTTTATCTAGTTCTCTATCAGTAATACCCTATGTCACATGGCAATATCACTTTAAAAATAGGGCAGATTAAACAAATCTCTTTACTTGTCCTGTAAAAATATTGGTTGCGGTTTAAAATGCACTTCCATAAGTATGCCATTAATGGCTTGTCTTCCAAAACACTAAGGCATATGTAACTATAGTATTAAGTTCTTCATAAACCCTGAGGCAATGCTGAAAGAAGATAAACAGCAACTTAATTCTAACTGCTACTGCCTAAATCTAAATGTGCTCTGAACAGATAAGATCAAAATTAAGCAATACTCCAGATCTGGCTATGCAAAACAACATGCACTTGCTAAATTCTATCATAGATTATGTCTGCAGATTTCACGTTTAACATTTTTAAACAGGAAACAAAGTTTACAGGTATGAAAAAGAAGACAATTTACATTACATTTTAAACATTTAGCTATGTTGTGCAAAGTGCTACATGGTCTTATTTTAACAGAACACAGGTTCCTGCAGCATCAAGCCCAAACCTAACATCTAAATAACCCACTGCTTAACATGCATACCCAGCTTTTGCTTCAGTGTCTTGAAGCTGAATTGAAATAATTCATATGCATAATTTTAAGCACAGTCCCAGGCTCAGGAGGGGGTTTCCAATCACCAGCACCACCAGCTTTTTGTGAGAAATGCTCAGTTCTGACACTGGGGAGAGCCCACCACCTCTACTGGCACTGTGCTTTTCCGTATGATGAACAGTTTGGAAAGGGGGTAAGAATGTTTGTTGATAACAATTAGTTATGGCAACAAGGACAAGAACCTTAGAAGAACTGCAAAAAGACACTGAAATGAGCCAGAAAATAAGAGTATCATTTCTGTTTCAGTTTAAGTAACATACAAGGTAAAAACAATTCCTTACCTTTATATCCAAGACGATGAACACTGAGCTGGCTATTGCAGTGAGCTAGCTAGATCTACAGGCAAGATCTCGAGTGCTGGTAGTCGTTGAATCATAGAATGATCAAGATTTAAAAAAAGACCTTCAGGATCATCCAGTCCACTCATCCACCCAGCACTGCCCCTGTATCCCCTAAACCACTAAACCACATCACCCAGTGCCAGAGCCAAAAGCCTCTTGAACACCTCCAGGGATGGTCCCTCCACCCTCCCTGGGTTACCTATTCCAGTGCCTGACCAGCTGACCAGTGAAAATATTTTTTCTGGGATCTGATCCGAATCTCCCTGGTCTAACCATAAGGCCATTTCCTCCACTCGCCACCTCACTACACTCTCCCTTCAGGCAGCTGTTGAGAGTGATGAAGTCCCCCCCAAGACTTCTCTTGAGACTACACACTCCCAGCTCCCTCAGCCAT
>VXBQ01017257.1:89411-122328 GCA_013400175.1 Phainopepla nitens | reverse complement strand
CCTTCCCGCGCTGCCGCCGGTGTCCCCTCGGCCGGGGCGGGCTCGGGCCCCGCGGTCGGGCGGGCGCTCCCGGAGGTGCCGTCCTGGCCCGTCGTTCCCCGGGCCGCTATCGGCCCATCTCCCGCTCCCCGTGGGAGGATGTAAACTTTCCTGGAGATCCCTCGGCGCCGTCTGCCAGATCTCCCTGGCCGCGGGCTCTCTGTGTCATTTTAGTCACCTGCTCCGCTCTCATTGTTTAGGCTTTCGAGGGTTTGCCCTCCTCTCCTCGCATCTGCCCCCTCTTCGCCGTCTTTTTGTTGTTGGTTTGGTGGGTTTTTTTTTTTAAGGAAGTTGCATGGATAAATTCCCATCCTCCTTTTTATAGTGACTGTAGGATGCTGTGTGAATGTAACTCTTGGATAAAAATTCACACAGGAGCTGTGATTTGGGTTCTGAGCCACAGAACCCTACAGGATACTTTCCCTCCCCCCTTCTTCACTCCTCCCTTCTCCAAAATCAACCTCCCAGCAATGGATGAGCGACCTGGGACACGGCAGAGCACTTGTGAGCTTGTGGCTCTGCCATCTCCAGTGAGCATCTTGGGAAAAAACAGCACAAATGTTTTCTGTAGCTTTTCCTGAGAGACCAAACCACTTCAGCATCTGCAGTGGCACTTTCTGAAGCTTGTTTACTTCTCACAGGTTTTCCTTAGGTGCCTGAAATTTTCTCCTCAAATATAAATTCTGATTTTTTGGAACATGCTTTGGGAATCATACAGGTCACACAGCAGAACAAACTTTCCAAGTGCAGCGTGTAGGTCACTGTCCTTTGTGGGAAATACAGGTGAAGCTTTAACTCCTGTAATCAGGCTCCTGAAAGGTGTTTGGGCAATAAAGAGAAATCAGAGTCCAGGTTACTTTCCATTCTTTGGTGCTGAACAATGTCTCACGCACTGAGGGCATCTTGTGCCCGAGAGTCATTGAACTTGCAGTCTTATATTGGGAAATCTGTTGTTCAGAGCTCAGTAAAGCAGCACAGAAGCTGCAGGAGGGTGTCAGACCTGCTGCCTTGAAGATAAAATAAAGATGCTGTGAGGCAAAGCACCACATTTAATACTTTGGTGCACACAAGAACTGTGAATGCAAACGAACCCCCATTTTTCGGTGAAGAAGGGTTGAGTGAATTTCTGCTCGTGTGATTCTAGGGTGCATGTAACTTCTCAGTCCTGAGATCAAGCCCGTGGAAAACTGAGCTGTGTGGAATAATCTTTGTGTGTTCCATTTTGGTGGAGACAGTGAGAATCTCCCAGCCAGTGATTGCACAGCACGTCCCTCCTGGGATCCAGCCTGGGGGACTTTGACAAAGCTGACAGGCAGGGTTCTCTCAGCAGTGGATGTAATCACTGCTTTTGGTAATTCTTACTCATCTGTTAGCCTTTTAAACGTGGGAAACCAAAATTCTGAGCTGGTTTTAAGTTGCATTTTTTCTCATTCCTATGAAATATAGCTTGATACTTGGCAAACCTGAGTAGTTGCTCTGGGTGATTTAACCTGAGAGATGAAACCAGAATTTTGAGGGCTGGCATTCAGAATTGTGAGGCTGTAGCTGCATAACTTGGTTCATCCTTCTCAGAAAATGGGTTTTGTTTCTTTTTCGATGGAGAGGATAAGTGCATTTTGACACAAAGAAAAGTGATCTGAGAGTAGTGTCTTCTCACATTGATGAGAAAACAAATACAATTTGTGCAGAGGTCTGTAGATGTTTCTCATGCTCAAGGTTTTTTCTACACTCTTTAAAAATGTATAAATGGGGTAAATGCCCAGTGAAACAAACAAAAAAATGCGGGGTTGGAAAGAAAACTTTTAGGTTCCCTTATAAAATGCTTTCACAGTAATTTAATCTGATGGTGAAAAGAACATGAATTTCCTTTTTGGCCTGTTTGAGTTTTGAATAATTTTTCAAGTGTTGAATTACTTATAATCGTGAAATATTTCAAAACATATATTTGCTTTTTTTTAAAAAAAAAGAAACAGCATCCATGTATGGAGTAAAGATTGGCATTATTTTAAACTTCACTGTGAGCCTTTAAAAATCTAATTATGCAGAAGCAGCTGAGGAAGTCAGGCTGTGTCAGTTCTGGTGCTCCTGTCGTACACTGGGAGGTGGAAAGCAGCGAGCTGAGCAGCTTCTTTATAATCTTGTGTCTTGGAAAGTTGTTTTTCCTATAAATTAAATATGATGAGAGCCACTTTAAAATTTTTTTTGTGCGTGTGCTATGAATTACTTTCATTTTCTAAAATACAAACTTGCAGCTGAAAGTGAAGGGTAGCTCTGTTTTAGTAGTAATTCTTCTTCCTGAGAGTCAGTAGGACGTGCACAGGTACAAGGAGATTCCTGATCTTCCTTTTTATGGCTGGTATCATTTGTGTCAATTTTTTAATAATATAATCCGAATATAAAATGAAACAGGTAGACCCAAGGGGTTGTGTGTGTATGTACCACACTGTTTAAGCAAAACCAGAAACTTTTTGCATTTTACATTATTTTGTTAGTGTGTTTCTAAACATCCCTGTGTGATTTATGTCGATCTATTGAATGTGAGATGTAAACAAATAATCTTTGTGGTATGACTTCCTGCTTGCCTTTTGTAGGTCTTTTTCTGCTCCCAAATATTACTTATGTTTTAAAAATTGCTCAGATTTTTATTTTTTTAATGGACATACATGCATATATATATATAGTATGTGTTTATATAAATATCTGTCTGTCTCTTCAGAAGCCATTCTTTCTCCTCAGAAGTGATTACAAAATAGTCTCATTTTTTCTTTAGAAGAATACAATATAATAATTCTTTTGTGTTTAACACTTCAGGACTCCCTCTTGCCACCGCAGAAGGGTGTGACCAGTTGATCCAGACTGGCACGGTTTTTTTTTTCTGTGCAAATCAGCGCCATCCGAAATCTTTGCGTTCTTGTTCTGAGTGCGCTTCGGGGCGTGAGCCGCTGCGGTGAGGGCAGAGCCCAGGGGCCAGCGCGGGCGCCTTTTGCAGCAGGGTTTGGGCGGTAAACAGCGCCCCGACTCCCATCTGTGCGAGCAGGAGGACGCGAGGAGGGAAAGCCGAGGCCGTCCCTTTGCTTTCGGTCCGAGCAGTGAGTGACGGCGGCATTGTGAGCTCCTGGCGGCGCCGGGGAGCCCCGGCTCTGCCCCTGCCACTTCCAGAGTCCGGCCGCGCGTTTCCATGCAGATCTCTGCCGTTGTTGCCCGCTCCAGATGTTTTGCAGCTCCGCTGTCTTATTTATGGCTGGATTTCACACTTTTTTTCCAACACAGATATCAAACTCTGCGGTGGTTTTTTTTTTTTCTTAGCCAAGTGAAGAGAGAGGTTGAGGAGGATTTTTATTGCAGTTGTGGCACTTTTGATAGTAAGGCTCAAATCTCCAGAGTAGAGAGCTCTAAGAAAGTCTGATTGAAGAAGGTTATTTTTGTTATTTCTTGGTCGACGTAGAAGCAAATGAACACAAACTTGTTAATACTGGGCCGAGAAATTCATACACTCATTGAGTATTTCCACTTCTGCACCAGCCGTGTCTGTCTGAGTGGGCCCTGTGACCTCACTGTTACATTTTAAAACATGTTGCTGGTAGCACATGAAAAGTTTGTGACTCATACTGAGTTTAAGTTACTTTTCTGAGCTGAGAACAGCAGCTCTGGTGCACTTGCTGAAACCTGGTGTGGTAGTGCCAAACTAACCCTGGGTCCCTGAGAGGCTTCCACTGCAGCTCCTCAGTCAGAGAGGTGTCTAAAATTTAATTCCTAATGCTGTTTGAGTAGCCACAAGATATATCTCTGATACCAAAAATGGTAACATTTTATCATCTCTTCTCTTTACTCATCTGCTCTGAGACTTTGTGAGCCTTTAGAGCCAAAACCTGTGCTGGACTCTGGGCTCTTCTTTGCTTCTGTTTTTGAAGAAGTTCAGTAGCATGGATTTCATTGCATGTACACATATATATATATATTTTCTACAAATTCCTTTCCTGTAATAAATAACTATAAAAATGAGTTGCAGTAACTTTTTTCCCCTGATGATTCTCTTGTTGTATTTCTCACTTCTTTTCCATTTTCTGCTTTTGTATTAGCAAGTTTTATTTTAACTCTCCAACTTTGTTGCATAAAGAAACTGCTTTTCCTTGCTGAAAAAAATTCATTCAAATTTGGCAAAATACTGCCTCTGCCAGTTGCTTTATTTGGCTGTATTGAAGTAGCATAAAGAAAAGGGACAAATCACTCCCAAGCATCCAATAGGGTGTTTAGAACGCTACGTTAATTTGCCTTTTGTTGATGTTAACACGCTGACCGCAGGTTTTTCTCCCTGTAGCATTGAGCGGATTGCAGTGGCATTCTAAGGTCGTTTAAAATCATGACAAGCTCAGTCGGACAGAAGAAAGCCTCCTCCAGACAAAGGAAGTGCGGGTTCTGTCGGTCGAATAAGGATAACGAATGCGGGCAGTTGCTGATGTCGGAGAACCAGAAGGTGGCGGCGCATCACAAGTGTATGGTGAGTGACCGCGGGCGGGAAGAGGCTGCCTGCAAAGCCGGCAGAGGCCGGCCCGGCTGGGACGGGCACGTTCGGTGGCTGACCGCTGCACCGTGGTGGCTGGCCTGTCTGCAAACTTCTCCGTCACCGGTACCCTTAAAAATTCAAACGCGGGTTTTGTCTTTGCACTCGTAGCTGTTCTCGTCCGCGCTGGTTTCTTCGCACACTGATAATGAGAGTCTTGGTGGGTTCTCTATTGAAGATATTCAGAAAGAAATAAAGAGAGGCACAAAACTGGTGAGTCCCCTGTTTTGGCTCTTGGAAGTGGAAGACAGTGTTTTCATACCTTCCATAAAGTTGTTCAGTGCATTTAATCTATTTAATATTTTCTGTTAGATTTCTGAAGGAAAACCACATTCTAGGGTCCTGGGAAGGGTGTAATTGTGCCTTTACCAGTAAATACTGGTATATAAATACTCTTAAATAAATTTGGGTTTACTGCCAAAATCTAGTTTTAACTACCAGATAGATTTTTGCTCCTTTTATATTGATTTAAAAAATAATGCTGTGAATATAGAAGGCTTATGAGGTGTGTGGGTACACTGGTCATTGCAGCTCCACCAAATTAAAGAGATTGAGCACCAGTGACTTTTTTTAATTCCTGAGAATTCATGAGGATTTTTTTTTTTCTAGCATTATTTATTTAGAACTAGTTGTTTTCCATTTGGGGAAATGAGTGAGGCTCTTTTTAAAATAATTTTAGCAGATGATCAGTATGCTCCTCATCAAAACCTTTCAGCTTAGTTATTTAAAGCACTCTTTGTATTTACCAGTTCTTGGACCACTAAGAGAAGTCTAAAGTATTGTTGTAGAACTACAATTTTATAATAATAGTCTACTATTTCATCCACTATTTCATTTGAATCTTTTCCAGCCCAGGGAGTTTCATTTGCTCTAATTAGCTGAAGCATAAAGAAATAACTGTTCACAAGTCATTCGTGTTGTGATTAGGACTTTCCAAAGAACATGGCAGTAAATGAAACTTTCATGACTCATTGTGAAACTTCTTGGTTCTTGTGTCTCTTAAAGGGTTTTAAAGATTTTTTTCTTTTTATGTCTTTGGTGGTTTCTCTTTGTCTTCCTTCTATTGCAGTGGCTCCATTCTTGTAGCTCACCAGCTGTGTGTACTAGGCACTTTTTGTAGAAAACCTGGATCTGGTCAATCTAATGGATTCATAGGCCTCAGTTGTTTCCTCTTTGGAGAAAATGTGCAAGATAATTTTAGATCTTAACTTAGGTGCCATGTGTCTGTAGCTGTCAGAAAGCTGCAGCTCTGAATCACTCTCTGGAGGAACTTGTCCTTCTCCATTGGCATGTAGGAAATTTAAAGGTAAAGGTTTATCATTAGCCCAAATCCCTTCTCTGATATCTTAATTATTTTAATTACCTTTATTATTTCTAGTATCTGTGAATGGAAAGGTTTTGGGTTTTTTTGAAGAACATACCTAATTTGCAGCTTATATATAAATTCTTATATACCCAATATAACCTGAGTTGGTGACCATTTGGACAGCAGACACGTGCCAATGGAATAAGTATTTTATTACTTATTAGAAACATGCATAAAATGTGTGTGCTCTCTTACAGACACATCATGGTGTTCATAAAAAGAAAGTTTTCTTTTAGTCATTTCTGGCTTTCAAAAAAACTGAGGTTCTGACTAAACTTGATTGGCTGGATATGTAAACCTAGGCTTTTCTAAAGGACTTTGAGCAGCAATTATTATATATAAAACCATAATGTATAACAGATTTCCGAGATAAAATGCCCATACAAATTAGATAACAACCAGGGATATAACTGTACCATTTCAGAGCTTGCAGAGGAGTAAATGGAGATGATCCAAGGCTTTGACATTTTTACTGTTCAGTTGACTTTGTTAAAATTGAAGAACAGGCTGGTGGTATATTTGGTACCTTTGGTGGTATATTTTTTTGGCATATTTGAGTATAGCAAGGAGAACTTGACTAAATGAGTGCAGTGAAGAAAAAAAAATGTATCCATATATATATATATGTAGGGAATATCCTACACTGCATACTTAAATTTGGAATTGATTGTCACCTTTTGGGGATGTGGGCAAAGAAAAAGCTCCAGTTGTCTTGGGAGGTGAGTTTAATGGGAAATCCTGAGATTTTGGGGAATATTAAGTCAGTAGAGAATAATAAACAGAAAAATGTTTTGGTACTGTCAGTTACTTCCTTTCCTACCCCAGTATAAAGAGAACCATGAGCAATTTAGAAGGCAGGTAGCTGCTGTTATCTCTGTGTCTGATACAAGAAGAATTAATTAATGGGAAAGAAGAGTAAAGCCTCACTTTCAATCTTTTTTGCAATATAAATAAAAAGAACAAAATGTAGTTTAGTTGAAATAAATGAATTGTTTTTACCAAATATTTGACTAAATTTAGTGTTTTGGAAAGGATTTAAGGACATAACTATAGGAAAAAAAAGTAAAGTTAGGTGCTGATGCTGAGATGTGTTTGCAGGTCATCAGTATTTCTGAGTGCAGGATTCATTCTCAAATGGCTGTCCTTTTCTTCCCTCTTGCCTTGATAATATAATTCAGAATTAAACAGGTGCAATTATGATTTTAACTTGTCTGAAATGGTTGGTACAACCAGAGTGTCCTAGTGAGAGAGGCAATCAGATGAATAGCTGAAAGGTGTCGCTTTCACCAGATACATTCCACAGAAATACTTATTTTCTTCATTGAGTTGGTAATGGTGGTTGAGTTGATAATGCAGTGGTTATTATTAGTGATCATGCAATGGTTATTACTGCAAGATAAATCTGATGGTTACTGCACTGTTGCACACTTGTAACAAATTTCTCAACTTTAAAATAAATTACGCAAAACACCTGAGAGCAGGAAGAGTAATACCAAGTGCTTAAATCCATTTGTTTTGTCACCAGGACTGGTAAATAAGTTATTTTTGAACTCAGAAGTACTAAACAAAAATGAATTGTGCTTTCTTTTCCTCTCCAGATGTGCTCTTTATGCCACTGTCCCGGGGCGACCATTGGCTGTGATGTGAAAACGTGTCACAAGACATATCACTACTACTGTGCTTTGCATGATAAAGCTCAGATAAGAGAGAAACCTTCACAAGGCATTTACATGTAACTATTATTTATTTGTTATGTTTGTTTTTAAATTTGTATTTTACGTTCTTTGTTAAAAAAAAAAAAAAAACAAACAACAAAGCAAAACAAAAGCCCACTTTGGAATCTAAGCAAAACTGCTGCAAAAAAAATTCTGATTGTGGCATTCAAAATAGTGATGTGCTAGAAAAGCATTTTTTCGTTGCAAGATTTGTGTATCAGTGAGTCTTATAAGTGGGAGAAAAATGTACTGGCATTTAAATTTAAAAGATGAGTAAATAATCTGTGATTCGTGACTGACTTGACAGTTTTCAACTACTTTGTTTATAGGATTTTATGTCGAAAACACAAGAAAACTACGCATAACTCTGAAGGTAAAATTATTCAATATAAATTTTTCCCATTGTAGAAAGATACTTGGTTAAATTTAATTTTTCTGGAGAATATAAATGTTTTCAGTAAAAATTAGAACTACTTTTTTTTTGAGAAACAATGAGTTTGGAAGCCCATCTGATTTCTGTATTTTCTCTAAAAATTACTGATTGAGGTGGAGAAAAACCCCAACCATAAATTTTAGGATGTTCAAAAGATATAATGCTCCATAAAACCAAAGTTTGGGTAGAAGTTATACATTCCCTTCTTGGAAGAAGCTGGCTTATATTTATGGTTAAATATTCACAATATTAAATATTATGAAATATTTAGACAGGTAACAGCTGATTTTTGTTACAGCTAATGTTCCTAAATATTCATTATTTTGAACTAGTAAATAGAGTTTAACTGTTGAAAAGAAACACCTAATAGTAAGTGAAAAGGGTTGTGATGAGTTCACTTACAGATAAATTTCTGACTCACATTGATTTTAAAAAGTTTTATGGATCCATTCATGAAAGCTGTGTAGCTTTGCAGAAAAGAATAGTGAAATGCCACAAATGTAGATGTATTGTGTGGTCTGTTAAAATTCCAAACTAGTTGTGCTATTGTCTATTTATTAGGGTATTTTTTTTTTCCACTGTATCTGAATTTGAGTAAGCAAACAGTTGGTAGTTTACTTCTGCATTGCTTTCAACTGAAATGTCATCAGATTTAACTAATGAGGAGCATACAACTGTTTAGTGAAGATTAAACTTCATAAATTACTTCAGTGTCTATGCCAAATGTATTTTTAAGATAATACATTGCTCTTCATGCTGCAGATAGTAGACTTGTTAATGGTAAAGGTTTGGATGTCATTTCAATGTTCAGAAAGATTCTGAAGACAGCAGAAAATACTAAAGAAAATGGATTTTTTTTTTTGTATTTACATAATAATTGTTGTGTGCCTATATATAAAACTCTAATTTTACTGCTACTGGGTTTAAACAGGAAAAATAATGTATATAATTAGTTCTCCAAAGAGAAGGGGCCACATTATCTTGTATTTTGGCACTTGGTTTTGGGGGTTGCTTTGTGTGTTAGCAGACACTGAATGTGAAAGACATTTTGAGTCCAGAGAGATGAATCTCTTTAACTGATATTTTTAAATAATCTTTTGTACTTACTCACAAATGTCTCAGTGTTTGACGTGTGTTTAAAAATGCCTCCAATTCTGCATGGAGCTCAAAACCAATGGATTACTTTTTCTGCTGGGGATTCAGATCTGCAGGATCTGAACTTGTGCTTTTCTTTTAGTGTTTTTAGAAATCACTATCTCAAATTTTAGAGCGTCATTTTCTAACAGCAAAGGCTTTTAAATTTTATATAGATATATTGGGGAAAATGAGTGGGTTTTTTAATTAAATGTTGATGATGGTAGCTTAAAGCATTAATCTAGACTCATATAAAGAGCTTCTTAGATTGAGAGTAGGAGAGAAGAAATACACAATGTCACTCAGAGCAGCTGAGGTCGTGGAACCTGATAGTATGTTATTTAGCACTTTGCACACATTTTTTATTTAAAATATTTACTTCTGTCATGCTTTGCACTTCTAGAAATAGCTTTGCACTTCTAGAACGATTTGTAGCTGTAATTCACATTCCTGTTTTCAGTTCTTTATTTAATATTTTGCTGAAATTCCACCCAGTGCTCTTTCCCAAAGAATATGTTTTCTTTTTAGTCCATACAGTTTTGGAAAATTTACCCTTAAAATAATTATTATTTACAGTTGTGGTTTTGCTAATGCCAGAAGCTGGGGCTCTTTTGTGATAGACCTCCTTTAATCAAAGAAAGTATAGATACATATTGCATGTGCCTGATACAATGCTGTAAGTAAATTCCATAGCAGTGGTGTTTTGCTACACTGAACACTAATTAACTTTAGCAGACAGAAAGTCCAGGGTGGTTTTCAGAGTTTGAGAACAGACTTGGGAGGTTTTTTCCTTAATGCTTAAATGCTGAAGTTTGCTCAGTGAAATGACAACTGGAAGGTGTTGGATGGTGACATTAAGCTTTATATATGTGTTTTGTTTGTTTCTTGATGAAAATGTGAATGTCAAGGAGGCATTTAAATGTGAAAGAACGATGGTGTGTGAAACCAGATAAAGGACTTGGCAGAGAAGAGTGACTAATAGGCAGAGAAACTAGATGTTACCATAGTGGCCTTTTTTTTTTTTTAATCTTGTTTTAGTTTCATTTTCAATAATCTTTTCTTAGCAGTGTTTTCCTAACAGAACAGTTAAAGCTTATCTGTGGTTCTGTCACCCATTATGGGTGCATGTAGGTGCTGGAGCCATCAGTCCTTTTTAATGGAAACTTAACTGCTCCTTCTCTGGATTGCTTTTTGGTTGGGGATTTCTTATTACCATTCATTTATTGCATTTTCTTTTCTTGGTCAGTTTAGAACATCTGTGGGTTCTGATGCTTGGTTCTTTGTGTCCAGATTTAATAGTTCCAGTCCAAGTATTTTTATTCTGTCACTTAATGTTAGTAGATGTTCAAAGGGTTTTTAGGAGTGTTTGGTTTGTCCAGAGCAGTTTTGTAGGCAGCACTGTGGGATTTTTCCTTCCCTTCCCTAGGAAATGGATGCTTCTGGGGGAATACTTGCCCAAGTCTGATATGTGGCTCATGTACTCTTGTTAGCAGTTCTAGTTTAGAAAGACTGTTAAACACTTAATAATAGTTAAAGAAAATCTCTTGAGACTGCATGGAAATGTTGTTGAAGGACCTATGCTGGAATTAAGTTACCTGCTAAGACTTAATAAAAAGGACCTCATAGATGCTTTTTATTGCTGTTACAAAATTCAGGTGGTGTGAGGATTCATCAGACTTGGTATCTACTCATCAAGACAAAATTAATGAGTGATGGCAGTTAATTTTTCTTCTCTTGACAGGACTTGATGAATTACCTTCTGCTTTCTTTGAATATAAAAATGTGAAACATGGCAGCAGAGTACTGTGCTCTTGAATTCATTATCTGTTTCAACAGATTGTTGGGTTTATCTAATTTATCTATATGGCCTGGCATTTAGGTGACATAGAATAGGAAAATTGTATTTCTCCTGTATTTCCTTTGTGAATTCAGAGTGGTTTTTCTGTGCTGTGTTCCTCTTAACTGGAAGAAGGACCTCTAGGTGTTTGCCTTGCTGCTAACAAATTTAACAAAATAACTGAACTTCAGTTAACAGCTTCATTCATAATTTTAGGCAAGCTGTCTAAGTTTTCAGTACCTAATAGGTTACAGGAATTGGTGCCAGTGCTTTCAAATGATCACAGCTAACCATTGGTTGAATTGCTGTTCAGTTTGATACAATTGCATTTATTCTTTTTGAAGAATGAAGTATTGTTGAACTAATGTTTTGGAACTGTTTGTTGGAATTTATTCCAATGTACTGGAAATAATTGTTGCAAAATTCAAAAACTGACCACTCTCAGTTCCCTGCAGGTGGGGCTGCCCTGGCTGGTGTGCTGAATTTAAAACAAATTCAGCTGATGAGGAATAGTTTAATACAAACTAAGATAAGAATGTAATTTCATCTTTTACACAGCGGTAAGACAAAGACTAACAAAGAGCTGCGTGACTTCTCTTGTTAATGTTTAAAGCAGATGCTTGAGAACTGTGGGGTCAGAAAATAAAATGTCTGTAATTTCTGTTGTAGCTGTGCTCAAAGCCTCGGGGAATTATGTTTCCACAGTGGAAATAAGGACATTCCCTGTCTCAGCATCCTTTCCATGTCATTCTAAAGATCAGACATGGAATCTGTGCTTCTCACACTGCTCAGTAAATTCAGTCAGGATGATATTCCTCCGAGACCTGTTTTGAGACACTGCAACCTACAGTGCCCTGAGTGCTTTCCCAAAGTGCTCTGAAAACCAGAGACCAGCAAGAAAAACATCTGCAACTTCTCGGCATTCTAGTTAGGTAACATTCTGATTCATCCTCGGATTCTTCAAGCAGTGTTTGCTCCCCGTAGCGTTTTCTTAGCACTGGCCCTAGCACAGGTTTCCCTCACTGGCAGTAACAGAGTCAGCTGTAAATGTTTCTGTAATGTTGCAGTTTGGGGTCGTTTTGATTTTGGGCTCTGCTGGCTCAGCCTGCTTGCTGTCCGTGTCCTGGAGAAGCTCTGGGTGTGGCACCACGTGAAGCAGTCAATTAGCAGTGTCCCATTACAGACTAATGAGTTTGTGCAGCGGCACCACACCAGCGTTTTCTTCTGGAAAACCACATGGCTAATGGAAAAGGAAAAGTGTGAAACCATTCATGTGCTGAATGGTTTGTCCTGTCTGAGGAGCTGTCCTGTGGTGTTCTAACTCTCCCTCACATCTAGGCAAGGTGTTACACAGAGAGGCTTGGTCAGCTACTCAACAAATTCATCAGACCAGGGGTCAGAAGCTTTGTGATTGTACAAATAAGCCAAGGGCATCCTCTGTCTTCAGTTTTTGCTAGTGTTTCTTTGCTTGTAAATGCATTTAAATTGTGTGGCTAGTAAGGACTATTTTATTTCTTTTCTATGCTAAATGTACCTAATTATAGAAATAATCTCAATACCTCATAACAAATAACTTTTTGACAAGAATCATCAGTTCCTTGAAGTATCTCGGTCTTTTGGAAAACATATTACTGGCAGGACCTAAGGGGTAATTTAATTTTTTCCTCTCCACTCTTACTTTGGTTTAGATATGTTTCATGTAACTTTTTTTCCATTTAAAAAGATAACCCAAAAAATATATTCAGCATTTTAGTCGTTAATTTCACATCATCTGCTGATAAAAACTACTGTTATTTCATTATTAGTTTACCTGATTTTGTATTTGCTTGCAAGGGAGTTTATGCAAATCCCTGGTTCTTATTATTGCTTGTAGGTGCATCCACATTTTAGTATTAACTACTGGGCCAATAAAGCTCTTTATGTTTTGGGGTTTTTTTTTTGCTGTTTCTTTCCAATTTAAAATAATTATGTTGGCTCATATGGTTTATTGGGTTTCAGCCATAGTTTAAGGAGATTTTACTCTAGCATGCTGAAGTACTTTTTTCTTTCTCTGTTAGATTCCATTTCTCATCTAAAAATCTAATAAAATTGATTTTTGTTCCTTGAATTTTTGGTTTCTCTTTTATCTCAAATGCACTGTAAAACTTTACCTGCATATGTGTGATTTCAGATTTATAGAACAGCACGTCTCAGCCACCTCAACATTCTATGCTTCGGATTCCTTTTATGTCCAGTCCTACTTGCAAATATATTTTGCCAGTAATTTTAGTTTTTATCTTCCTCATACAAACAGCCTCCTTTGTTTCTGGCTCTCTGTTGTTTTAGGTAATGTAGGATGTCAATAGAGCAATATTTATTGTACACATCCTCTTTTTACTTATTCTTTCACAACCTTCAAATCACTTAATTCTTTATTACTTTGCTTTAACCTGCCTTTTGGAAAGGGGTGATTCCATGTGTATTTCAAGCTGGTGCAGTATGGATCAGTGATAACTCAACCTCTTCTCTGCCAAGCTTTATTTTAAGCAGCAAAACATCTTGATCTTTTTCCTTCTAGTCATGATCAAAGGAGAATTTTTAGATTTCTGTCTGAAGCTGAATCTCCCTGTTAACAGTTGATGTAATACAGCATTTTGCCAGGCTTCCTTCTGTGGTACTTTGTACTGCTCATGGATTTCTAAAATGCAAATCAGGGGCTTGTTGCTACTCATCTGAATTTACAATATTGTATTCCTAGGTGCTTTTTAAAATGTAGATTGATTTCTCAATCTACATTTTAAAAATGTAGATTTCTACCCTTGATCTCTTGATTTCCACCCTTATCCTCCCTTCTAGGCCATGTTGTGCATTGGGCTCTTTTCAGATCTGGCATTTAGGGACTTCTGAGGGAAGCTCATAGAAACCTCCTTAGAACACCTCAAAGTTATATTGAGAATATTGCCATGATTTTAGAAATCATTGCAGTAATGGGCTATGGGATGGGGGGTAGAAGAGGGAATTCTAGGGATATCCTAGGGAATCTCAGGGGATTCAGAGGATGCGTGATATCCATGATAAAAGATCGCCTGGTCAGGGAGGAGTTGAACAACTTTTTTGTTTTCCTTAGTTCAAGCTGACATGAGAAGTTGGAAACACCCAACCATCAGATGCCAGGGACACAGGGTAAGCTGGCAGTGGGCTTGAGGGGAGGGATAGGGCACCCACCAAGCTGTGAATTAAACATGAAGACCTTCCAGGGCAGATGTGTTTGACAGCTGGGCACAGTGTCCCTGTTCTGTTCTGTGAGTTCGAGGTGCTGTAAAAATGAGAGGAGCTTTGATGTTTGGAGGTGTCTGTCTTGAAGGACAGATGTGATAGAGCAGATCCTCACATCTTGCTGCTGTTACTCTGTAGGTCCACGTCCCTTGAAGCAGGAGATGCAAATCTTGAAGGAATTTATTTTAGTGGAGGGGTCATGTAGCATCTGGATTTTAATGATGTCTGAACTTCTCTGCAAGTCATAGTTCTGAGCACGGAAGAGGGGTTCTCCTTTGAAGAAAGCTGTGCAGTCCTCATGGTTTTTTATCTTACACTGAAATTGTCTTTTAAAAATACAGCATTTTTACTTTTCATATCTTAAAGATACTAATAATTATAGACTAAAAAATAGCACTTAAGAACTTAGTTAGGAGACTGACACATAAGGAATTGATTTTCATAAGGTGTGCTTGGTTTTTAGCAATTCTAACTCACTTGTAGTTTTGTAAGTGGGACTGTAAAGAGTTCAGAACTTCAATGTTATTGTAGAAAATAAGGGTGGACTGAGGTGGAAAGCATTTTGGCTGACAAAATTGACAAGGAGCTTTGGGAAAAATAAGGCATGGCAGTGAATGGACTATGTATTGCTTCATCAAATACAGTAAGGAATCCATTGAATTGTTTTGGAAGAAATATTTTTAACTTCTTATTGATGTCATTTCAAGAGTCATGGATTCAATAGTCACATTTTTGTAAGACTATTTTTCTAGAATAATTTTCTGTGATTTCTGTAAATGTAAAAATAGAGACATATTTACAAATTTCTTTGAAATATCAGTGGAGAGATCAAATGATGAACAAGATAAAAAGGAATTCTTTTTGAAAGAAGTTTTCAGATTGTAATAAAATTTGCTGTATGCTGTCTAAGAGGTCACTATCTAAATTGCATAATCTTGCTTGGGGAATTTAGCAAGTGGTGACAAATGAAAAATAATGTTAGAAAATACTGAGAAGGAAATGTAAAATGTATTGTTTCATTACATAATCTGTGTCATGTATTTAAGTTTTTTCAGAGTAAAATAAATGGTGCTTTTGACATGTAATTAGAAAAGAGTAGTTTATATATTAAAGTATAGAGATGTTATAGAACAGCCTGATGGGTCTTAGTAGCAACTTGGGCAAATCTGTATATAGCTGAATGATCTCTAAATTTAAACCAAAATAACTTGCAGATCTGTATAAATTTCTGTATAACCTGTTGTGATGCCTTGGGATGAGTTTTCTGTCCTTCCTGAATAACTGAGCAGAAGCTGCAGCTTTCTTGGGGATTAGTGACAGACACAGTAGATGGAGCTGAACTGGATGCACTTGTGGGCCAGCTGGGCCACAGCTTCAGTTGTCTTCTGCTCCCACTTGGTGGCTCTGGAGTATGTTCAGCACTTTGACTTCAAGTTTTGTGCAGTTGAGTCACTGTTATCATGAGATAGAAATGTGATCTGATTTTTTGTGATGATAGATAAGAAAGATGAGTGCTGGCAAGGCAGCATTTAGTCTCCAGCTAAGATGTCCTCTCAGGATACTAAAATGTGGCAGTATCCATCAAGTCAATGTTCAGAGTCTTCTGATTACCCTTTCCTTCTGTTTGGGGCCTCATACTGATACTTGTGGCTTGTATTTTGAGAAAAAAAGGTCCTTCCGTGGGGTCTGTGCGTGTTCTTTAAACAAGTCTGCTGAAACGTGTTTGTGGTTCGAGCAGGGGTGGGTGCTGCATATGAAAAGAAAAAAAGGAGGATGCTCCTGTGAGTTGGAAAGTTGTTAGTGACTGAAGAGAGCTGGTTGTTAGATCCAGTTACCAGGTACAATTTAACCAGATCGTACTGGAAGCAATGCTCATCTTGCAGAGTTGATGTGTATCCTCTGTAGAGCTGCGAGTTGTGCAAAGGACAGTGTGCCCAAAGGCTGGGCTCAGCTCTCTGCAGCACTCACAGCTCAGCTGACACTTGCAAAGGAGCTTGTCAGGCCTCTTTGGTGTGTCTGTATTAAAAAAAGTGTTCTTATATTCTTAATGGTCTGTAAATACTTGATAGGAGATGTTATCAGGGGGGATGATTTCCTCTAAACTGGATACTACTTTTAGCTGCAGATCTAAAAATATTCTGTAGTGACATAAAATTGTAGATTTGTTTCACTGGAGGCAAAATACTTTTCAGTTTTAGAGCTTGATGTTAATTTTATAACCCAGTGGATGAATTTTTTTTCTGAAGTCAACAGGCATCAATTAATAAAGCAAGGAGAGAGGTATTAATTTGGTACACTGGCATACTATCAAGAGCAATTTATATTTGACTTATGCATCTTAAAGTAATAAATTATTAGCATATTTCATGGGTGATAACACCTTCCAGTTTCAGTGTAGTTTAAATGAATGTTATTTTCAGTGAAGGTGAAGATGTTTATCTGAGGACACATTTTAGGTCTGAAAGTAGCAGTTGCAAGAAACACTAAACCTTCTTATGTTATAAAGATGCAAAGCTGTGTGACATATAAAAAAGTAATGTTTTCAGGATCTGCAGTTGCATGTTTGTAATAAATGGGGAAAAGGTGCTGGTTTTATTTCTGACCAAAATTCAGAAAATACAAGTTGTAGTTTTTCTTGTCTGATTTTGTTGGGTTGTGGGGGTTTTTTGTTTGGCTTGGGTTTTTTCTTTGTTTGTTTTTTATAAAATTGTGGAGAATCTTATTTAATGATGTTTTCTGACTTCTAAAGCAGATTTAGAAGAAAATATCAATGAACATGAATTGGAGCCTTCACCTCCCAAAGGAAAAAGGAGGGGTCGTAAGGGAAAGCCAAGAAAAACAAATTTAAAAGGGCAATCAGAAGACACTAGATCTACGTCCTCACATGGCACAGATGAAATAGAAAGCAGTTCCTATGTAAGCAGTAAATATGCTAAACTTCTTAGAAGACAGAAATGCATATTTCTTCTCTGAAATATAAGTTTTATTAAAATTTGCATTTGTCTGAGCCTCCAGCTGGTGGCCACAGGCTTTTAAAATTGCAACCTTATTTGTATCCCAGCAGTATATTTTAGTGAAGTGTTTTTCTTTCAGAGAGACAGGTCTCCCCACAGAAGCAGCCCCAGTGATACAAAACCTAAATGTGGATTCTGTCATGCAGGTGAAGAAGAAAATGAAGCTAGAGGAAAGCTTCATATATTTAATGCCAAAAAGGCTGCAGCACATTATAAGTGCATGGTGAGTAACAGTATTGTTGTTAACCAGTCTACTCTGTGAATTTTGTCTGAATTGCTATTTTGGATTTTAATACAGTACCCTCACATGTAATTATGCTGAGTATTGTCTGTATGCTGATGATCTCCTTATGCACTGAAGTGTTGCAAAGTGAGCAATTCATTTATTTTCACTGCAGGCAATATGAATAAAAGTTGGCTTCATGCTAAGAGATGGAATTAGCTCAGGGAGACTCTTTAGCTTATTAAAAATGCTCCCTTAGCGTCTTAATGCATATGAAGTATTTAAAAAGGAAAACAGGAAACAGTTTTAACTAAAAGAATCCTTTCCAAGAGTAAAACAGCTTCACAGGCACAATCTGAGAAGAATCCATGAACTTGGTTAATTTTCTGACTTGTGGATTCAGGCTGTGGGACTTAAGTAGAGTGTGGGATATGGAAGTTCCAGAAAGCTCTTGCCTTTAGATGATCACATTTCTAGAGCTGTCAGCCTGAACAGGATCTGACTGCAGTGAACATGAGCAGCCAGTGCCATCTTTCATCTCACTGCTTCAATGAGTGAGGCAGGGCTTTGGGTAACAAACTTCACTGGCTCATGCTGTACCTCAAAATGAATAAATAGTCCAGGCAATGTGTTACTCATTGACTCTGTACCCAGCCTCACTAAGCAGAGCTGGTGTGTGCCAGCAGCTTCTAGTCCTACTCCAGCAAAGCACTTTGTTACTTTGTCTACCTGAACTTCAGTTTTAAGGCAGTTAAAGCTGAATATACCAGGATGATGATGGAAGGGATGGTACTTCTGTCTTCCATTTTTGAACTTCAGGACTCCACAGCTATACTGACATCAGGGTTGAACCTGAATAACATGTATGTCACAGGGAAGGAAATTGAATATTGCTAAAAAGTTGAGTAGTATAGTTGATAATATTGCCCATTTGCTACTTTATTTTTTCATCCTATCATTATTTCTCGTCTATTTCCATGTCTTTTAAAATATATTTCTCCAAGGCAACAAGAACTCTAAATAAAGCAGTCAGGTGGGGATCAGAAGGAGTACTTTAATTGCTCAGCATAGGGTTTTTCCTAGGTTGTTGGTAAAGCACATACTGTCTGGGATCACAAAACAGGATGTTCAGTGCTCAGTTATTCCTGTAAAGAAAAGATTTCCAATCATGTTGGTGACCTGACATTACTTTGACTTCCTTGTTTTACAGTTGTTCTCTTCTGGCACTGTCCAGCTAACAACAACTTCAAGGGCAGAATTTGGTGATTTTGATATCAAAACTGTACTTCAAGAAATCAAGAGAGGAAAAAGAATGGTATGTACCTGCAGAATGTGGTGAATGTGATTCTGCTAAGGTCTGTATAACTCTGCCTCCTTCCTTTTATGGAGCAATCTTTTCCATCTCTTTCTAAACACAAAATTAAAATATATTGTTACTTGTGGGAAGGGCAGTCAGATAGGAATCACCTTAATATTAGTGGTGTTTGGGCATGTGGTATTTGGGATTCTTTATGACAATGTACATAATTGTTATTATCATGCAATCATGTGATGCATATTAGCCATGCTGTAACTGTAAGAGAGTAGCAGCTTTGGACCTGTGTTAGTAAAAACACACTGTGTGAAGCTGCACATAAAATCAGAGACTGTGCAGTTCTTGCAGTGAATATATTCTCTAACACTGGAAACAAACCAGTGTTTCCAACTGTTTTGGTGTTTTAGTAGGAAAACATATTAAGATCTTAGAGATGGGGATGCTGGTAAAACATCACACTGTATTTTACTAAAAGTCAGGATGTTTTAAAGTGTGAAAAAATTTATGGGGGATCAGAGAGAATAAAAAACTAGCAATATTGTTCACTGAAAAAGATAATTTGTCTCTTTATATATTAGCATACTAACTTCAACAGCAATAAAATGGCCTTGGAAATGCATTAACATGTTTTGCAATCATGTAGCAATTTTCTGTGCAACAGACAGGTAAATCCTAGTGTTCATATTTTAATGGGTTGGTGTCTTACAGTTTCTGGTTTACCATGTCTTTGATTAACTTTTCATTGGAAGGATGATCTGCCAGAAGGATTACTCTGTTCCAAAATATTAGCCATAACTGTGAGGAACACTAAACTGAATACTAAGAGACAAAAGACTGAGATGCTGAACGTTGCTGTTCTCTTCTTTCCCCTGCACAGAAATGCACACTCTGCAGCCAGCCTGGTGCTACTATTGGGTGTGAAATCAAAGCCTGCATAAAAACATACCATTACCACTGTGGAGTAGAAGACAAAGCTAAATACATTGAGAATATGTCACGAGGAATTTATAAGTAAGGACCTATGTAATTGTTGAATCTATTACGCAAGTAAAGATATTTCATGACACTTTTTCTGCTTAACTTGGCTAGTCAACATGTTCTTAAAAAGGGGGATATTATTTATCTTAAAATGGTATTTTTAAGTAGTCGCTGACTTTACAAAACATTTCAGTTACTCTGCTGATTTTAAATTTCTGTAGTGTTGTAAATAGGAGAAATTAGAAAATTATTTGGCTCGTATTATATTTTCCTTCTCCAGTAATCTATAATTTTGATTAAAAAAATTGATGTCATGATTCCTCCATATTGATTTGCCTGTAGCTTCCTTGTGGGGCTTTTTGGACCCCACAGCTTTGGATCCTTCCTGCAGAGCTGTGGCTGGGCTGGGGCTGAGCTGCGGCGCTGTGCCCACGAGAGGGCATTCAGCGAGCAGCACGGCAGCACCTGTGCAAAACTGGCACTGCTCACAGTTTTCTTGGCTGCTCTTGAGCCTTGTTTTCCTTCTCAGTTTAACTGATGCTTGACTGAAAGCCGGGAATGACTTGAGAGTTTGCAGCTGACTCGTAGTACATCTCGAAACTAATTGAGAGAGAAGTCAGGTTTTGATGGGTATTTTCAGTGTAAATGCTCACTGTTCCTTTTATTGTGCCAGACTCTATTGTAAAAACCATAGTGGAAATGATGAAAGAGATGAAGAGGATGAAGAAAGAGAAAGCAAAAGCCGTGGCAAATCAGGCACTGACCATAATGACATTCCTCAGCAGCAGCTCAATGGAAACTAGGTATGGAAGTTACTCCTGACAGATCTGTTACCAAGACTGAAACACAATATACAGTTAATGTAGTTTACTGCAGTGAAGTATTTAAATCTAGTGTATGCAGAGTACTTTTTATTGGCATACTGTAGAAGAATGGGGAGGATTTGTTGTTTTTTTAAATCCGGCTGACTTTGTAACAGTGTAAGAAGGGAGGCCCTCATTTCTATTGCTAAATGTAGATGTAATGTCAGAGCTGTGAAATGCTTTTCTGTATGATTTTAAATTTACTATTGTTTTCATCATTTTTTAAACAGGTTCAAGGGACAGAGTTATAGAACTGGGAATGGCTAAGACATCATAACTACTAATTCTTTTAAATTGTTTTCTAAAAATCAGAAAAGGGTTAGTAACTTTTTACTACCCCACTCTGTTAGAAATTTCATTGAACTGCCTGAAACGTTCATGTGTGTGAGCCTTCAGTAAGTGGCAGAGTTTTACATGTCAATATTATGTAGTTTGTAGTCTGCAGTGTCTGGAAAAAAAATGAAACACTATATAAATGATATGTAATATGTACAGTGTCAAAAGTTAAGGCAGACATTGAAATGAAGTAAGATCTATATTTCTGGACTGAATAAAAACTTTAAGATTTGGAATGTGTAAGTTGTTTAGTGGATTCACGCAATGAGGGAAGGTCTTAGCTAGTTTAATTAACAACATGGACAAGTCCGTGGTGGCAACGAGCTGGTACTTTGTGAATTTTGCATTTTCTTCCTGCACAAGTTCCGGAGGCTGCACGTGGCAGAGCCGTGCTGTTTCTGCTTGGGAAGCAGCAGTGGGAGAGGACTCGGTGCACACGAAGCACGCGTGAACATTTCAGGTTGTTCCTGTTGTGAGTGCTCATTCCGCCTGGCATTGCTCGCGGGAGGTTCACTTGAGCAGCTGTTGGTTCTGAGCTGTGAGCTTTAGAACTCATGCCAAAGGGCTGTAGTTCATTCTTTCCCCCAAACCCCACCTCCTTCTGTGTCCTGATTTACAAAGAACTTCACCACGTGTGGTTAAAACCCTGCTATACAAATGTTTGGACCTTGCAGCCCAATCTCTTTTACTTCAGAGAGTTACAACTCTTAACTCACTATGGAATTTAGCCACCATATCTGACATCCATACCTCAGGTGTTCTCTGTTGTGTGGAACACTTCATGTTTTGTCAAGAATGTGCATAAAGGTCCCATATTCTGTAAGAAGGATGAGGAAACAACCTTTTTTGCTAGATTGGTATTTATTTTTTAATCATATGACCACTATATGGGAAACTTCACGTATTATCCTTAGTGTTTTAGTGGGGTTTTTTTCCCCTTTCTCTGTCAAGTCAACAATCATGTCATGGAATTTTACTTGCTAGAATTTGATGTTCCTTGAGGGAATGATCAGATCTAGGCTATACCAAACCTAACAGAACAGTCCTCTGAGTGCTTTCAAAACACCTTGTCATTTCTAATGGCTACTGGCTTCTTCAATTGGTCTGTTAAAGCACATCCTCAGACTTACTTAAATAAAACCAAAAAGCTGAATCTAGTCCACATGTTTGTCTGTTGCTACCGCATCACCTTATTGTTTGTTTAGGGTTTTGACTTGTTTCACTCTGAACTCCCAACAAAACTTCTGGATTTGAAGGAAGGAAACAAGCAAAAGACACTGATTTGACTATAAACTGCTACAGTTCTTCTGTGATTGGTATTGCAAAAACGGTTCATTTGTAACATGAGTTTCTGTAGCATTTTTTACTTGTATTTTTAAAAGATTTAACGTGTGTCATTTGTCTTCTTATGCATTCCCTTAATGTCTTGAGGGACTCAATTACTGTATATTGAAGTTTCTAACATTTTACCTGTTAGAATTCAAACAATTCTGTTTGCTTTCCTGGAGAATAATCCCGTTTGGAAAGAAATATTGCTGTGTACAGAAAATATTCAGTTACTGCTCTAAACATGATGCCATTGATCATTTTTATTTTGTATTTGTAACTTTCAAAATTAAAAGTGTGACTTGAATTGCAATGACAGATCGATTATTGAAATTGTCTATCAAGGTGTTTTGTTTCTCCTAGAATATGAACATTTTTTAGCCACTCAGAACAGTTTTAGAATGCAAAATAGCATCCTTCAATATTTAAATTACTTCGGTTTGTGCCTCGGACATGGCCCTCCCATGGAAAAAAGGCACTTTGTTTGCAGCTACTGTATTTAACTAAGTTTGCATGGGGTAGATCTGCCAGCATACTGATTGTACTTGAGACTGAGCTCTAATTCATCGTGTCAGTGGCTTAGTATAATATTCAGTCCAATAACTCACCTGTTATGGATAAATGACCCCATTCCATGCCTCGAAGAACCAGAGCAGCACTTTACCTTCGGGTAGCAGAAAAGGGAGTGGCTGGTTTCCCTGTTCCCCTGTGTGCTGAAATGGCCTGGTGAAACTGTCATCAATTCTGAATTCATGGAAGCAAAGTCAAAAGCAAAAAGCTTTTCTTACAAGCCTCAAACTGTCATAACTGACTTCAACTCATGTATGCTGGGTAAAAGTGCCTTACAATGTAAAAATTGTATTTATATGTTCCCAAGTAGCATCACCTGCTGGGGAGTAATTCTGTCGTGGTGTTAATATTTAGAAGAAATGTACCTCAGCAGTGTATTTACTGTACATCTCTTACGTCCTTAATTGTAGTTTTAAAAAGCATGACAATGTATCATAGTATACAACATTTACATCATTTTTTTAAAAGACAAAATACTGCCATTACTGTCTTTTTATGTGTATTTTAGCTTGGAATTTCAGACAGTCTGTCTGAATTTTGGGGGGTTTGTTTTGGTTTGCAGGGCTGTTATTTTTTTTTTTTTCTTGGTAAAGCAATGTAATTTTTGCAAGCATATATTGAAGATTATTCTGGAGCATCTACTGCCTTCCCAGAAATGTTAGAAGTAATGAAAGTGCTCTATAGGTGAACTAGGTATGTTTAAATTAGCTAGTTAAATTAATACAGTCAATTCGTTACTCAGATTTTTTTTTTTTACTAGGCACCTTCTGCTTTCATCTCACAATCAGAATTCAACATCACGAATTCAACAAAACTTGTCTTAAAAAACTGGTTTCACTTTAATTGTGTTTTTTTTTTTTTAATTTTATTATTGTTACTTTTTGCCTTTGGGCACTTCTTTTGCTCACAAGAGGATTGTGTGCTGTTTAAGATGCCTGGAACCCTCTGAGAAGGGAGGTTTCTCCCCAGCTCCCTGCACCTCTCCATTCCAAGATCTCCCCAACTCACTGTGTCCCTGTGGTCTCACAGATGTGTGGTTGTGCTGTTCCCAGGAAGGACTGTGCCAAGGAAGGACAGGTATCCCAAGGATCCTGCTCAGATATCTTGAGGACACAGCTGGTGCAATGCCAGAGCCCCAGGTCAAAGCCCTAGCAGTGGGCAGGGGCAAGGCTGGTTCAGTGTCAGTGCAGCTCCAGCATGAGGGGAGCAGAGCTCTGCTCCTTCAGCAGGGCTTGATCCACGGCAGGTTCTGTGGTAAGGCTCTAGCAGGAGTCCCACCTACACTCCAGAGTCTCAGCTTTAGGTACAAAGAGCTGTGCTGATCAACGATGGTTTGAGTCTGCCAAATCTGGCCCTGAAATGTGTAACAGGAGAGAGTCTGCCTTTACTCATGCCTATAGGAAAAAGAACTTCATGCTAAAACAGACTGAAAAATGAAGAGGTGATAATCTGTTGAAAAATATCAGACTTCTCTGGCAGGTGATAATCAGTGCATTCCAAAAATATTAATACACTGAATCAGATTGACAAGAAAATTAATCCTCATTAGATTAAATTAATCTGAAGAGAACTGAGAGTGCATGATAGCAATTAGTAACTCTTCTTCCATGTCACCAGAGTCAGATTCCACTATATTAGTGATGGAGGTGAAAAAACAGAACACAGCCCTTGATTTATATACTTGGTGAAGCAGTTCCTGTTCATGCATATGTATGCACAGCCATTAGTCAGCAGTGACATCTCAGCCCTTAACGAATCCTGGAGAGCTGTTGCTTGTCAGAAAGCACTCAGGTTAGGCCAACGTTTGCAGCTTTTGCTCTAGCATATATTTACATTAGGTGTAAAGACAAGGAATGTATGGAAGAGGGTAAATGCATTCCTATCTACAATGTTATGTATATTTTGTTCCTGTTATATTGGCTTTACTTCCAAAGTTGTAGTTTGCAGTATTAGTTTCTTTTTACTGGTATCCTTGCATATATATATTCAATAAATGAGTTATGAATTTCATGTTTGCATATCTGTCCTTCTTCCAAAAGTATAACTTTTGAAGCTGTCATTTTAATGCATAAATGCAGTATTTCCTATTGAGGTTACAGGCCCAGGAAAAAACTACCAGGAGAGAGGTGAGAAGGCCTCATGCTCACAGTGGGGCACTTGGTGGTAACTCTGCATGTCTCTGTTCCTAACTCTGCACTGGGTAAGCTGCTTTGGATTTACCACTGCTTAATGCAAAGCGACTGACTGCTGGAGGCTCCCTTTCTCACCTTTCAAGAACTTTTTTTTTTCCTTTCCAAGAGTGAATTAATTTAGACTAAGAGACCACGGAAATGCAGAGTATGTCTTGGTTTCAGCTGGGAGAGAGTTCATTTTCTTCTGGTAGCTGGCACAGGGCTGTGTTTTGGATCCGGTGGAAGAATACAGTTGATAACACGCTGACGGTTTCCTTGTTGCTAAGTACTGTTTATACTAAGTCAAGGACTTTTCAGCTTCTCATGGCTAAAGGACACAAGAAGTTGGGAAGGCACAGAGCCAGGAGAGCTGACCCAAAGGGATATTCCCTACCATATGGTGTCATAGACTGGGGGGAAAGCTGGCTGGGACTGCTGCTCAGAAACTGGCCAAGCATCTGTCAGCAAGTGGTGACAGCTGGATTGTGCATCACCTGATTTGTATATTCTAATCTTTTTATCATCATCATCACTATTATCATTTTCATCTTTTTCTGCCCCATTAAACTGTCCTTATCTCAACCCATGTGTTTTCTCCCTTTAACTCTTGCAGTTCTCTCCCCAGTCCTGCTGGGAAGAGCAGTGAGTGAGTGGCTGTGAGGGGCTGAGTTACCAGCTGGGGTTCCATGACAGTGCAAGTTAAGCACACTGCACACATGCAGCTGCATCCAGGATGCACTTTGGAACCATAGAAATGTAGCATAAGAGATTAACAAACCAAGGGATCACTTGGAAATCACTGGATTTGTCCAAATATGTAACTGCCTAGAGCAAGACAGTGATACCTGTCAGCAATTCTGAAGTATCAAGAAATGTGCTGGGAAAGTTCCATAGCAGAAGGAGCACTGTTGCTCTGTTGATGAAGATTTTATTATGTCATCACCTTAACCAAGGAGTTGATTTAATGAGCATAGTAGGTAATTACTGGGACCTGAGAACAATCATATCCTGTCTGCACAGACTTAGGTGTCAGGAAAAATTGTTGAGCATCATGTTCAATTAAGAGCTGCCAAATGATCAGGTCTTGTTGATGAAGTCATAGAATCATAGAATGTCCTGAATTGGAAGGGACCCACAAGGATCATCGAGTCCAGCTCCTGGCCCTGCCCAGGACAACCCCAGAGTGTAATTATTGATGCTGTGATCCACAGCCATCTTTGCAAAGGTTTCTTGAGAATGCTATTCAAGACTTCTATTACCAAAGTTGATGTTGGGAGTCGTTTCATCACATGGTTTCCGATGCTGTGGAAATTATTATTGGATGCATGTTTGCTTCATTTGCTGAATTTTTTTTTTTTTTGTGATTTAATCCAGTCATGTGAGATCTTTGAGGCAAGTGCAGGATGTTGTGGAATAGCTTTCTCTGTTTCATGGATGTGATTTCTCACGGGAATGGCTGGAAGGGGGACCCATAGGCACAGGAGGAAAAGACTTGGATTGTTCTTGTGTGATGCCAGAGCAGAGCAGTGAATGCTTTGAGGGCTCTCAGGTCCTCACTTAGACAAGCTCAGCTTAATCTGCCCTGTGTAAGGGATTGCAGCACAAGCACAACAAGTGTAGTTGTCCTTGTGCCTAAGTCAGACACTCCCTATGGTAAATTACTTTCCAGCATTACAGACAAAGGGGTTGCTGTAACCTCTGAAGGCTCAGCTTGTCTCTGCTTCCTTCTGCCTTCTCAGAACTCAGGGTCAATAGTTTAAACTGGAAAATTAATGAAAAAGGGAAACTTATCAGTGAGTGTCTAAAAGAAAGATCGAATTTTGTTAATCTGCACCAAGTTAACAAGCTTGAGCAGAGGAGAAGCAGTGAGCACAGCTTTAAGTGACTCTAATGACTTCATGTAAGATAGCAGGGAAATGTGGTCTGACACCAGTTTAAGAGTGAGCTGCTAAAAACCGTTTGGAAAACCCTACTCAAAGCAATTATTAAAAATTCACACTGCAGAGATGTATTGAGGGGCATTCTCTGCAGTTCTTCTCTGATTCAAGATTACTTGGTATTTTCATTAACAACTTGGATGGCATATGCTGATTAAATTGCAGCGAGCACCAGACTTGAGCTAACTACTACTGACTGAGCAGAAGACAAATACAATTAAAAGTGAACTTGACAAATTCAAAAGAGTTAGCATGTGATGCAGTAAGTCCAGCATTGCATTTGACAAATGCATGTTTGCAGACTTCAGCAGAAGCTACGATCAGCTGAACAAGTACAGGATGGGACAGGACAGGCTGCTATGGTAGCAGTTGTGCACAGGAGTTTTCCTGAGGTTATGGCCAGTCACCAGCTGAACATGATTCAACAGCATCCTGTTCCTGAAAAAAAAAACCAAAAACCAGTGTTGTTATGGAATGTCTGAACAGGAATGTAATCTGTAGGATACATGGCGTGGTCCCTCTTCCTCACGTGGTAGCAGAAAGCCTTTCTTGGAACATGGTATCACGCTGTGGGCACTGCACTTCCTGGAAAATGGGGATCAGCTGGAGATGACTGGAGAAAAGCAATGGTGACAGGATGGATGACAGGGCTAGTTTCAAGGTGATGGGAGAGATGTTTTTAAATCATTTAGAGGTAGGTGCCAAGAAGAAATAAACACTTTTCTCCCACTGCTGCGGGTAGGACAAGGAAAAGAGATTCTATTACAGCAGGAGATACTGGGCTGAGACATCCACATGGGGGTTGGCCTTGACAGCAGGAGCAGCAAAGCTCTGGAATACCTTTCCTGGGTAGGCTGTGGAATCTCTGGAAACAGGGGTTTTACAGGAGGAGTCTGTGGGCATGGTGCAGGGCTTGAGCAGACGAGGGTTGGAGGTGCAGGGGATCAGGGCAGTGCAGAGCTCCCAGTTCACAGCCAGGCCTGCTCGGGAGTCAGAGCTGCTCTGGGGCAAACACTGCACTGGCAGAGCTCTGCAGCACAGCCCTGGGGCTCACAGCCTTCTGTTTCCTTTTTCATCCCTTCTTTTAAAACAGCACTTGTGGTAATAACATCTCTGGGCACACTGGCAGTGTGGCCCACGTCTGCAGAGTTGGTACAAACTTCCCAACGCTGCCCAGTGCAAGGCACTCTCCATCTTTCCATTGCAAATTTTTGGGAGTACTTCAGATTTCACAGTGAATGCATCCCACACCTTAAATGTACATTTTTGTTGTGCAAGAATTAGCAAAGTGACAGCAGTACTTCATATGAATGTAGGATTAGTGCACACAAACCACTTAATTGTGTGTATGTGCACTGGGATGATACAGAGTTTGGAGTGGCTGCTCTCTTACCCAATTATTGTGGCAGGAATCTTAAACCTTGATCTGAATTTTTGCCAGAGATGGTATCTTACTTTGTTTAAACTGGGTTCTCTGCTTTTATTTTTCTTAAAACAACATTCCAGCTGAGAAGAAAGCAACCAGGGCTGGTGCTGCCCAGCTTTCCATACCCTGGCTAGACATGCATGTAGCTTGGCACACATGCAAGACCAATTTTATTCAGCTGGCCAAAAGAAATTCCATATTCCTGTGCAAAGACTCCCATCAGGCTCTGCCTGCCAGTGAAGAGCATTTCAGAGGCTTGGGACAGGGGGAGGAAGAAACTTCCTCCCAAACCATACACTAAAAATAGGCTGATGCTGTGCAAACAGCTTTGCTGTGAACTTCCTTCTGGCAGGCAGCCATGCAGCTGCCTGAGAGTTTTAAGCCCAAATACCTCTCCACAACAGAAAGTCACTAAAGCTAAGCACAGTTAGCAATGCCTTTAATCTTCCCATTCCCTGCTGTGTTGTCTCAATTTCAGCTTCTTCCACTGTGCAGGTAGCTTATTCAGGATCTAAGGTCAGGAGTTTTTTTAACCTGAACTATGGTTGAGACTGGCGCTGTCAATCCCTGGAGTCTGCAAAGTTCAAAGCAGGGAGGAGGCCTCTGATCTAAAACTGAAATGCTCAGGTGACACATCCAAAAAGTGCTTTCCTGCAGAGTGAGAAGTGCAGTAGCTGGGCTGCAGAAGGTTTTAAAATCCTCCAAATTGCTGTTAACTAAACATCCTTAAATCCCACTGTGGTGATATGGAATTGGAAAGTTGGTTCCTTAAATAAGACTACTTCAGAAAGAATAAACACAAGGCTCTGGGCAATTGGATTGAATGACAGCAGTGATTCACTCAGGCACTGAAGCCTATGAGCTATTTGAGTTTGCCATATTTTCCAGTGGTTTTACTGCTTATTAGTGCCAACATTTTGCCCTAAAATAAATCACATGACATGCTTCTGTACATTTTGACTATGAAGGCTGATGTTTCAGTTTCAGTATCAATCGTTGCAGTAGTTGCTGATTGTTTAGACGTAACAAGATTGACATTTTCCTTTATCACAATTTTATAGGAAGAACATTTTCCAAGACTGATTAAATCTCTGGGTCATTTTCAGCTATGAAAATGATCAAGAATCACTGATAACACAGTAATTTTGCATAGCTGGTTTTTTTTCCCTCTATTTTGTATTATCAAATACTCAGTTTTTATTTTAATCCTCTGTATCCAATTATCTGGTTTGTGTGGCAGTTAAACAGAAGATCAGTGTCATTGTGTTTTACATTCTCTTTAAACTCTCATCAAGAGCAGGACCACACTAGTCCAAGTTTGTAATTTAAGATGCATTTGGCTGGGGTTCAAAGAGACAGGAGCTCCAGTCTGTCTCACTTCCCCTTGGAAAGCCTTTCTGATGCTGCCAAACAATATTTACACCAGCAGGGAACTGAGTTTTGGAAAACTTTTCCAGGCTCTGAAGAAACCAAGCAACCTGAGACTTTGATAAGCCCTGGTAAATTTAAAAACTCTTGATGCTATCACTGTATAAAACTTATATTAGCCCATCACATACCACAGATTTACAATTTGAGGAATGGATTTCAGTTAAGAGATAAGAACAGAGGTTTGGCAGAAAAAAGTGTTATTTGGAGCAATATTTTCCTATTGTCATCTCTGTTGAGCACTTTATGATATCTTACATTTCTGCAGCCACAGCTACAGGTGCTCTGTTCTGCAAGCATGTGAACATCCAGTTCACTAAGGCAGGTCAGCATCTGCAGCCTGACAGCTTTAAAAAGCATCAATCCTATTTCTTATTCTGGGACCTTCAGCTTTCTAGCTGTCTGGAGGGAGGGTTCAGGTGAGGTCCTGTTTTCTCTGTCTCAGAAAAAAGGTTGTTTTCTCACCGTGCTGTGGGGTCTGGCAGTCCTTTGAGAGCAGTTCTCCCCCTTCCCACCCCGTTTCCTGGGACTTCTTGAGGACAGATTTCGGAAGGTGTTTTCCACTGGCTCAAGCAGGTTCTGGATGGGTAACAGAAAGCAGGAATTCTAGCTCCTGCTGCCTGGTCATTTAGCTTGGGACTCTAAAAATTCATTTCTTTTCCCTTAGTTCTAAAAGCACTCTTCAACTGAACTATTGGACTCTGTCCTTGCCAGGCACCTCATCCAGTTCTTGCACCCTTAGCAAATCCAGATTCAGATCAGGTTTTACTCCTAGAACAGCATTTCCTATTTGAGGATCTGAATTACAATCTTGCCAGCTGGTACCACACAACTCAAGACTTGCAAAGGAGAGGGGAGTCCTGAAGTGCAGCTCCCTCCTGGCCTGGTGTTTGTGTCTCATCTCCACTTCCCTTGTAATCTGCCCAGAGAAGATTTCTGAGATACTTGCACGGCTGCCAGGATCTGTATGGGAGGCAGGGGCCTTGGCATGTGAGCCCTGACACCTGATGCTTGGTGTGCACTGAGGCAGTGCCAGCTGGATCCGCCAGCCCTGGTGAGTGCAGCCCTTCTGTCTCGTCAGTGAGTTACCTGATCAGGCTGCTGGCTGTGCTCGGTGCTGCTCTTCCTCTTCCTTCTCCCCTGGTACTCAAACAGCCTTGCCACTGCCTTCTGCCTTTTCTCTTCTGTCCTCGTGCCTGTTGGCCTCTTTGTCCATGCTGCTGTCAATAGGCTCCAGGTTTGGTTTTGTTTAAGCAATCATTGCACCTGGCTCACCTGTGAGTGGCTGTACAGACACCTCTTCTCAGACACACGACACAGCGAGTGTTTTACAGCTTTTTAGAAATGCTCCTGCAGTTTGCAGGCAGCTGCTGCACTCAGGTGCCTGGTGGAAGAAGATTAACCTGTTCACTCCTCTGAAAATAACTGAGCAAAGGGGAGAACCCCATAACTCTCCTCCCTCAATCACCTTTCCCTAGTGGGAGGACCTGCCAGCACCAACCACCTGCATTTGGAGCAGTCCAGCCTTCCCTCAGGCTTCAGTGGAAGGTGTGTGCAAATGAGCTTCCAGTGCAGATATCCCAGGCTGAAGTCCTGGTTCCCTTGGTTTCTTGCTTTGTGCCTCCCTCTAAGGAGTGACTGAAAAAACTGAGGCTGTGTTTACCAAGTTGTTGGCTAAAATAAACTGCCGGACTAAGAGCAAGAGCACTTCCCATGCACAGCCCATCTCCCAGAAATCCTTTTCCTCATGTGTAGCCCTGGGGGTTTGCTGCACATGCATGTTGCAATGTGGACATCTGTCCTCTCCTGTGATCCCAGAGACCATTTAATTTTGAGAAAACCAGCAGGGTAACGTCACTGCTATCAGTCACGTTGATTTTGGTACAGTTTACACTGAAATGTGCCACGTAGAATCTTTTGGGTCACCCAGGTATCTTGTTGATGTATGTGCTGCTGAATGGAGGGAACAGAAAAGATTCCCTTGGAGAAAATGTACCTCACTGTTCCTTGCTGTAGAGCAAAGAAAGGAATCTGATTGTTGTAACTTCGTGGTCCTGCTCTTCGTTCTGCATTGCTGTTGCTAGGAATTGCTGGGCCCTTGGGTGACTCCTAGACGGTGGGAAGGGCTGTGCTGCAGTCAATGGAGGTGTGGGAGGAGTGGAAGGAGGTCAGCCTGGGCTTTACCTGGGGGTTTGCAGCCCCACGTGGCAGTGGCTGATAACCACTGGTGTCCCCCTGGTGTGGCAGCAGGGACAGTGCTCATACAGCACAAGGGACAGTGCTCACACAGCACAGGGACAGTGCTCATACAGCACTGGGACAGTGCTCATACAGCACAGGATTGGTGCTCATACAGCTCAGGGACAGTGCTCATACAGCACAGGGACAGTGCTCGTACAGCACAGGGTTGGTGCTCATACAGCACAGGGTCGGTGCTCATACAGCTCAGGGACAGTGCTCATACAGCACAGGGTTGGTGCTCACACAGCACAGGGACAGTGCTCACACAGCACAGGGTTAGTGCTCACACAGCACAGGGACAGTGCTCACACAGCACTGGGTTGGTGCTCATAGAGCACAGGGTTGGTGCTGCAGCTCTGAAAGCGGCTCTGCAGCTGATGCTGAGCTGCGGTTGTATTTAAGAACTTTCTTATTTCCTTACTCAGTCAGCAACTCCACCAGGACACACCATCCAGTGAGTCGAGCTGAGCTTGGAAAACAGCCATTTCCAACAAGAAAAAAGAAAAATACCTTCGTGGTAGTTTTATTGCTCAGGTTTCAACCCTTGCGTCAGGATAGGTTCAAACAAATACAATGGCCTTTGGGCGGGTCTCGGGATTGCAGGTGCGCCTTCCTCTCCTGTTCCACTTCTCACAGCTCTCCTGTGCCAGGGAGCAAGGTCTCTGGAGAGCAGGGAGAGGAGCAAGCCCAGACCCCAGAGCTGCTGGGGGAAGGTTCACCACACGTGCTCAGTGGCAGCCGTGGGGCTT
>VXBQ01017257.1:56797-85927 GCA_013400175.1 Phainopepla nitens | reverse complement strand
GGGCCGCGCTCCATGGCGACCCCCAGCCCCTGCATCGTGGTGAGTGCGGGACGGGGGATGCTGGGCGCCGGGGCCGCTGTCCCCCGGAACACGGTGATCTGTGAGGGAACGCGGCGGGCGGCGTGGCGTGGCGTGGCGTGGCGTATCGTGTCGTGTGTTGTGGCGTGGCGTGTCGCGTCCCTGGGCGCCGGGAGCCGCCGCCTCGCGGAGTCACCTTGAGGGCAGCCCCGGCCTCCCGGCGCCGGGCCCGGGGCTCCCGTCCCTGCCCTCCCTGCCCCCGGCCGGGCGCGTCCCTTCCCGGAGCGGCCGCGGGTCCCCCGGGCTGGGATCCGCGGGGATCCGGAGCCCGAGGGCAGCGGGCAGAGCCGGCGTTGGCGCCGCCGGAGCGAAGGTGGAAGAACTTCCCCCAGCGCGGCACAACTTCCTATTCCTGTTGCTGTTCGCGGCGTGCGGGAGGCTCTGGCCGGGAGAACCCCACGTGTGTGAGCTGGCTCTGGTTTTGCAGGAGCAGCGTCCTTTATATTTTTGCGTAATTGCCGCATCTGCTAAGGCGCTTAATGCTCATTTTTATTTATCGTTTTAAAGCAAGTGCCGGGGCTGATGAAGTGCGTGCGGTGTCTGCTGGCCGAGAGCTGTGGCGGCCGCGAGGTTGCGACAGTAAATCCCTGCAGTCCATAAAAAACCTGGTAAAACCTGTAGGAAGGGCCCGTTCTCTGCCAGATGCAGAACGGAAGGTTTAATAGACACGCTGAATATAACGATGGGTCTGACCAAAGAAAAACCCCATGAGTTTTGGGAAGGACCTGCCTTATTTTTTAAAATAAGTCCCTGTGGACTGCAGGGACCATGAGCTCGAGCTGTGTGTGTGTAGCTCACACGGCGTCACTTTTGGATGGGAGGGTTAAGTAATAATGAAATTCCCCGGATTAAATACTCATTAAAGATTAATCAACAAAAACCCTATGTAAACAGTTATCAGACCACTGACCAGGTAAGTGTTTCCACAGGCACTAAAATAAGATTTGAGCCATGCAAGGGTACTAGTGGTCAAAATTGATACTTAAAATACCTGCCCTGGTGAACTGTCAGCACTAACCTTCTGTTTTCCCTCTGAATTTTTTTTTCACATAGCGGTGTTCAGCTAGATTACCAGAGAGGGAAGTAATTAAAAAACCAAATCATTTTCAAGCTGCAGCAGGGTTAGGGTTCAAGGAAGACTCTTTGATGTGACAGTGTGCCCTGAACCTCAGCAGTGTTCAGTATCATTATGTGTGTATGCTAATCCCTTGTCCTAATTAATATGCACTTGCCAGTGTTGCAGGCTGTTTCATACAGGGAGTTTGCCCACGTGGAACAGGTCGCTGAAAGCTTTTTAATTTCAGATTCTGAATGATCTTGAACCTCTCTGTTTTGGAAACGGTGGTCAGAGCAGAGTTGCTTCACAGCAGCATAACTTGTCATGTTCTTGTAGCTCTCTTGTCTTGTCCTGCAGACTGGCTTGTGTGTTTTGTTGTGACTGAGTGTTGTAGAGATTTGGAAGGTGTCCATGTCAGAACCTCTGCTGCTTAATTGCAGATGCAGGTTTTGCATTACACTAGGAAAATTAAAGGGGTTAAACAGCTTGAATGTTTTTGTAATGGAATACAGAGTTTCACTGAGGTGTAGTAACTTCACTTGCCTGCTCTCCACTGGAGGAGATTGTTGTAGGATTTTCTTTCACACACTGTATTGCATAACAACTCAGATATTTCAAGTAACCCTTTACTCTGTGCTCAGTGTGACTGATGTTTTTAGAGAGGGGGAAAGTAAGGTGGTTCTGATGAATGTTGTGGGTTTGATAGGTTTTACTCATGGGTTTAATAGTTTTTACTGAATAAAGCAAAGGACTTGAAGTTTCTCAGCACACTTTTCTATAAGGCTTTGCAGAAATTTCACCTTATTTCCTTTTCAGATTGGCGATGATGAACAAGGTTACGACCTGGATTTGTTCTGCATACCTAAACATTATGCAGATGATTTGGAAAAAGTCTATATTCCTCATGGGCTCATCATGGACAGGTTTGTTTGACTTCAGATGGTACACTGATTGTATGAAACTGTAATAAACAACTTCCAGTGATAATTTTGCTGCTTGGAGACTGTCTAGATTACATTTAATTAGAGACTCGAATGTACATTTAATCTGTTTTGGGGTTTTTTTGGCTTCTAAGAGTTTGTACATTTGCAGTCATGCTATTCTTTGAAAATTGGTCATAATTCTCAAGCGAAATTTTGTAGTATGTAGCAACTTAGGACTTTTCTTTCCAGTGCTTCTTTGATGTTTTACCTTCTTAAAATCTATCTAGAAGGTTTTTTGCTGTGTCAATACAGTCTGAAAATACAGTCTCTTGAATTTCCATAAGATATTGATAGAAGTAAACTATTAATCACATCATTTTAGACTCCCTCATGTTGATGTGGTAGATAAGTAATGTCCAGTTTTCTCCTGCCTTCTGAGAAAGACAATCATCTGCAAATATCAATCTGTCACTTCTGTGGTTGCTGAAATCTGTGATGTGCTGTGCAAGTTTTATCTTGTGTGATCAGAAATGTGTTCATAAGCCTACAAGACATTTGCGTTTTACTTTGTGTTTGAAAGTTGCTAATTTCCTTTATGAAAATGAACAACAAATTCGGTGAATTTAAACCTTTTATGAGAGGTGCTGGATGGGTTTTCCAGGGGATCTTGTGACTAGGAAGGCATTTAGATTTTGCATGGTTCTGTTTGACTAGATACAATGAACATCCCTATAAAAAAAAAAAGTTTCTTTTTAAATATTAAAACTTTACACTGGAAGTCCATATACAGGAAAAAATTGGACAAAGTACATGTCATTAAGGAATTGATGTAAAGTTTATAATGGTTGGCTTTCTCTGAGAAGCCTGCTGTCAGCTGGCACACAGTAAATGCAGGCCATGCTTTCTAAAATAAATGGCAAAATAAATTTAGAAACAATTATTGCAAAAAAGCAGTGCAGTGTTCTCTTGCTCTGCTTTGCTGGTATTGTGTTCTGCTTTCAGGACAAATTTCTGTCATTCTGATTTGGCAAATAAACATAAACTCTTCAGTTTACAATTTGAGAATTTTCTTGCTCATCAGCTGGTGAGGGCTTCTGCCTTTGGGGTTGTGTTAGCTTACATTGCTCTTAGCATGGAAGCTGAACCTGTCTTTGGATGGAGAAAACACGCCTTCATGTCTCATATCTGACAGTGGAACAGTTTCAGGGTGTTAAGGTTTGCTTTGGCTGCCTGTGACCTAGGAAAACAAGTGCATTTGGCAGCACTACTGTTGGATTAACCTTGAAAAGCAAAACTTTGTTGACCGGTAACATGTAAAAGTGACCAAAATAGTAGGCAAATATTTTCAAGCAAAATGGGTTTCTAAATTTGATGTGTGTGTTTGCTGCTGCTGGGAGTATCAAAACACTGCTGCTGGGATGAACAAATGAAATGTTATGACAGCTCACTCTTCCTTGGTTTTGTTTAGGACGGAGAGACTGGCACGAGAAATTATGAAAGGCATGGGAGGACACCACATTGTGGCTCTCTGTGTACTCAAGGGTGGCTATAAATTTTTTGCTGATTTATTAGACTACATCAAAGCCCTGAACAGAAACAGTGACAAATCAATCCCCATGACAGTCGACTTCATTAGGTTGAAGAGTTACTGTGTAAGTATCTATGCAGTACTGTGCAATTTTTAGCTAAGTTGACTACAAATTATTAACAGAGGTGGTTTAATATTGTTACTGCCCTAATGTGCTAATATTAAACAAATAATTAAGGGAATTAGGATTCACAAGCCAATTTACTCTTTCTCTACCTTATTATGTAATGTGTTTTCTTTTAGACCTTAATATCTCCTCACCCCAGTGAAATTGTTATGCTGAGGACAGTGACCCTTTACATGTCCTTTACTTGTTCAACAATTTCCTCTCTGCCCTCTACCCCATCTCTAAAGCTGTGGCTCTAGACTGGTACAGAGAATTCTCCTGCAACTATTATTACAAAAATTTAATTCTGGGAGTTTTGATATGGCCCAGACATCATTCTTGGATAGGTTGACTTGAAAGCTGCAGAAGTGGTTCCCTATCTCATTTTTGTTTGGATGAAACAAACAATGAGCAAAATTAGTTGCATTTGGCTGTGAGGAAACACCAGATACATAAACCTAGATCTGTGATTAATAGCCTCTGAATATGGCATTACCTTTTCAAGACAAGGCATAGGTCGCCTTGGGTTTCGATTTTTAGGGAAAGAATTTCTTTTGATTCTGAACACAAGTATTCAGCTTTGTAGGGAAACAGAACATTCTGTAACACGAGGTAACTTTTGGGTTTTACAGAAGGAAGCACAGGGTTGTGTTGTGCAGGTCAGGGGAAGAAGCATGTGTTTGTCAGTACTGTATGATTTCCAGCTTACTGACAGCCAAGTCTCATGTTTCTGGGATTTCAGAAATCTATTATTTTTTTCCCTGAGAGCCATCTATAAGATGGAAATAATGACATTTTTTAGTTTCAGTTTAGAGTGTTTGAATACATTGTGTCACAATGTTATGCTGTTTGTTCTGGATCAGCAGCTTTGCATTGGAGTCAGGGTTACTTGTCACAGCTGCAGACCAGTCCCTATTCCAGCAGAAAAATACAGATAACTGAATAGAAAAAATCACTTTCATCCTTTGTTTCATTAAGCTGTGAAACCTGAGATGGAATTATTTACAGACTCTGGCCTGTTGCAGGACTTGATAAATCCATGATTGCTCTCGAAGTGCCTGGGGCTTTGGTCCAGTCCTTTTGCAGGACACACAGCTGCTGTCCAGGGGTTACCTGGAGACCACACTCAGGTCTGCAGAGCACTGATGTAGTTATGTGCTTTAATGGGAGTGCAAGGCTGGGCAGAAGGGCCAGCCTTTGGTTGTGCCTCACACAGCACTTTGTGCTTGTGCACGGTGTTAAATCAGTGAGGGAGAGCAGTGTGAGCCTCTTTTCTTCTGTGCCTCCCAGAAGGGGAGGCTCTTGCCTCCAGCCAACTTCATCCCAAATCCCCCACATACCCATAACTGAATGTCTCTACTACAAAATAGTAGGTTAAAGAATAGGAAATGATGAGTTCCACCTGTTTTTTTTCTTGGAGAGGAAATTTTGTATCTTCTGCTTTCTCCACTTAGGAACACTTCCAGTGACTAACTTACCTTGTTTACTTACCTTGTTTAAAAAATCAGTACAAGGACTACACCCTTCATGCTCTCTACTTTCTAACTCAGAAAAAAAATACTGGAGAAATAGTTTGAAACACCTGAAAAAAGTCTCTGCTAAAAAGCAATGCTGACTTTTTACTGGTGTCTCAGCTGTGTTTTGGTTCATTTCTTTACTACAGCTATTTTTGTTTATTCCCCCTCAGAACTACAGTGCCTTGCTATTAATAGGGGTGTGAGCAGCAAAGTAAGTTTTGTGGAGATTAAAATCCTGTTTTTACTGTAGAAACAAGTGGATGAGGAGAAAAGCAGTGAAATGTAGACAGAAAGCTGTTGAAGCCGAACATTTTCCTTGAGGTGTTGGCTTGAGGGTTTTTGATTTTGTCAGCCAGTTCTATACAGGAATGTTTTCTAGTTCTGGATGAGTGAGGAGCTGCTGTTATCTGATGCCTCCACTATACTGTTCATGAGCATTTCTTGTCTGTAGACTCTCTTTGGTGGTTATTAATATCCAAATTTAGGTCCTTTAGATTGCATAACTTGATAGACTGGATAAGATTATCCTATTGTGGACATGTATGAATCAGCTTGACTGGGTCTGCCATCAGTAATAGTGTCAGAGTGCTAAATCTGCTCTGTAGTTTTGATCTGTGCTTTGCTACAGGAAGGGATCTGTGTTCAGGAGTGTGAAAAGCATCACAAACTGTAATGGACATTTGAAAGTGGAGCTTTCAACTCTCTTGTCACTGTCTCTGGATGTGATTACTGGATCATGCTGCCTGCCTTTACAGACTGGATAAAAGATGTTAAAAATATCCTGATTGCATAAATGAAGCAGATGAACTTTTGTAAAGGTTCTGTAATTGATGTAATTGAAGGTCTATTCTGGTTTCAAACTGATCATTTAATATTTACAAGCATATGGGTTTTTTTTTTTGTGTTGCAATGCAAAGTTCATACTGTACTGCACCCAAAATAGTTCTCTAAGAATACTGACATGATCAAGCTATGATTAAACTTTACTTGTAACTCCAGTGTTCCAAGTCCTTACAGATGAATTTTAATGATCTGGCAAGCTGTTAAGAAATGGAAAGATAGTGTTTGTGATCAGATCCGGCTCTCAGTATTCTTGACAAACACTTTATTCTGTTTGTGTTACAAGAAGAATAGCTTTTCACCAGTCTCCTGCATTTAAGCATGGAAATGAGCAAATGTTGCTCATATAGTCAAGAAGGGCAGCCAAAAGGCAGTGGATGTGTTGCACTGTCACTGGTGAAAACAGGGATTTTCAGTGGGGTATGTGGTAAACTCTTGTTAGGCTGGTCACAGCAGTATTCTGAAAGGTCTCTGCTAACCAAACCTTACAGCAGGTACTGTAAGGAACTTAAAATGCCACTTTAAAGGGTAATCTTGGAGTCACTGGAGTCAGGAGTTACAATCTTGTAAAACGTTGTTGTTCTCCAGCAGTGGCAACAGGGAGGAAGTGAAAACAGATCTAACCAGTAAAACTCTTATGTGTTAAACTATGAAGCATTAAAGTCTTACCAGTACTGAACTCAGAAATAAGGCTCCTGAAGATAATTAAAACATTGCTTAATGATTAAACAAAGTTCTTGCCAGTGGAAATCTGGTTACAACCAATGTCAGAAATCTTCAACTTTTTTTTCACCCTTTCATTGCTCAGGAACTTAGCACCTGCATATGACATCTAATATGAATTGTGAGACACTGTCAAGGTTTAAAGTCAATTGAGTGAGTTTAATAAACTGCAAAGATTTGCGAGGCGCTCCTAGAAGCTGTTTTTAACTTTCCTATTTAACAGTTCATTTTTGTTTTTATCACAGTTTAGATTTACTGAAGCAAAATGCAGTGTAGTGATGGTGTACCTGTGCTGCTGTTCAACTGTATAAGAACTAATTTGTTTTGTTACCAGTATTTGCTATAAACTAAGCATAAGCTTCTCTGGCTATTTTTGTAGTTTATTGTTCAAAATAGCAATCAGTGCCTTGTTTGCTGGCTATTCTGGTTATGATTGCCTATTCTTATTCAGAGTAAGATTTTCTAAAGCAATAAAGTTTAAAATGTAAATTACCAGCTATATAGCATCCTGTAGCTTGGAAACCAGAAGTGCTTTTTGTCCTGTTTCTGTATCTGTAGAGAGTGCACAGTAAATCCTTGCTTTTTAGATACATATGTGTAAATAATGGTCACAGCTGAGAGATCATGCCTGGGTTGATGCTAATCCCTTGTCAAACAGTCTTTAATCTGAAACACCATTTTTGAAGTTGATCACTTGTAGTTTCTTTGTTCACAGAGAGGTGCTGTTGCTGCCATGCTTCTGAAAGCTTTAACCTTTACTAGTTGTGTAAGAAGAAAAGCAGTTTAATTATTGTCATGCTGATGTTCACCCTCCTCTTTCTTAGAATGATCAGTCGACTGGAGATATCAAAGTCATTGGGGGAGATGACCTGTCCACCTTGACTGGAAAGGTACAGCTCTGTGTGTGTGTGTTGGTGTTCCACTGCAGGAGTGGGGGGAGTTCATTCTGTTGAGATGTGTAAGGCACAGCCCAGGTCAGGAACACGGGTCCCCATGATAGGCAGTGACAAGAGGTGGAAATAGGGGAGTGTAAATTGGGAATCTGCTTTTCTCCAGTGATTCTGTGGAGATTGTTGAGGCAGGTGTCAGGGGTTAAAGCACCACTGCTCCTGCTCTGGCAGAACACATCACTGTCCCCTTCTCCTCACACACAGGTGATTTTTAAGACATGTGTGTCAATGTAAAGGATGTAGGGATGACAGAATTGTACATGTCTCTGCACTAGGACACTCTTCTCTAGAAGAACAGGAATTGTATAGACTCTGTTTTGATCTCTTTTGCATATGTCTGGAATCTTCAAAATCTGCATAATACAAAGATTGTACTTAACATGAGCTGTTGAGATGAATCTCAGCTAATCGTTATTAGAGCATCAGAAATGTTGAACTACAAAGCAGTTGCTGTTATACATGTAAACATACATAAATGGTGTTACAAATATTTAACTGCACTGAAAATGAGTTATAAAGATTAATAAGAAATTGCATGTTGTCTAGATACTAACGGATTTCTTTTTCTTTTTCTTCCTACCAGAATGTTTTGATCGTAGAAGTAAGTACTGTGTTTCACTTGGAAGCTCTAATGTGTGACAGGTTAAAGAGTTCTAATAGAAGTTGTTCCTAAGCCAGAAAAACTGCAGTTTCTGGTTCCAAGGCTTCCAGCTTCTGATTTCAGGCCTGAATTTTCCAAGTGGTTTCTGAATTTGAACTAAGCTGTGTTTTGAATTCTCAAATTGCATTCAATGGCTATATTTAACCAGGAAAACATCCATCTAAAATGGTTTGTAGCCTGAAAAAACGTGATACTAAGCATTTTATTGTTCTGGGTTCATCACAGCCAGCTAGGAAACTAAACTGCAGAGGTAGAAAGAGATTCCTGATATGAATACCCTAAAATATGTGAAAGACAGGTCTAAGCCCAGTGTCCTTGTGTGTACTTTGTTTAGAGAATAGTGACATAGAGAATGCTAATTCTTAACTGGCATTTTGCCTTTGCTAAATTCCCATTCCTCTCTCTTGACTCTTGTCCCATTCTCTGTCATGGTTTTCTGGGTGATGCCAGGTTCAGCACAGCTCAGTGTGATTGCCTGGTAGGTGCTGTTGCTTCATTCTTGCTTTCATACCTCTGTCTTGATGAACATCATTGCTAATGTGCAGCCACTGTCACTTTCCTTGGGTACAATTGACAATTTCAGGATAGGGGGGAAGCAGCAGCAACAGACAGGAAAAGCAGATGTGCAGTCTAATAAATGTGTTATGGCTCCAAATAATGGAAATGGCATGTTTGTAAGCAAAGAAACAACTATGACAACTGATTCATCAGCCAAAAGAAAGGATGTTTCCTCTTACAAAATATGTTTCTCTGTATTATTTTCCTAATTTGAGAAGGTTATATTATTCCACAGGAAGCACATGCAGTTCCAAAACTCCTACCAAAATAGTATGTATACAGCAGTCATTGTGTGATCAGTGGTGTCCTTTGAAGTATATTTTGCTTCAGATAGACAGATGTGTTTAATTATGTATCTGCTCCATTTCAGATGAATGTAATCCCCAGATTTGGTTTGTTTCTTACTTGTTCAGTGAATCATCTGTCCAGTGGCTCGTCTTACACACTCAGATATGAACACTTACTGATCACCATTTTAACTGTCAAATGATAAAATGCACATCTATTGTAAATTTAATGTCTTGAGAGCTAGGCTTTTCTTTACTGCATCCCTTTAATATCCAAAAAATTCTGTACAAAATGGAGATTCATCTCCAATAAACAGCTCGTCACACAACAGAAAATCAGTAATAGGTTCTGCTTTTCTCTTAGAGCCTGCAAGTAGCTGTTTATTTACCAACTTTGATTTTTATCTTTATACCTGTACATCTTCAACTTCTCTGGAGTTTAATGATTGAAAGTATTGAGTGTTAGTGGTAATGCTGACAGTTGCTCTGTTGAGTTTGTTGCTTGATTTTTTTTTTTTAATTGGGAGTCATGGGAAAATCAGCTGAAACCAGGATATTGCTGCCTCTTTGCTGTCTGCCTTTTTCACTTCAAACAGATTTGATTTTAGGCCAGGGCAAGGACTGTCCCTCTAAAGATGGTGTGATTGTTTGAGTCCAAATGAGGAGGTAATTTCTGATGCTTCAGTTTCAAGCCATATATTCTTTTTATTTTCTGTTCATACGTGCAATGACTGGGATTAAAATGCCATGTCAAAATTTATTTTAGTGTGTTTTAGACTTCAGAACTGCACTCAGACTTCCCTGTGCAATTTTTTCAGGTATTTCTTGGCTCTGTAAAGTAAATTGTACTCCTTTTCCTTTAACTGCAGTGATGGGTTGTTCTGCCTGTTTTCCCTTCTTGCTTTTCTTCCAGTTGAATACTCTGTAACTGAGCTCAACAGCAAGACTAACGTTACTCTTATCACACTCAAATTAAACCTTATCTCATTGCTGCAAGCAGCACAAGCCATAAAATATCCAGAAGGAGCCAAGAAGGTCATTGCAGTAACTGCTTGTTTAGCAACTGCTTCCAAAGTCGTGGTTATCCACAACAATTAAGCACCCTTGTTAATGTGTGTGTTCACTTCACCCAGTGTGGTTGCATAAGCCCAGGGCTGTGTTTTGTGCCACCTGGATTTGGTTGTGAGCATTTTTACAGGCTGCAGTTTGCCATATTTTCATGCTGCTTTGGATGAGCAATTTCCTTGGTAGAAACTTGAAAGTGCTGCTCTGACATGTTTAATATTCTGGCTCACGTGAGTGTTTTTATTTTCAGGATATAATTGATACTGGTAAAACAATGAAAACGTTGCTGTCTCTACTTAAACAGTACAACCCAAAGATGGTGAAAGTAGCCAGGTAAATGTTTGATGATTACTTGTGCTGGTTTTCACCTTAAGAAGGTTTTAAAAAAACCCAAACCAACAAGTGCAAACAAACATAGAACACATTTCCATGGAAGGGAAGCAGGAGGGAACATTCCTGCAGGAGTCATATGGGATGTGATCTGTAAGTCACTACTTGTTTAAACTCCTAAAGCACTTTTGTGTGTTATAAGCACATATATATGTTAAGGATATTGGAAACACTGTTATTTCCAGTCTTATTGCTGGAAGAAACCCTGTGCCTCAGAAGGGCATAACTTGTGCCTGCCTGGAACACATCTTGCCTATCATATTATGGTAAGATCTGTGGGCTTTTACCACTGAAATCCAAGTTTAGAAGTATCTAGAAGAATTTAAATCTTTTGGTCTTAAAAGAAATACCCTCTCAAGTTAATAGAAGTATTTTCAACACAAATTTAGTTCATAAATGTAGACTTTAACTCGAAGGAGGAATAAGAAAAATTAGTGCTTGTCACTCACCTGTATGTAGTGTCTCTCCAGAGATGTTTCTGCTGTCTGCAACTTCACTGTACTGCAGTGGTGTGCCTGTGCAATGGAGACATTTTTTCTATTTTTCCTTCTCTAATTGTGGAATTTAATTAGTTTGCACACTAACATGAGTGAGTGTGTAGTGTGCATAGTTCAGCTGAGCTTTAGGGGTCATTCTGTGAGAGTCACCCAGCCATATGCTCTTCCAGGCTTTTCTGCTTAGTTACACCTTCAATCAATTAGTTTCAAAACATTTCATAATTAAATAACTTGTAGCCAACAAGCAGTGTTGAGGATGATATTATATTATTAACCAATATCAACATTCCTCCTACTTCTTTTTAAATTGCATCTGTTTTGCTGCTATGCTGTGGTTGTATTTTTTAATAAAAGCATAATGATTGCTGGATTAAAGCAGAGCTGGGTGTAATATCTAATCACTTGTGTTGCCCTAACAATGGCAAAGCAGTTGTTAGACTTACCAGAACAGCTCTTCTTGCTGCTAATCTGGAGGTGACCTGCTGAAGGTGAGACTGTTGTGGATTTCTCCCTGGCCAGTTTTTAAATATGTGTCACTGAAAAGTGGTGTAACACTGCAGTGTGAATGTAATATAATATGATATGATATAACATAATATAACATAATATAACATAATATAACATAACATAATATATAATATAATACAATACAATACAATACAATACAATACAATACAATACAATACAATACAATACAATACAATACAATACAATACAATACAATACAATACAATATAATATAATGCAAAGACCAACTTCCTGTATTTTAAACCTGTTGCAGTAATTTGGGTCTGCCCAGGGAAACATGATCATTCTAGATAGTCTTATGTTCTCAGTTGCTTCACTTCTCTCTCTTCTATTTCTTTTCTTCTTTGTAAATTTTTGGTTGTTGTTGTGGTTCGTGCAGTTGTTGATTGATATGGGGTTTTTGAGGGTTTTTTAGTTTGGTTTGGTTGGTCTTTTTTTGAGTTTTCCATTTATTTTCCTTCAGACAACTAAGTAGTTGTAGTAGGAAGATGTGAACTAATGCTAGTACTGTTTTGGAGCTTGTTTGATCAAATCCTACACCCATTCTCAAAACTTAAGTCTCTCAATTAGATGTTTCAGAAACTAAAATGGAAACTGTGACTGTGGCAAATGAGGCCACATCTTTAGGGGTGATCCAGGAGGGAAGGGGGGTCTGTGCTTGGGGTACAGAGTTGTGCTGGTCCTGTTTGCATTCAGCCATCAACACCTTTTCTCTTCCTCCCTAAGGCTCTGTTTCCCAGACAGACAAATGTCAGGCCTGTGGGATTGTCTTACAAGAGGTAGAAGTGCTCTGCTGAATAATGAGCAAATCAAACTAAGCTAGCAGGGCATTTCTCTCCACCACAGTACCCCCAGCTCTGTGTCTCCATGCTTTTTACCCCTCTGAGCATTAATTCTAGTATCTGCTGATCATCAGAATCAATTACATTTTCTCTATGGGGTAATTAGTAACAGTGCAGACTCATTAAGGACAAGTTGTGCAAGTGCAATTGAGGTTGCATTCAAGCAGCTGAACTTTTGCTTCATTAAACTTAGGCTTTTGTTGGGCTTTTTTCTTGGGCCACATCCCAGATTTTTTTGCCTCTTTACCTACAAGGTAAATTGCACCTGAAGTTCCTACCATACATAAAATCCCTATAAGTGACTTTTCACAGTGAAAATCCATCCAGATCAGTGTCTCCCAGCCTTTTCCTTGCATACCTGTTAGCCTTTAGGCTGTGAACCATTCATGATTCTAGGAAGTTTTGATTTTGTCATTACAATCTTTTGTACCTGCAAGTAAATAATGGTTTAAAATACGTGTAATTATGCTGTCAGTTATGCATACTTAGGCCTAACTCAGCTTCTCTGTCATCAAAACAGGCTAATATATTTGTACATGGTGCTTTTCCATGTTTCAGTTGTGCATTAATTTTATTTGACAGTTTGTTGGTGAAAAGAACTCCTCGAAGTGTGGGATATCGGCCGGACTGTAAGTGACTTTTGACAACCATTTTTAATTATTAAAAGTATGTCTGTGTACTGTGTACCTTTTGCTCAAAGTCCAAGGATGTTCCAAATAGGTTTTCACTAATTATTCTTTATAAAGTTTGATCTTATTAGATAATTTAAATGTTTGGAATGTATTTTGAGATAGTTAATCAGGATTTGTAACATTTGCAATATTTTATTATATTGAAAATCAAACTTGGATAATTTGGTGTAGGTTACACCTTTGTCATGTGCAAATTCTCTCACCTTCCATGTAGTCAAATGCTTCAGTTGGTGGAATCTGCTGGATTCACCTTTTGACACTTTTGGGTGTGACTTGAGTGCCTCAGCCTAGCCACCTCCTGCCATTTGGCTGTCCCCAAAATGTGGGAGGACCACATGGGGTAGCAGGTCTGATAAAAGTTTACAGTGATAAAATCCCTAAATTGGCACTGGTTAGGTCTAGGCATCTGAATTACTCCCCTCTTGTCCTCTCCTGTCTGTCCCAAGACCATTAGTGAAGGAACAGCATCCACAGCAGACAGAGGTGAGAGTGAGAGGAGAGCTCCTCCTGCTTGGGCAGGGCTGTGTGTTTTCACCGTGTGCCAGAGGCCAGACTCCTGTTACTTTCAGGATGGGAGTGAAGTGAATCGAGCAGCAGAATCACATCCTGTTCCTCCTCCTTCCCAAGGCTGTACACTGCTCTGTAAGTGAAGCTTTTCAGTACCTCGAGGCTTCACTGAGGTGTTCCCCCAATTCCTGGGATCTCATTATAGGCTTAGCTGGGGGAATGGTGCCTTGATTTGCCATCTGTCCCCAGAGACAGCCTGTGCAGAGCAGGACATCTGAGCTCTGAAGGAGACAACAAGGCAGCCATGGCTGGGCCTCCATTTTAGTCCTGTATTGTGAGGCCCAGCAAGTGCTAAACACCACCTTAGTTTTTCCAAAAGTGCCCACAGCCTTCTATTTGAATTGCACAGTTTGTCTCCCTGTTTTCCTCATTGTAGCCAGGGAGAGAAAAAAGATTCAGCTTTCCTGCTCAGGAGTCATTCATGTTAGCACGAGGGGGAAAAGCCCTTTGGAAGTTTTATATTTCAGATAATTTAATTTTTTTTTGGTCATTTTATAGTGTGTGTAGACAGGATGGATTGGTACTGCCTGATAAAGTGTCCTGCTAGAGCTGTTCAGACAATCTGGAATGGCTGGTGTCCTGGTTTCAGTCAGATTTTTTTGGGGGATAAAAATCACAACCAAACACAAAAACCACCAACAAACCAAAGCCCAAAGCAAACCCAAAGCAGCCAGCCCACACCTGTTTCTGAAACCTGCAAATGACCTTTCCTGCAGCCCTGTCTGGAGTGCAGGTGCAGCTCCCAGAGGCCTGTCTCTGGAATCATGCTGTGAGGGGGACATGTGCTCACCAGTCCATGCTGCTGCACTGGCATGTCAGGCATCTGGGAAGTGCCAGGAAGGATTGGCACTTTTGTATGTATTTGCAAAGTCAGAGGAGATTTTCAAGGAATTTTACATTCTCATAATAATATCCTGTCAGTAAATTTAAGAGCTTCCATTCATTTCTTGAAGACTAGCACCAGGCAGCTGTGTGGGAACCAATAAATACATCTATTTAATTTCCTTTAGTTGGTAAATCAACAAAGTAAGTTAAAATTGTAAAATGGCTGAAATATTAATCTCAGGGTACTTGTGTGGAAGAAATAAAATGAATTACAATCTATATCTATAAAATTCCATATTGTCTCTGTAGAAAGGTCTAGTGAGCTCCAGGAAGTTCTTTTTCTAACACACTGGTGACTTATGGTCTTTTTCAGTTGTTGGATTTGAAGTGCCAGACAAATTTGTTGTGGGATACGCCCTGGATTACAATGAATACTTCAGAGATTTGAACGTAAGTAATTTTTCCCGTATGTTTTTCACCATTTAAAACTGGGGAGGAGGAAGGAAGGGAAATCTCCTTACATCATTCTCCCTGCTCTGTAAATCATGCCTCATGTTCCAGTGATGAGAACAAGCCTGAGAGCAGCAGGCCAGTGTTTGGGGCTCTGATGAAACTCAAAAATGTATTTTGCTGCATGCAGAGTGGAGGTTGCACAACTGTCAGCTTTGAAATAATGTGAAGTTTGTGTGAAGTTTCTTATCTCACCAGATGTCTGCAACAAATAAGTGCATTTGCCTTGGTATGTCAGAGTTAAAGAAGAGAGACCTGGGAGAAGTTGAGAAGGGCTCACATTTTATTATTTTTATCATTAACTCTTCATCTGGATCTCACCAGACTCAGCAGACACTGGGTGGGACAATTAGGAGAGGAGAAAAGAAGGCAATGTGGAGATTTTTGAACCAAAAAAAGGCCTAAGTTTTTCTGCATAAACAGTGTCAGAAGATTCTTCCTCCTGAAGTGTGTGCAGCACACTTGCATTGCTTTCAGAAGCTTGTTATTGATGTCAAACCTTGGTCTCTTAGGTTACTTTCCTAACAGGAGCTTTTTATTTTATTTTGTTTCAGCATATCTGTGTGATCAGCGAGACCGGGAAGCAGAAGTACAAAGCATGAAAGCAGAGTTCAAGTGACAGCAGAGCTTTGAAATGTTTTGTTTACTGAGTCCAATCTTTCACAGGCTTCAGCTCTGGTACACCAGCCACGCTTGTAGAATGCCCCAGCCCCATTGCCATATGCTTACTGTAATTTATTGCATGTACAATATAAGAGCTCGTCTTGTTCATTTATATTTTAGAAATGTAAACAATTAGTGCAGTTCTGCACTCCTTATTTTGATTTGCACTATGACTCTACCAGCTATTGCTGCCCCTGGTTGGGTTGTGCTGTTTGTGAGCTCCAGAGTCTAACTCTTGCAGTGGAAAATTGCTTAAACCTCATCAACCCAGAACTGAAATAGTTCGAGTACTGTAAATGTAAAGCATTTTATGATAGGGAAGTCTATTGGTAATATTTTTAAAATCTGTAATTTAAGTTTTATATTTTAATGCACAGATGTGATTGTGATTAATGGGTAGTTGCACCTTTGGGTGTTATAAAGCATGAGGAGCAGCCAGTTACAGTATCTGTAATCTCCAAGGGGCTCATCCAAATCTCCTGGAGTTGCCTTATTGCTGTAAAGGAAGTCTGGGTGAAAAGTGTGTTTTTTCTTTTTTCTTTTTTTTTTTTTTAAAGATGGAATGACAAAACAGAATGTTTAAAATCTAGTTTTAGTTGAGCTGCCTATTTCTGTTAGATTTTTTTTTTCTTTAAAAATATCCATCAGTCTCTGGAATTGCCTTTTAAATTTAAACAATTTTAATATATTTGTGGGAAAAAAAAGTATTGCAGTGTTTACTTTATAAGATCTACAAAGCAAAGTACTTTAAATAAAGGCTGTCTCTTTAAAATAAGCCCCACACATCTATCCCACTCATTCTGTATATTCAAGTGCTCCTGAATTTTTCTTCTCAATATTTTTGTAAGTGCTTGTGACAGTGAAGGCAGAATCTACATTTGTTACCTTTGTAGAGCTTTTGGTTAATGTAATCCTGTGTAAGAGAGAGGTGATAAAAGTGCTGTGGGAAGATATTGAAACAACTGCATATTCTCTAACCAAACCAGATCCCAGAGAGAACAGTTGAAGCAACAGTCCTTTGTTCTGTCTGGGCAGAAATGAAGAGTGGAGGTTCTGTGTCCATTAAACATATCCACGTGGGAAAAAAACCCCACAAAAAAACCACAACCATTTTGTAAGCAATCATTTTGGTTTGTTTCATTAGCACTTGTGTTCATGTGGAGTCCAGTTCTGAACATGGCAGCCCAGCTCACACCTGTGTTTGTGCTGTGCTTTTTGGTTCTTGTACCAAAACATGCATGTGGATTCTCTCACCACATTTTGGATTTAATGCTGCTCAGTGCCTAATGCACAGTGGAGTTTTTGAAAGATTCTGTTTTGAAAGATTTCTCTGTGGTTTTGAAGTTTGAGTCTGTACTTTTCCAAGAACTGCACACTACTGCCCATCCATGGCCTGCTCAGTTACAGCTGACCTAATATTAATGATGTTAATAGCAGACCTAAAATAGGAATTCACACAATGTAATTCACATCAAGTGACTGCATTTCTGAGAGATCTGTTTGTAAATCAGAATTCTCTTTAACATATTAGAACACTGATCATAATTATAATGTAGGTTATTCTTTCAAAGAGCTTTTCCTCCAATGCACTACAGATTCTGATTGTATTTTTGGATTTGTCCTAAATCACCTTTGTGTATCTGCCTGCTCAAGAACCTGTGACTGGTTGCAGAAATATGCAGTGCATCTCCAAGAAGAGGAAATGCTCTGTCTCCTGAAAGGTTTTCCTGTCGTGGTTAAGACAATTACTCACATGATGTGATTTGGGACAGAGGAGGGGTTGAGTTAGTCATAACAAGGGGTTTATCTTTCAGCCTGGAGCTGGGGTGGGGAATTCCTGGTCTGTTGGGGGCAGGGGTTGGGACTGCATGGACTGTGAGGTGCAGGAGGGGCTTGGGAAGATGCTGTTGAGCCCCACTGGCCCCAGCAGTGCAGATCTGCCTTCCTCCTCACCACCAGGGTCTGATGGAAGGGTCTGTACTGAAAATCTCACTGAATGCTCCCCCATTTCAGCTGCTGTGCAACAGACACAGGGGGTTTTTCACTCCACAGAGGTGCTTGTCAGATGAAGTTCAACACCACAGAGAGATTCCTTATTCAAAAGCTTTTGTTGGTCTGAAAATTGTTAAGATAAAAGGTTACCCCCTCCCTCACCCTTGCTAGAACCGTTCTGTCTACTGCAGCCTTTCACAGCAGCTGTGTGTGCACAACAGGAAGATAAATCCTCACTTGAAAAATGTTGAAACTGCAATTGTTACTTTTTATTTGGTAATTTTGGTTAAAATACTGGTAGTTTAGTCACACCTTTGCAAGTTAAACACCAGCTTTATATGACCCAGACATGTTTTTCTTTTTTTATGAAAGCATTATGAAAGCATGAGGAATATCTTGTATTCCAACATCTATGTGGCATTTGAAATTCATTATAGTTCCACATTTTATGAATCACAAATGTATGCTGGAAAAATAATTTTGAATATTTACAGGCTTTGCTACGCTGTCTCTCCCTGTGACATCCAGCATTTCTGTACATTTTGGTAGCTGAGACAGAAATGTGATGAAAAGTCTCTCTGTGAACTGAGCTGGCACTTCACTCAGAGCTTTTTTTTTGCAATCCTGGTTTTGAAAATTGAGGCAAATAAGGATCTTTGAGCTGCCTTGTAAGTGTATATCCTGACTAATTAAATGGTGCTGTTTCATTGTCTGTTATGCTGCGGCAATCCTGGCAAGCACTCACTAATCCAGGCGCGAGGAGCTGACAGTGCTTGCAGGGAGATGGTTACAAGTCATTAAAGCACTGTCTGCCCTGCCCAACTGCCTTTAATTCCTGTGCAGGTTGCACCTTGCAAGATCAGATCTCCTCTCTTGGCAAGCACCTTTAGAAGCTGAGACATCACTGTAGTCTGGTTTTTCCTTTTTTTTTTCTTTTTTTTTTATTGTTATAGTATTTAATTTCCCAAGCAGATGTAGTTTGATGAATATTCTGATGGGGAAACACTTCCCAGCTCTGTAAAGATGCCAGTACCCAGCAAGCTCATGGTACTGCAGGCACCAAGGTGAAGAGGGTAGGGCTGGAAAAGCACAAAGATTCAGCACAGTCTAAGAACTGTGAGGATTTTCATCTCTAGAGAGGCTGAGAGGGATCATGCTGGCAACTGAAAGGCTGCTGCAGGGTGTGTGTTGGGGACACATTTGACTGTCTGCAAATGCCCTTCTCTGTGTGGGCTCTGCTCCAGTAAAACACCAACTGATGATTTGAATCTTCATCTCGGAAGGTGGAAATCCTTGTGGAACCAGGCAGGAGAGACAGGCCAGTGATGGTGAACAAATCAAGGTGCAGGCAGAATAACCTGTTCCAGAAGGAGGCTGGTGTTTATGTAACAATCATTATTAGGGCATCTTTATTTTGTCCCCGCTGTAACCAGAAAGGGAACCAACCCTCGTGTGTCTCCTGCATTTCTCCAGGTGAACTGTAGCAAATCATGGTACCTGTAAGATGCAGCTTGGGGCATTAGGGGTGTGTGAGGGGATTCCCAGACAGTCTGTGCCCTCTCACAAATTGGGATTCTGCACCCCAGCCCTTCACAGTCAGGAAAATACCCCAGTAGATGCAGTCTGTATAAACAAGGAATCAGCTATTTCCAGCTCTCTTAGGTGGCTTCTTGGGTAGCTCATCCGTACCCGATTTGCAATCCTGAAATCTCGGCAGCACCAGCGGGAATGCCACAGGATTGGGTTTTTATGAAGAGTCTTAGGCAAAACGTAGTTCTCCCGCGATATTCTGCTACCCGTGGCAGTGAAATAAGCCCGTTTAGTTCGCCTGTTCCGGAAAGCGCCGTGTCTCCCCGTGGACTGTGCCCGAGGGGAAGGGGTGTGGGGCTGGCTTTGCCCCGGGAGCCCCCGGAGGGGAAGGGGTGTGGGGCTGGCTTTGCCCCGGGAGCCCCCGGATCCGCCGGGAATTCCGCCTGTGCCGCTGTGAGCGCGGCCAGCGGGGGCTGCGGGGCAGGAGCACGGGGGGCTGGAGCGGGACAAAACCCCCGGGATAAAACCCCCGGGATAAAACCCCCGGGAACAGGCTGCGGGGTGGACGAAAGGCGCTGCCTCCCCGCGCGTCCGGGAAGGGCCAGAGCAGCGCTGCTGATGCTTCGCTTGCCCGTTTCCCATCCGAGGAACTGGGAAGTGGCTAAGCCAACCCCAAGGCAGAGAGGAGCAGGGTAATGGTGTGTGTGTGTGTGTGTGTGTGAGCTCCTAAATGTTCATCGATGTGCCTTTATCAGATTTTTCCTCCCGTTTCTTTTCAGGACAAATTTTTCTCCTCCATTCACAAAACGCAAAATACCCCGTAGCAATCAGAGAATACAAAATACAGGGTAGAAATATCTTCTGTGGTGTAAACTTGAAATTAGAAAACCACCCTGTGCTTTCTAGTATAGCATAATCACAACTTTCTTCTGGCCGAGCTGCATCTTCCACTCCCTCCAGCCTCCTCCCGGCCATCGACCTCACCTGGCAGTGCTGCACACTCATTTCTTTGCAGTATGGGGCGGAAGCTATTTTCTCTCACAGACTATATGGCATGAGAACTCACCCTGGGCAGTTTATAAATGAATATATGCTCTGCTTGAATCACAGTTTGAGTAACCTTCAGTATCCTGTTACTTGAACAGCAACAAGGATGGGTTTACATGAGAAATTGCGGTGAGCAACGAATTGCACTTCGCCTCAGAAAATAAAATACCTGAATTTGTGTTTTATTTCCATTTGGTGAGTTTGTTGCCAGGAACCACTGTGTCATCAGGGTGTCAGAGCCATCATTTGCACTGGTCATCACTGTCACTTTAGCAAACCCTCACAGGAGAGGTGAGCTGGCTTCTGTTTTGCCATGTGGCTGACACCTCCCACATCTAATTTAACCCAAGATTTTATTTTTTGGGTGAAGTTTTGTGCTGGGGGCAGCTGCACAGCTGGGTACCCAGCTGTAGTCTCCTACCCCCCAAAGAAAGAGTGAGACACATGAAAGGGCTCTGTAGTGAAAGAGCAGGACCTGAAGTCATTAACATTAGGCACTGGGAGCTGCTGTTGTGCAAGGCACTGCACAAACACCTGCCAAAGCCAGCCCTGGCTCCGAACACGCTGGATGTGAGCTGAGGAAAAGCACATGAGGTGGGTGGGCAAGAAGTGCAAGAAAAACAAGATAGTGCTGGATACCACAATGAGCTGCCAACCTTTGCCAAAAATTCCTTCTGCATCAAAGGAGGGGAACAGAAAAACGCTGAAGGTAGATAAGGTGGCTTTTTGAGTTGCCTTTCCAGTGTTCACAGCAATCTGCAACACCTTGTTTGACTCCCACACCACCTCTAATGGAGGTACCTGGTACTGTGAGCAGAACAACATAACCTCAGTCTTAGTACGTGGGAGAGTTTTGATTTGGGGGAAACGTAAAAAAAAATGAAGATTGGTGCAGAAACGTGTGAATTAGAGACTTGTTTAATGACTATCTTCTATGCCCAGCAGCCATGCAGGGTGTGATGATGTGCTGCACGTATTTACCTACCACAGGGAACTGCTGCCTTCCAGCTTGTTTATAAAATCACAGCAAAAACTACAGAGGGAACTCAAAAGACTTTTCCTCTACAGTGGTCACATGCATTCCCGATGCAGCAAATTTCACATTTAAACAAAAAAACCACATCTTGCCTTATCCTACAGGAACAGAGGAGTTTACCCAGGCTGCTTTGCCTGTGCTGCTGCCCCTCTGCAGATGGCTCAAGAGTTGCAGTGCAGGTCTCTGGGGAAATGGTCAGCCCAGGGATGCTCTGCAAAGGCATCTAGTGCTTTTTTTTCCACAAGCCGTTTGCGCTCAAATGCAGTTGGGAAGTCAACTTGCACTTGTGTCAAAGGTAAACTTCTACATCTCAGGGAAAAAAAAAATAAAAATTACAGGAGCTTCCTTAGCTTCTCAGAGAGAAAAGGACAGCTGGATAGCTGCCCCCCTCTGCCTTGCTCCTGCCAGCCCCGCCCGGCCGTGCGCCTCCACCGCTGCCACGGCCGGTGACACTGCCACCCCCACCGCTGCACTTCTGCCTTCATCTAGCCTCTGTATTTTATCTGTGCCCGCTGCTCCACAAATCCTGGGCTGCTTTTTCCCTCCCATTATTCCCATTTTGGTCCTGAAAGCAGTTCTAGCAGGAGTCTTCAGTTTGTGAACACGGTGAAAATGTCTTTTTCTAGCTGAGTAAAATCAAACTGACCACAACAGAAATGGCCCGAATAAAGTAAAACAGATTTTAAATTGTACGCTCCAGCTCTAAATAGCAGTAGAAACCTTTTTTTTAAAAAAGTGATGCAAAATTAATATAAATGTACAGACAATTACCAACTTTATTGACGAACTTCTCTGTTAATCAAGTCACTGAAGTTATCTTCCTAAGGGAAAGCAGGATGGTACATAGCAATTAATGGCTGGACGTGTTGAGAGTGGGAATGAACCATTTTGCAAACACAAGTGGAAGAACACCGGTGTCTGGTTTAGAACACATCCGTTGTGTGCCCAAACACTGGGAGTTTGCCCCCTTTGAGGGCAGAGGATTTTAAAAGCTGCTCCTCCCCTCTGACACCCCCCTTGCACCTCCCCATGCCAGACATTTGTGTTCCAGGGGTGCCCATGATCCCACAGCGTGGAGTGAAGCTGTAAATCAGCAAGAGGATTTCCCCCTGCCCTACAACTATTGCCTGTTATTTAGTAATTCCTGAAAATAGCTGGGAAAAAAAATGTTGTGGAATCCACAACCAGCAGGAGGCTGCTGGATTGGGGCTGTTCATGATGCATCATCACAGGCAGGACCGACAAGCTCATTCACACCAGAGCAGATGAATCCTGACCAGGCAGGCACCACCCCAGCCCCTCCCAGGAGCATCCCTGACTCCGTGGTGGCCCTTGTGTCTATTCCAGCAGGGTTTGGAAGCTTCAAGTGATGCAGTTTTAAGGAAAAACCTTTCACCATGGGGCTGGGACAGCTCTGGAGGAGCTCACTGCTGCAGTGGTGGGTCTGCAGGCAAATCCCCAGCTGGTCCAAACTCTTTCCACCATGGCCCAAGTGGTGCCAGATGCTGCTGGCCACTGGCAGCCTCACTGTGCCAGCTGTACCATCCTGACAGAGGCTGGGGCAGCTGCAGAACTTTGGAGAAAGATGCCCTCCTGCAGCAGGGCTTCCCCAGGCCCAGTGAGTGTCCCTCCCTCTCACCCAGCTGAAGCTCTGGTCCCCACCAGCCCTTGCAGCCCCCAGGCCCCCTCCCCAGGTTCTGAGACAGGGTGCAGCCAGGGGCCAGCAGTGCCCCTGTGCAGCCCCAGGTGCTCCCTGCCCCCAGAGCAGGGCTCATGCCCCTCTGCTGGCCAGCAGGCAGGGCTCCCTGCCCCTCCACTGCTGGGCTGGGGCACCGGCTACCCACCAGCAGTGCTGAGGTGCAGCCCCCACCCTTCCCCATCCACGACACCAAGCCCTTGCTGGTTGCTGTCTCCAGGGTGCTTTATTGGGGTTCACTGGAGCCAGGAGCCCCTGGCAGCGTGGGCAGCACCGTGGGGGTGCCAGGGAGGGACCCCAAGGGCCAGAGCCCCGGCTCCCGCGGCAGGGACCGAGTTCCAGCCTCACTAAAGCAGCAATGCAATACTGGAGAGCAACAGGCAATCCCAAACTCCAGTATTTACGTGCTGCTAGAGCACTGCTGACAGCTCTCCACGGCCTCCAGACCCCCCCTCTCTGCCCCAAACACAGGGCAAGGGTCCCCTGGCTGATCCTTTGGCAGGGAAAGGACCCAAGAGCAAGAGCTGAGGGTGGATATAGTATAGGATGTGGTCATGCCCGTGTTGGAGAACAAAAAGGAGCTACAAGTCCTTCCTGCCTGCAGGGCCAGACACATGAGCTCACAGGGTATTTGTAGCTGCAGAGGATGTGCACAGTAAAAGCACCAAGAGAACGTGTCTACACATACCTGAGCTAATGAGATACATGGGAATGTGTTAGCTTCCACATCTATGATAACCAGAAGCTCACTTTCTTGTCTTATCCTTGAGGTAATGAGGCAGCCCAGAATGGTCTGTATCTCCTTGTCCCTACAAACCATGATGTGCTGCTACATCTCCTCAAAGCCCACTGAATGTTGACATTCCAAATGGTATTTTGAATATATATATATAATTTTTTTAAAACCATGATATAAGGAACTGAAGAACACTCTACAATGAAGACATTTAACATGCATGCATTACCACCACAGCACAGGGCTTTTTTTCTTCACAGGTGCTATCAGACAGTCTGTAACTGTAAGAGAACAAGCAGTTATACAAACAGTGCAAACAAACCAGTTTCAGAAACAAGGTCAGAAATTAACTGTTCCCCCTAACCTCAAACCACACTTAGTATTGGGTCCCAGCAAATAATATACTTTGAGATCCAGCAGATCTGTTGCTTTTGCTACTGTGAGGAGCCCACAGAACTTCCCAGCCCTTCCAACTGGTCTGTGGGGAAATATTACCTTGTACTTTCCTCTTAGGTGACGCTGAACATCAAGGATTTTCCAGAAGTCACAATGTTAATATTTCACATAAATAAATCCAGATTCCAACAGTTGAAACCTGTTAAATTTTCCTTAAAATACTTTTACTCAGCTCAATTTGACTTTTGAGATATGTAAAAAAATTCCTTATTTTTAAAAAGATTAAATGATGCTTATTTACCATGTGAATGGACAAACCTTACACGATCAGAAATTAAGATCTCTGGAACTTCATCACATTCCCTGCCTGTAGCAGAGCAGAAAGCAGCAGAGCAGGGCAGGGAGGGGCTGCAGCCCTGCAGGAGGCAGCTGCTGGTGGCACTGACACACCAGCCTGCCTGGGCTGCACAGGAGCCGTGCAAACAGACTGACATTTTTTGTATTTCCTTTCCACCTTCCCCCCCCCCACAACCAGTTATGTGACAACTTCCTTCAATTCATTTTCTTAAAAAGCAGCATCACAAAAAAACCTGAACAATGTCACCAGTGGCGCCTTGGGTTTGAATTCTTGTGCCATCCCCTCGTGCCCAACGCGCCACCGAGCCCCTGCCTCTTTAGCAAACTTAAAAATAGGAATTTCAAAAGCTCCTGTGACCCATGCCAAGTGATTTCAAATTTGAAATCAAATATTTGCCAACAAAAAAAGCAGTGTATTTTCACCCCTTCAGTGTCCTCAGCACTGACAGCACCAGGGCCAAGTCCCTAATGAGCAGCTGCTACTTGCTGCAAAGCAAACACGTAGCCAGTGTGAAGCCTGCAGGAGCTCAACCAAAACACCCCCCACAAAATATTACCATTAATTACTTCTGTAACCACGTTTTACTTGACTGTACCTGTGCAATCTTATTTCTTTCATCTCTTCAAATGAATCCAAAAGAAAAAAGCAACAGCAAACACGCTCGAATTTAGAATCCATTTTGATGGTGCTTGTGGTTCACATTTTAATTAATGTTTTTATATTTATATAAACCAAACTTTTGCCTAGTTCAACAACAAGGGCAGGAGCTCTCTTTTCAGTAAGGAGGACTTTTCAAAGCAAGGGCTCAATACACCTCCACCAGCTTCTAGCACACAGGGAAAATCAACAGTCACACCAAGTATTGGGCAACTGGAAATTTGGGATAGGCAGTGAAATACGTATCTGAGAAAATATGCATGTTTATGACATGACAGCATCAATATTTTATGCAACAGAAAGTTCCATGTTTAAATTATCCCATCTCCCACTTCAGCTTCTTTAAAACTTAGTTTGTGCTCTGGAAACCCAACTTTAAATCAGAAATTGGCAGCTGAACGGGGTAATTTGAGTTCACCTGAACATCTCCAAGGTATTACCTGCAGTACCCAAGTAGGGATATGTGTGTCAGAAGGACCTGCAGGTCTTTTGGAGCAGGTGGGACATGAGCTTACCTTCCCAACTCACCTCTGACCACAGGCACATCAGCTCCTGCATGGACTCTCTGGACACAACCAGCTTGCTGCTTCAGTGGGGCTACAAAGCAATAACAGAAAGGGTTTGAGAGGCACTGGCAGACAAGGGGCAACTCCAGGAGGGGGGACCAGGGCTGTTGGGCAGGTCCCCTTCCAAGGCACACACAGACAGGTGCAAGTATTTTTAAAACTAGAGAAGAAAAAACAAAAAAATCAAGTTTTCAGCTCCAGATAGGACGGACTATGCAGCAGAGTAACTGCATCCCTCCTCTCTCCATCCTCCCCATGCCTGCAGCTGGGGACACTGGCACCATTGGCTCAGTGGGACTCTGGGCAGTGGCACCCAAGGCACACTGCAAACCCCAAACCATAACCCAGGTGCTGTACAGCGAGGAGGGACGAGCCAGAAAAACCAGGGGCAGCTCTGGGCAGGTGGGAAAGCCACTGAGCACAACCATAGCCAACCATGGCTTCCTCCCTGAAGCAGCAGCAAGAACAACTCTACTGGTCCTGGCAGACCAGAAGCAAAGGAAACATCTTAATTATGCTGGTTTAGGTGATAAACCAGGCTAGGACAGGAGGGAAGATGCAGAGAGGCTGTTTGGGGGTGGATGCTTTTGCAGTGGCACCGCAGGAGCCCTCTCTCACTGTCAGGTAGAGGCAGCATCCCAGGAGCACCTTCAACTTCCAAGCAGCACCCCACTACAGCCAGGAACAGGGGTGCCCTGCTCACTGGTAACCCCAAACATGAGAGGAACTGCCCCAAAAGCTCCTCCTCAATGCAGAAGCACTGCAACAGCCCCTCTGCTGCCAGGAGCTCCACGCCTGCAGTGTGTGCACTAGCTCTTTCTAGAAATAGAAACTTCTACCTGTCATCTACGTAAGCCAGCCACCTACAGAGGTTTAATTAAATCCCCCAAATAACTGGGGAATCTGAACATGCAGAAAACCATTAATGCAATTCACAAAACAATGCAACTTCTGCTCGCCAAAGTATATTGGGCAATTAAGTAAAAAACACATCCCCCCGCTCCAATCTCAAACACACACACAAAAACCAAAACAAATTCCCTCTGAAATACTGGATTCCCTTAAAGTACAACCTCATCCCTCCGCACTGACACTAACCAGAAAAAGAGAAGGGGAAAAATGTGAGAAGGAGCACCATGGGAAAGGAAATAAATACAGGAGCCCATGACAGGACAGATTTGCATACAGAGCCTTTACTGACCCACACACTTCAGGGCTAGGTGAGCTCAAAGACAAGTAAATATTAAGCATTTCATATATATATATAGAATAAAAATAGGAACAGAAACCCCAGCTCTGCTATCCAACAGTTTTCTAGGAGACACACACAAACAAATCCTGAAGTCATTGTTCTCATTTGAAATAACTAGGGGAAAAAAAAAGGCATTTATTATTTTACAAAAAGACTAAAGTAAATCATCTCATTACAGCTGAAGGTCCCAGGCACTCATTAGCGAGGCACAATTACGGCGACAAAACGAAAATAAGGGTGTGAGTAACACCACCAGAACACTTCATATCTGCCTGGCTCTGAAAAATCCCAACACTTTCGTTGCTGCCTCCTTTTGAACAGCGAGGTTTTAACAAAAGTCACATCCCAACACATTTACAGATGCGGCCAATAGCTGGGATCAGCCGCGGTGCTTGATGGACAGCCACCACATGGCTCCAGCTCGGCAGCTCGGCAGGAATTGCCTCCAGGGCAGGAATTGCCTCCAGGGCTGCCCGAGGCTGCGGCAGAAGTGGCAGAGCAGGAGCCCGAGCGGTGGGACGTGGGAACCGCGCACAGCCACGTTACTTTCATTTGCGCGGCACCCACAGCGCATCTCCCCATCACCCAAAATCGCTGCTCTGAGCCACGACTCGCTCCCGGGGGCACAAAATAAACCCAGAGCATTTATTTTCTCCCTGTTCTTGTCGAGCCCGTGTGAGAGCGGGTCGTTCCTCACGCGCTTCATCAAAAATAATTTTTTTTTCCCCTGGCTAATTTGCCCATGAAAGGGCCAGGGAGGCGGCCGCCAGCTGGTGCAAACCCCAGCACGTTTTCCTTCCAGCACGGCTCACCTTCCCCGCTCTCAAACCACACGCGCCCTTAGGTGGGGCCGAACACCCAAAACCAAACTGCAGCCACAGAGGGCAGATTCAAGTAACGCAAAACTTGAATTCGTTAACTTCACTCGGTGTGAAACTCGAGCCCAGCATTGTTACCAGCGAGGTGAGGGTGTTAGTGGGACCGGGAGCTACTCAGAAAGGCCTGCAGGACAAGACTTCAACTTACAGCACTCCAGAAAACCAGTAAAATCCACTGTAAAATTCCAGGATCCACAGTATTTTCTCAACACTGCTGAGGAGAAGAAAAGTATGATGCTTTTTGTTACTTCCAAGTTTTAGCACTGTCATCTCATCCAGTTCTAAACAACAAGGGTCAGATCTGGAAGCCCGATTCCTATCAAGTCTTTTTTTGTTAAGAAAAGGAAAAAAAGCAAATAAAAAAAAATCTTTTTCTTTTTTGGTCAGATGAACAATAATTCAAAACATAACAACCACACCAACTTTTCTTTTTTCCATTTTAGATTTGAGTCAGTTTGCCTGAAGCATTACTTAAAGCTTCCCTCTTATATTTCATAAACGTTTACTGCATTAGCAGCTCAGTTTTACTGTATTTCCCACCAAAGTCGATTAACTAAATACAGATTTTTGCAGTTGCCCGTGAGTTCTTTGGATTTCTTCAGAACAGAAGATGATGAAACTTGGCAGATGGTCCCTCACCTACACTTAACACGCATCCGACACACAAGCAGAATTTCTGTTTTTTGGGGGGAGCAATTAACGATTTAACTTTGGAAAACTCACTGTCCAAACGCGAAAAAATTGTCTTTATGTACCTGATGCACATACGAGAAAAAAACTGCATGTAGGATCAATTACAGAGGGCAAAGTCCCAGTGCTCTGCATGTTGCTCCATCACTGCCGCTCCCAGAGCCTTGCGAGGCTGCCCTGGGAAGCTGGCCCTTGCCAGGATATTCAAATTTCCTGTACAAAGCGAGCAACCAGCGAGGGGAAAAGCGAAAAAAAAAGCAAAAGCTGGCTGCCAATTGGATTTTCTTTGATATTTTAAATTATTTCGGCGAATTATTCCTTGGTTACACTAGCACTTTTTTTTAAAGGTATAAAACTATTTTCTACGTGCGGGGGCGCGCAGACTCCGCGCCGGGCGGGCAGCCCGCGGGTCCCCGCGTTCGCTTTAAA
>VXBQ01017257.1:45309-56043 GCA_013400175.1 Phainopepla nitens | reverse complement strand
CGGGGCTCGGCCCGGAGCTCGGCCCGGCTGGCTGCGGGACCCGCTGGGCAGCGGCTGCGAGCGGCGCCGGGAGCAGGGTTCACCTGCCCCCGGTGCGGGGCTGTGAGCCGGGACCGCCGCGGCCCCGCAGCCGCCGAAAGCCGCGTGCGGAATTAAAAAACCTCAATTAGGGAAAAAGTAAACAGATGTATGTAAAGCACGAGAGCCGCACGGGAGCGGTGGGGACGCTCAGCTTCGCCCTTCGTGCGAACCGGTTCGTTCCGCTGCCTCTTCCGTCGGGGGTTTATAGCCTCGAGTAACCCAGACGGAAAAGGGATGATGCTTTTCCAGACCTGCTTGGGTAAATGTTGATATCTTGTTACTCAGTGTGTGCCTCTGTCCGTGCACTCACACGACATCAGAGTGAGATTTAAAGTCGTCCTCTTTTTTCCCCCAGTACTGACACTAAGTTCTCGACAAACACTAATTCTCAGTCTGCCTTTCTCCGACCCGCAGACTTTCCCACATTCAGCTGGCATAGCCTTATAACCTGCCCGGAGTCACGCAGGATCAATGGGAGCAGGATTTCGGAGCCCACAGTGCACATCCTGGGTGTGGGATGGCACCACGACATGCTCGCAGGGAGGATGGGCTCTTTGGAGGCATGGTTTTCTTTTAAATGTGAAGAGTCAGAACTTGGGAGAATGATGATTTGTGCCGGTGGGGAGCCTGGCATGCTGAGGCCTGGGAAAAGTGATGCGGAGGCAAAATGTTCCCTTCCAAAAGGAGAACCCGGATCTGGTGGTCAGAAACTTGAAGGTTTGTCACATTCGTCATTGGAAGTGGTTAAAGCTGCCAAGACTCTTGTTGGCGGAGTGGGTTTGAATTATTTCTGCAGTTTTTATTTCTACCCCCACCCCAACCAGCAAAAAACCCCCCAAACCCTGTTGCTAAATAATTACTCTGTTCTCACAGGTGAGCAGTGAAGCTCAATTAATTCTGCTTTGTGAAGTGCTTCTGATCCTCTGATGGAAACATGTAGGGGCAAACCACTTTTATTTTGCAACTTGCAAAGGCTGATAAGAGCGATGAAAACGGAAAAGCCTCACCACTGAGGGGGATTACAGCCCCACACTTTTTCCACTCGAGATCTTAGAGATGAGCTGTTGGCTGCTGCTTTTCATTTAGAAGGGTTTTTCCCCCTCTTTTGAAAGAAATGCAATCACTACCAAGTATTCTAGAGGGACTTCATCTTTAAACAAATAATGTTTTTCTTGTTGGGTGTGCACTATTATTTTCTTAATTATTCCTGGATTTCTGCCTGTTCCACCAAGACTTTTCTCAGATGGCAGAAACAATTGGTCCTTTTTTATTACGCTAATGGCAAAAAGTATCCCTAATAAAAAGGCTCTGTACATCCCATAAACTCAAATGGGACACATTTTGCCAACAATCACACCTCTTCATTGAGGCATCTTATATGCTGCTTTTTTTTTTTTTTAACTTTTTTTCCACATTACTATTGTTTACTACTCAGCCTCACTGGCTGGCTAAGTCTTAGTGCCAAAATGAAACTAATCGAGTCATTTATTTAGCACCAGAGTCCTCCCACTCACCCTTAGCATGAATGTTGAGGTCTCAGCAGATGTGGTAGGGAATGAATGGGCAAAGAGATTCACCTACATTCACCTACATAGAATCACATCTACTTGTGGGTGGCCTCTAATTAATTTGGCTTCGAGGCTCTGCTGCAGGGTAGATGGGTTAGGAAGTCTGGCCAGGAGTCATCTGGTTGAATCATACCTATTCTATGGAGTACTTCATTGTGTAGCTGCGTCTGACTCCCACTCTTGTGAGAACTAATTAAAAAAAAAAAATGCGCCCCACACTTATTGGAAGTCAAATATAAATGTCAGCGTTTCGGATGAAATGGTATCTTGGGAGGCTCCTGCACATTTAATCAGCTGGTTGCGCCATGTATATCATGGCCTCAAAAGCTGCAGTGAGAACCACGAAAGGCACTGGCTTAACATCAGCAAAAGTGTTTGCCAAGCTTGGATTATGTCACTGCTTTATGATCTTGCTTTGTAAAGGGAGAATACTCTTGGGGAGAAAGGACTCGGCATGCTGGATCTACAGCGAGAGCGAGGAATGAATGCTGCTCACAGAGACCGGGGGGAGGGCGAGAGATTCTGTTTGCCGGGGTGATTTTGCAGATGGATGCTGCACGGTTGCTGCAGAGATGTGCCCCACAGATCACTGGGACTGAAAGCAAAAAGCCCAAAATACCCCAGCAGAGCTGTTTGCTCTTGCCCTCCCACGGGCACACCCGTGGGGGCCCTGCCCGGGTCCTGCGTGTCGCTGTCCCCTGGCTCTCAGGGCATGGCCACTCCAGGGAATGTGGAGATGCTCTGAGGCCCCCTGGCTTTCCCTTGCCTCGGGATGCAGACACCCAGCCAGGCTGGGGTTTGTCAGACACTCAGAATGTGATGCCCTTGCAGAGCTGGCAGCTATGGAACTGGTTAAAAAAAATAAACATCGCACACCACACATCTGAAATGTGGCCTGCTGAGATGCTTCTGTCACAGAGGTGAGCTGTGGCCACTCCTTCCGTGCTGCAGGCTGGTGGTAAAGGCAGGAAACTCTTTGAGGACACCAATTCTGTTTGCCCAGCACCAGCTCAAATGCTGGGCTTGCATCTGCTTCTGTGAGTGCAAGGAGAATAAAGAAAAAACCTTGGAGTTATGTGCCCTCCAACCGAGGGCTGTTGGTGGGACAAGTGACATTGGAGGGGACAAACAGCTGAAGAGAAACACCTCTTCAAAAGCAGCCCCTGGAGTCTGAGAGCTGTGCTGCCCATGCTACCCTTGCTTTCCTGTTGCAGCAAGAGCCTTGTGCAGCCCCCAGTCCCCGCCTGCCTTGCTGCCAGAGCATCCTGCCCAGCCTGGAAACTTTCCACTGCTACTGGGCTAATAAATTGTGCTGCTTCTGGAGGAATGTCTGGCCAGCCCTGACTACATCTGAACACTGGGCTTAGCATGAGAAAGAGGGTCCCTGTGTCTGCAGAGGCTGTGTAGGGCACAGGGAGTGCAGGTGGGCAGCCTAGGGTGCCTGGGACGGTGGAAAGGACCAGGTGTGGGTGCACATGGCCACGGCACCTTGTGTTTCCCAATGAACAGAACGGGGTTCCTGGTGTGCAGAGTGGGAGACCAGGGTCTTTTATTTATTGTATTACCCCTCCAGCACAGTAAACTGCCCAGCTTGAGCTCTGACTTCTGCACTAATCCTTCCTCCAGCATTTCAGTCCCTTGTGATCAGACTAAACAGTGGGTTATTGCTTGGTTTCTTTCCATGTCTCCTTCATCTGCCCTTGTGCACCAGCCCTGGCATTCTGCAATTCCCCCAGCTCTGCGTGTGGTGTGACAGTCCCGGCCTTGGCTTCCTGGGCACCCTCAGTGCTTGCAGCCGCCTCAGCCACGCCGCAGTGTGGAAAATGGGTGTGGTGGCCGTGCCCGTGGGTTTTTGGCAGCATCTCCAGCCTTCCCTTGGCTCAAAGAGCGCCCAGAGCATAGCACTGTCTGGACAGGGATTTCACTGCCCGCCGTCCAGCCTGCCGGCGCAGCCTTGTCATTGCAATTTGTCACAATATCTGGTGTGTGCCCAGGATGTCGCGGGCCGTTCGCCAGGCCGCTCGCGGAGTCGCCCTTGTCTGAGCGGCCGGGCCTGGCCGGGCCCACAGCGGCTCTGACGGGGCCTGTGCTCTGCCCTCCAGGTGTGAACCAGCAGCCTGACATTCCCTGCCATCAGCCTCCTTTCTTTCCCTAGAGGGGGGTTATTTTTGTAGAAAATATCTGTTTTTTATTGAAACGCTAGTTTTAAAGGATCTTTTTGTTGTTTGGAGTTGGAAACCTTCAGCAGAGGCACCAGTTCCCCAGTCCTCCCCTCCTTGCCTTTGCAGTTATTTGCTGTATTTATTTACTGCAAAATTTGCTGTATTGCCTGACATTTTTCGGTTATCAAAATATTTTGATTATGTGTAGGGGAGGGGGTGGGTTGATAGCACAGCCGACATCTCGATAGAAAACTGCCTGTAAAACATTCTAACTAAATTCAGGGCGGGGAAGAGTGAGATATTCCAGCCTGTCCCAGGCAAGCCCTTGGCAGTGCTGCTGTGACCTGGCTGTTCAGAGCCTGGGGTCAGCTCAGACCCATTTCCCTCTATATTTCTGGCCCTTTTGTGAGCTCTCCCCATGGATGGATCAACTACACCAAGCACAGAAAGGAGGGCAGGGGAGAAGATGCTGCTGCAGGATCGCATCCCAGAATCACTGCACAGGTTTTCCCATGGAGCCTGAGAGGGGACAGAGGCAGGGTACAAAAAGCAGAGCTCAAAGGGGTGGGAGGGAAGTTGCACATCAAGGTCACTCCAGAAAGGGCTGAAGCACTTCTCACTTTTTTCTCTCTGGCAGAATTGTTGTCTTTGTGAGATGACCACCAGCCCGCTGGCTGTGGAGATGTCCGCTGACTCTGTCCTTGAGCAAACGCCATCAGCAGAAGACATCCCAGCTCATGAGTGAAGAGCTGCTTACATCTTGAAAGCAATTTTTGCATTTTGATTTGAAATAGCACCGAGAAATTATCTGTTACAGCAGCTCTCTAGCTTCTGCATGGGAAAGTGTTTACAAATTTGAAGATCAATATTTATTGGCACACAATAATTTTGTCTGTTCCTGCAATTGTTCTGTATCTAAACAACCTCCTCTGACTTCCCCAAAGCCAGCACACTTAAAATTTTTCTGACTTTTTCTGTTGCCAAACCTGCAATTTGCCATTGATAGAGTATTCTGTCAGAAATGCGGTGCTGTGGGCATGTACATATAAATATTGTGCTCTCTTGGCAAAGCCAAATGTCATGATAGGATAATGTGTTATTTAATACAGAGCTGTAGATTAGGCAAGGACATTTGCAATACAAACCAGTCCCAACATCAGACGGTTGCAAAAGTTATTGTTATGCTGATACTGTAGGAAACTGATATTTCTAGCTCAACATTTTATGTATTGTACTCTGTGACCATCCCATGGACCTCTGCCATGTGACACATAGTCTTAAATTATACTGTCCAAGAGCCATTTTGAACAATTCAAGGCAACAGCCCCAGGAGGACCCTTAGACATGCAAGGAGTCTGAAATAGTAGGTTAGTGGTTGTCTTCAGATGCCCTTGGCCCTCCTCCTAAGAAAGACGGTCTGGCTCCCGGCTTTTTACCTGGAAGGTGTATTAATTCTTAAAGGCTAGCTCCTAGGATAGTCCAAAGAAAACCCAAGCAGTGAAGCTGTGCTTTTCAGAGAGATGGGCTGGGCTCGTGCAGGACAGGAACAAGAGTCCAAATGCTGGAGAGAGCCCAACACACCAGTCCCAAGCTCTCTGACTACTGGCATTTCCCTGGTTTCCCACCCTGGGATGGAATGGAAAGGCTTTGGCAAGTGTCATGGAGCACTGTGGCTCTCCAGCCCAAGACCACTTGCTTTGGTGGCTCTTTGACCCCCACCTAGAGAAAGTTTATCTCAGAGGGCTTTTGAGGGACCCAGCTCCCACAGAGATTTTGATTGCTTTTCAAAATCCCAGGTTTTGTTGATGGCACTCCTGGAAACTGACATTTTTCTGAAGAGAAGTGCTGCTTTCTAATAAGGCATTTTTGAGCTGGGATAACCATTTTGTGCTGATCCCAGCTGCTTGTGCTGTGTTCTAGGAGGGGGGGAAGGAAATCATGGCTCTGGGTGTGCAGGTTGGCTGTGCTCCAGTCATCCTATTAGCTGAGTTTTAACAGGAAGACAGGCATTGCTCCTGGGGATATACATTAATTAAGTTTCTATATGGCCAGGGCACAATATACCTTTACACAAGCTTTTTACCCTAAATTGCTCAGGTTTTTTTAATCACTCAATTACCCTGAGTTGCACCTGCTGTACAACAGAGTGTTTTTCACTCTGAGGAGCAGGATGAAGAATTGTTGTTCATATCCTACCATCAGTGCTGGCAGAGCTCACAGGGAGGCACTTTGTTCACATCTTCCTTTCTTTTAAGTGCTTTTTATCTCATAGTGCCTCCAACTTGCATGGAGACTTTAGGGGTGAATCTGGAATTTAAAGCCATGCAGGATCTGACTTTCTGTGTAAAACTGCAGGTTTGCATCAGGAATTAATTCAGCAACTCAAAGTGCAGAAGCAACATCAAAACAGGCTTCAAATTGTATTTCTCATATTGTCCTGGGTGCAAAGAGATGTTGCATGACCAGGAGGCCAAAGCCTGCATGGACAATGACTGCATACTGCTTTGCAAATGCATATACAACTGTGTCTTTTGGAACAGAATACTGGGCACTTAGCTGCCACATCTGGCCCAATTCCACTGAAATCTGTGAAGAGCTTTATGCTTGCCATTGAAAATGCAAACTGTAGCAGAGAAAGAAGTAATATTTATATATTTATGTGTGTGTGTCTGTGTGTGTCTGTGTATTTCATATCATCACCGGACACTGTTACTTGAAAGCTGTGGTCATCCCTGGAGCTTCCCATGCCTTGGTGTGTCTGTACCTGTGACCTGCCCTGGCTTGTGTGACAGTGTGAGTGTTCTGAGCACTGTGTGCTGGAAGGATGCAACAGCCTGGGGAGATGAAGGAAACACCCAGTCAAGGGGCAGCCAGCACTGCCTTGTGACCCCCAGACACCAGGGCCCAACACCACAGAAATCCCCTGCGGGGGTGGCTGTAGGTGCTGGGAAAGGTAAGAGAGGAGAAAAAGTGTGAGAAAGGGAAGCAGCAGCAAAACCAGTCTAGCCCAAAAGGCAGAACGCCAAAATGGGACCACCCAGAATACATCTAATTAGTGCTTTTCCTAAATTAGTGCTTCTCTCTGGTTGTCTGTCGTTAATTTTTCTCCTTCATGAAATGTCAAGTCTAGTGGGTGTGATAAAGCTCTCATGGGGAGCAGGGGAGGCTGTGCAGGCAGTGAGTAGGCAGTGCCTCCAAGCTGCCCTCAGGATGGGGTGCAGGATCAGGCCCCATGCCAGCCCCAAAGCCTGCCCTGCTGGGAATGGTGCTGGTGGGGGGAACTCGACCAGGTGTGCAGGGCCAGAGCAGAGCTCCCTGCAGAAATGCACATGTACATCCAAACACTGCGCACGGCAGAATCCCCATCCACCCTGAGAGCTGCACAGCTTGAAAAGTGTGTGCAATTATGTTTGCCCAGCATTATTTATTTCAGTGGGTGCTGAAAACTGTGAGAAATAATTAGTGTCTTTTAATGGAGGGGGTACGGAGAGTGCCTTGTGGGGCAGCTCCTGTTGCTGTGCCCTGACTGCAGCCCGGGAGAGTGGTGGGAGACCCACGGCTGCATTGCAATCATCGGCCTGCAGGATCAGCTCAGCCCTTCCCAGGAAGCCCACAGCCCCGGCAGACACGTGCACTGCGTGGTCCTGAGTGTCCCAGCTTCACAGGAGCACACCAAGGGGCAGGAGACACAGAAACCCAGCAGAGAAGGGCTCTGAAACCCACAGGGGGAAGCCGAGGAGGAAAGCAAGGTGACCTCCCTTTTGTTTTGCAGACTGATTTGTGATTTGGGAGAGTCGGTAATGAGACAGGCTATTGAAGCTGCTGCCTTTTAGTTTAGTATTTTGCACTGACTGTATCTAACAAAGTATTCTAATAAAAAAAAAATAATTATTTCTCAGTTTTGCTTCTGGGACAAAAAAATCTACATTTCTGTACTCCTTGCAGGAAAGAAATCCAATTTTGTTTGCAAGAAAGAGAAATTTTATCCTCTTGGTGAAAATACCTAACTGTAAAGAGACAGAAGAAAAAGCCCAAATTAGTTTAATGATGTCAGTAAATGATACCATGAATTGGGAAATCCATGAGTTTCACTGAAACCAGTCACGGTTTCCATCTCCCTCTGCCTCTCATCTGCTTCAAAACACTTAGTTCAGTCTTGAGCCTGGAGGAGTACAGAGGTAGCTAAATATTTCCACATCTGGTCTGGGGAAGATTTGGAAAAATAATTTTGCTGCAGAATTAACGAGAGTAATGGAGCTTATGTGTGTCTCTCAGTATATGGCAATATATTGTAGAGTTTCTCCTTAAGCACATTTGTGCCAGGCTGCCTCACTTGGTGTTACCCACTTACCTATTCCTCAGAGAGAAAAGTTCGCTGCCTCGCTAAGAGATAACAGGGCTATTCTCAACCATAGGAAAACTTCCACTCTTTTATTTTAGCAGCCTCTGGTTGGGAAGGTTTCACCATCTGAGCCCTGATTCTTCTATGCTTTCACTTACTTTGCCTTTGTGGTTTCATGCTCTGAAAGGATATCAGCTGTCCGTGATACCAAGGAGGATTAACATGAGAGACAGCTACATGTGTTTAACTGTTTGTTTGCACCCAGAAAAATGCTCCCAGGAAGCAGAGGAATCAGTTTTGAAAGATAAGGGATTTTTCCTGTGGAAAATATTTTGCCTAAAGGTCTGTACAAAGTGAAAGGGTCAATGATGATGTTTCACCTGAAGAATGCCTCGTGCTGTAGAACACCAGTTGTGCCTATCTGGTCCTCTATGGCTCTGCAGCAGTCAGTAAGATGTGGAGTTTCATCTCCTCTGAGGGAAGGACCAACCTGCAAAATGCAGAAGCAGCTGGTTCCTTTTGACAGCACTGCTCAGGGTCACGGTGGGTGCCTGCACTGACCGTGACTGTTCCCTGCCAGTGGTGCCAATGCAGAACAGGACACCCAAAAGGGACTTGGGGTGTGAGGTTGTGGTTAGATGCGAGTATCCCTGTGATGTGCAGAAGCTAACTGTGAGCTCTGCACAAGGAGAAATTTCTGTGGGGCATCACGCAGCACTTGCAGCTAGTGTTGGCAGACCCACCAGCAGCCCCCCATGAAGGGGCTCCAACAGAGTGCCCTGTGGGCAGGCAGGTGCCTTGGGGCTGGGGAAAAGCAGCAGCTCATGGTGTTGGTCACCCCTGGGAACCAGCTGCATCAGTGAAAGGCATTGAGACGTTCTGAAACTTCTGTACAGGTTTTGTTTTCTCTAGCAGTCACAGTTTACAAACTGGAGCCAGCACTCACCTCCTCTCTGCCGCCTCTGCCGTCCCCCCGGGAGGGCGGTGGGCAGCGAGCCACCACGCTCAGGAAGAGCCTTTGTTGCAGGGCTCAGCCATTGAATTCAGCGACTTTCAGAGAACCCCACACTTATTTTAAAGATTTATTGTTTGCTCTGGAAAGCAGCTCTCAAACACCGAGTCTGCACCCCCTGAACAGCAGCATGTTGGGAGCTGCCAGGCTGCCTGTTGCCCGCAGAGAAGGACGGATCCAGGCTGCATCGAGTTGCCTGGATTTTGGAGTGGTGGTGGCAGAGGCCAGAGTGAAGCATATGCCCAGCACAGCCTCGTCAGTCAGTGATGCACAGTGGGTCACTGTGGCTGCCAGAGTGCAGTGGCAGTGCTGGGCAGGAGGAGAAGGCTGTGTGAGAAGATAACAGCATTCATTTTGTTGTTGTTCAGTTTACATCCTCTTCCTTCCCCCCTTGCTCTGGAGTTCCCTTTCATGCTGAGCTGCTCCTGGGGCACAGTGAATTTTAGCTTGCTTGGCTCAGGTATTTCCTCCTTTGCTAAGCAGTAACTCCTGTCGGAGTCCCAAGAACACCAGGAACATGACTACACCATGGCAGTGAGTGGGGCAGCTGGACATCACTGCGTGAACAGGGAAGGGGATGGGGACACAACACTTTGACCTGGGAGGGCTGGCTGTGCAGCAGCCTCCCGTGCTGGGTCACTCTCTCAGATGTCTGGCTGAGACGAGGCAGCCTGAGCCATAACCGAGTTATTATGGGGCCTTGGAGAAGGTGTCTTGGCAGCTGCCATTTGCGCTGCGCAGAGAGCAGCTCCCCCACCTCTGTCCCTCGTTGGCAATAACCGCTAGAAAGCAGCCTTAAAACAACAACCAGCTTTCTAATAAAGCTGGCAAGTAATGCTGAGACAGAAAGCGCAGGAGAACCCAATGCAGTCCTGGAGCAGAGCCTGCAGACCAGACCTTGCAGCACGATGTCCTAGCCCGATTTGGTGTGTTCTTGTCCCCTGAGCAGGCCAGTGTCTGTGCCGAGCTGCAGCCTTTGCTCCGTGCTGGTGTCCTCTATCTCTGCTGGTGGCAGCTGTACCTCTGCAATGTCAGAGCAGGGCACGTCACCTCTGACAGTGGTGACACTAACAGTGCAAGCTGTGGAGATGTTGGTGCAAAAAGCTACTCAGTGGTTTGTACAAAATTGATTGATAAATCCAGTGTCCTCTCCATGTAACTTTAATTTAATACCATGATCGCTGCAGCCACAGGCCAGTCTTTGCCATCTTCTTCATAGCTATGTCTTGCAGTATCAGTCCCGAGAGTGTGTTTTAAAGGTTTTATTTTGGACGAGCGGACACCGTCTGGACGCTGGCATGCCCTGCTTGGAGCAGTCCCAGCAGCACCGTCCGTCTGGCTGGCTCTGGGACCTCTCCTTCGCTGCAGGCTGGTTCGGAGACGCGCTCAGGGTGCTGCTGGTCCTGGGGAGCACAGGGGGAAACATGAGGGCTCGGAGCGCCGCGCACAGCGGAACTGGTGTGGGAGCGGTGCGGGAGCGGTGCCGGAGCGGTGCGGGAGCGGTGCGGAACCGGTACAGAGCAGTGCGGGAGCGGTGCGGGAGAAGTGTGGAGCGGTGCGGGAGCGGTG
>VXBQ01017257.1:34533-44692 GCA_013400175.1 Phainopepla nitens | reverse complement strand
GGAGAGGTGCGGGAGCGGAGCGGAAACGGCGCCGGGCTGAGGACCAGCAGAGGGAGCACAAGAGTGCAGAACTCCCACCGGGAAGCCGGGGGACGAGGGCTGCGGCTGCCCTGCTGTAGTGCGGGCCCCACGGCTGCCCTGCCTGGCGGCAGAGACCCCGCTGCCCCATCCCGGAGCCGCAGGGATCTCCGCAGGGACCGGCGGAGAAAGGTCCGGGTGTCGCAGGCAGCTTTCATTGCCCCGGCTCTCCATCGGCACCCCCCGAGCTGCTTTATCCGGTGAGATGCCGAGATAACAGGTCCTGCAGTCAGACAGAGCCTGCGAGGGCAGTCCACATCCCTCTGCATGGCCAGAGTTCTGCAATGACTTTGCGGGCTCATCAGGTCACGTTTCAATCCATATTTCTCCATCCCCTGAAACTGAGTCCTCCTCAGGCTGCTGGAGTGAGCAAACCCCAGGCTGGGGCCAGAGGGCAGGACAGCGGGTGCGAGCAGTGCCCCAAAGTGCCAGGCTGCCTGCCAGGCCCTGCAAAGGAGCTTTCAGCACCTCCAAGCCCAACTTGCTTTTGGAGTTCACTGTGAAAAACACACCGTGACAAACCCCGGAGGGTTATTTTTGGCAGAAAACTATATTTGAAAGAAAACAGAGCAGCCATCCTGTTGCAGCCAAAGGAGCCTGTGATATCCCTGCTGTGGCTCAGTGCTGCCTTTCTTGCTGTCTTTTCTGCTAGAGGCAAAAGTGCCATGAGACTCTGGTTATAACCAGGTTATTCACATGGGGGTATCTGCTCACACATATAGTGTCCACAGCCTGCTTGTCCACATTGAATAAATCTCCAGCTGTATGAGCAATGCAATGACTCATTTGGGACCTCCTTCAGCACCCTGTGAGGGCAGTGGCAGCAGGGCAGGTCCCTGCACTGAATAGGGTCTATCCAGGCCAGGGGATCACAAACTAAAAACACAAATAATTTACAGCACATCACTGCTGGTGGTGAGGTACCAAGGGCTGGTTTTGCCAAGAAGAGGTGAATTCCACCCGGGAGGAATTCACTCCTCGCCTGTGCTAATATTAAAAATGTGCTGGATGATTTAATTTTAGGCCCGGTTATCTTTCTCACCACAGAGTTTAACACAATTGTGCGGCAGGATGTCTGCAGCAGTCAGATGGGAATAATAGAGGTGTTAGTCACTCCAGAAAAGGAATTAAATTGCGTCGGGCAGTTTGCGCAGTTACTTCTGGTGCTGCTGCAGGGAGAACCCCTAGGTCTTGTCTAGCAAAGCTTCAGCATTTTTTCAGGAAAGCATAGCCAGAATTTTTTACATCTTTGTCTGTCTTTCACAGCAGAGCAGTGTGTCCGTGTCGCAGCTGCCATGGGGACTGTCCTGCTGGCGTCCAGGCGCCGAGGGAGGGTCATTGTCCCATTGTGTGGATGGGAAATGCGAGCTCAAGGATGCAGAGCTCTGCTTGGAGGCTCTGAGCTCAAGTCTCTGGGGGCCTTGGGCTCAGCTTTAACTACGAAAACATCTTGCACAGTCCTTCATGTGCCGAGCAAAGCATTTCAGAGCATCCCCCTCTCTACTCATGACCCTTTGTCAGCAGCTTCCCTGTACTTGCTGCAGGCTGTACCTCTGGAAACTCAGCCACTCTCCAGCTCAGGCAGCAGCATGGATAAACCTCTGTCACAAAAGCTTGAGCCCCAGCCAAATCTCCCAGAGACCAGCCAAGCTCCAGCAGGGAAGAGACAGTTCTGGCTTGTCCCGGCACCGATGCCCAGCTCCAAACCCCAGGGGCTGGTCCCTGTGCTGTGGGCACAGGTGCCACCATGCATGAGGTCCATGAGGCCACAGTGACCTCAGGACCCAAGGGCTGAAGCTGTGGAACAAAGAGTACATCTGCCAGAAGCCGCTGTGGAGGAAAGGGACCAAGCAAACCCCAGCGGAAGGGAATGGCAGTTTTGGAAATGTGTGAGTCACGCCTGGGTCTGACATTCTCGAAAAGGAGGCTGTGCTGGCTCCCTCGGCGGGTGACAGGGCTCTGGTGGGTGCATCCTCGCAGGGCCCAGCCCCACCACCCTGGGGCATCCAGACACACAAGAGCAATTGTGGCTTTCTCGCTGTTGGGCAATGAACACTGAATGGTGGGCCTGAATATTGTCGTGGATTTCAATAGAAAATGCTTTCAGATTGAAATGACCTTGATTACAGCTGGTTGAATAATTGGTTGTGAATAAGTTCTGTGCAAAGTTTGGCATTTTCGCAGTCATTGCGTAATAATTGGTGATTACATTTTTTCCAGTTTTTATCCTGTGCTAATCTTGATATTAGCCTGAAATGCCAGCAGTGCAATGACAAGAGGCAGCACCCATGCCAACATCTCTGCAAACATCCGTGCCAGCTCAGGCATTACTTGCTTTCTATAGGTCAGGGACATCAAGCAACCCAGAACTGCTTCTCCCTCAGAAATATACAACCCACTGATGTTCATTTGGCTATTTTTAATTTGATTAAGAGCTCTGCAAGTCCCCTTGGGGGGACATGCAAATGGGGAGATGCATTTGTCAGGCCTGTGCATGCTGTGAACAAAAGCTTTCTGTAAACATGTATTCCCATGTAAACCAATTTATTTCCCATTTATTCTGTAGTTTATTCAGTTTTCTTTTCCATCATTATGGGATTATGATTTTAGTAATAAAAATGAGGATGAATAGTCCCTGATAACTACACTGACAATTTACAGAAGCAGAATTTCTTGCCTTCTATGCAATTTCTGGTGGAAATGTGTCAACAGAAATACTTAACAAAATAATAATAAATATCATCATTATTCATAGAAATATAATGTAGGTTCAATGCATGCTTTTACATGTGATATGGAGATAAGCACACACACGGAATTGCATTGATTAAACTACAGATGCAACACTTAAGGTGGGAAAAACCTATTTGACCACCACTGTGTCTTAGTCTTAAGCCAGAATATGTCCAATTTTAATTGTTTGCAAATGGGTTTTAAGTAAGCCATGAAGAAATTTGCTTTAAACCACCAATCCTGTCTGTGCAGGAAATTGCATCTGTGTCCTTTAGCCGGTGCAAATCTGCGTGCAGACAAACCCTGCATGACACGTCCTCGTGGAGGCACATTCCAAACTCACAGGACACTGTACCTTTAGTGCTGACAGGTGAGCACCAAGAGCTAGGGCAGGAATTAAAAAAAAATAAAAGGGAGATCATAAGTTTTTTCTTTGGTGATCAGTGAATCCAGGGCAATAAAGTTGCACTAAGTCATCAGCTGCAGTGAATTAATCACCCCATAACTGGTGTTCTGCTTCCTTCACTGGGGCTTACTGAATAGTACCATCCACAGGAACTTCATAGCATTTGTTAGAACTCGATGTTTTAGGTGAAATGTGATTTCTTTGAAGGATAACTATGAACTGCAGTCAATAACACCAGTGACTTCAAATCCTCACTCTGACTGCCATCACGGTGGGTTGGCTAACAGGAAGCTGAGCCTGTTGGTCTCTGTATGTGCTCAGGCTGTTGCAAAGCACCAGCAGGGGCTCAGGGACCTGCTGCTCCTCTGAGCCCAGCAATGCCAGGAGGTAGCTCCAAGGATCCACAGGAACTGGGTGAGAAAGATGTTGCTGGAGGATCTCCAGAAGGGCATCTCCAAGGGTCTGCACTGGCAGGTGAGCTTTTGCCTTCCTAGCAAAAAGAGATACAAACACAGAGCTGGAAGGTGGATTTGCAGCAGCAGAGCCCTAAAAGCAGGGCTTGTCCCGTGCAGGAGTGGGAGCTGAGACCCCTCAGGCTTCTCCAGCCAGGACCCAGGGCAGGCCAGCCAGCTCAGCTGTAAATGTTATTGTATATTTATAAACAAGAGCAGGCTGGAGGGATGACATGGCTGTGTTTACCCCAGTGGCATGCAAAAGTAAACACCCCAGATGAGCTGATCATTAACTTGCCTCCCTTGCTTTCGTGCCTGTGTGGATAGGAACATTCCCCCTCTCTCCTTCACTCTGTCTCGTTTTGTTTGCTCTATCTCCGCAGGGCTGATTTAATAGCCCTCCTTGAACTCAGAGAAGGCTATCATTTGCCTGCAGATCAAAACAATGCTGACTGCCTTACATTTGAAAAACCCCCAATTTCTGCTTTATGATCGAGATAAAAAATCCTCCTCTGAGTTTCAGAAAACAGGCAGCGAAACTTTGTGTGGTTCAGGACAATCCCACAAATACCAAGACTTTACTGAGAGCTTGGGAGCAAGCCAATTTGATGCATTAATCTCAAGAAATAAATCACATAAATAAGAGATAAGCACATGTTTCCCCCCAAGCAAATAGAGGCCACTTGGCTGTGAAAGGCATGTCCTTCTCAAATAATGAGTGGGAGACTCTAATTCCAGGCTCGCAGTCAGTGTTTCTGTAGGGGCTTGCAGACTGTGAGCAGAGGAGTAGCTGAGCATTATCAGGCATCTATTGAGAGGGTGTACGTCTGACACAGCTCACAGAGCCAGCAGAAAAGTCAGCACAGATTATTTTCCCACCCACACACTTTCACAAGGAGTCAACGGCGCCACTACTGCACAGGTCTCGTAAAGGGTCAAGGATTTATTTCTCTTGAGTGAACAACAAACTTCTTTTTCCATCAGCAATAATATTTTGTGACAATGAGGCACCATCAGCCAGATCCCAGTAGTCTCTGGGACAGAGTATCCCAACAGATACTGAAACTGCAAGCGCACTGTTGGGTAAGTGCCCAGCATTTGGTGGTGCACAGAAATCCCCCCTTTGCACTGGGTGAGATGTCCAAGAGAGACGCTGGAAAGGTGAAAAACATCTGAATTGCCACTGAAATCTTCATCCATCTCCTTCATGTTTCATTGCATAAGCCTCAATAATGAGGGCTTTGCAGGAATGCTGGTTGGGATGTCAGGAGGGACAGACGGATGGGGCTGGTCCAACACCAGGCACCAGAGGGGCAGGAGGGGTCTCAGGTGGGTACAGAGGCAGAGGCTGTCCAGGTTGTGGAACCCAGCATCCACCTTGATCTGTCTTTTCCCTTTGGACAGTGAAAAGCCAGGGAGCTCTCTGTGGAGAAGCCGCATTTGTGAGGTCTGATGCAGACTGAAGTTGCAATCCTGAGTGCTGTAATGTGACTGTAGCAGCAAATTTAGGTTAATCTGGAGCTTGGCTTTTGTGGCTCTAGGAGGCACTTCATGAAAACCCAAACCAGCCAAGTCAAATGAACAAACACCCACATCCTTGGTAGCCTGACTCTGTTAAAATGAAATGCCCTGAGATGCACTTCTCTCATCAGTTCTTTCCTAAACTTGTCTTTATTTTCTTCCCTCTGCAGCATCCACAAAGCACGGCAGCACTGCAGCTCCCCAGGGTCACCCATCCCCAGCTCCCTCCCAGGCAGCCCCATCTCTGCAGTGCTTCTGGGCTGTGTTCTTGGCCCCAGTGTTTCCTCTCTCCATCCCTACAGCCCTGTTTCAGCCTCTCTTCTATTCTGGGCCATACTGGCAGCTGGCTTGATTCTTGCAAAGCTACCAAACCACATCTCATGGAGATTGATCACAGAAGCCATTGTTGTCCTGTGGAAAGCCATTTATTTGCTAGTTAGTCCCCAGGATGTGTCTGGAGGGAGAGGGAGAAGGTGGACAATAACAGGAGTGAAGGGTCCCTGCTTGGCTGAGGCTTCCTCAGGGGTGTGAAACTCCAGCCAACCACAGTGTGCTTCCACTCAGACATGGGGCTATTTTTAGTGCAGCATTTCAACTGGATTGCTGTTCCCTCTGCTCAGAGCCCAGAGGTTCTCTCAGGCACTGACTATTGTTGAGTGGCCCGAGGCAGGAGGGTGGCACAACTCTTCCCTGCATGCTGGGCAGCTGTTAGGGCCCAAAATCAGGGCAGGTGGCAGATCCAACAGCCTTACCTGCAAAGGGCTCTTCAGGGCCTCCTCTGCTGAGGTCTGAGCCGATAACTTACAGCACAGGACAGGCATCTTCTGCCCTTCCTCTGCTCAGCTCTGTTAAACTCCTGAGCTGCGAGTCCTTTGCACCAGGCCTGCGGAACCGGCCGGGTGTGCAGAGCAGGATGTGTGCAGGGATGCTGGAGGGCTGCGAATGACACAGAGCTTTGGCTGCTCTCAGATGCAGCTCTCCACACTGTTAGCTCATGTCACACCTGCCTTGTGGCAGCTGAGGCATTGCAAAGGGTAGGAAAAAACAAGATCTAAAACCAACGCACCATCGATCTGCATCAACTCTTCAGGGTCTTCCCCCACCTGCAGGCAGGGGAGTTCTGGGAAATACTTTGACCTCCTGCTCAGAAGAGCACCCCCAGCTCCAAACCAGCTCTGCTTTTGCCTCCTAGCCAGCCCAGTATCCCTTGCCCTCCTCAGGAGCTTTCCCCATCAGCTGGAGACATCTCCTTGGGACAGTGTCTCTCCTGCTCCTGGGGTCACAGTGTGCAGGGACAGGAATTATTGGACTGCTGACTCTGGGACATGATTGTATCCTCTAGGAGAAACAGAAGAAGATAGGGAATAAATAGTCTGTTTTAATGATTGGTTATGGAGACAGAGGTCATCACCATAGCAAACAGAGTCTCCTTTGGGGAAAGAAGGGGCTTGCTGAGCTGAGCTGGGTTGTTTCCACATGCTGTGTGCTCACCGAGATGTTTGGGAAGTGCTTTGTGCCAGTGAGCTCTGCTGCGTGTGCGTGTGTGTCTGGTTGGGCACAGGGCAGCTCTTCCCGTGACTGGATTGGAAACATTTTAAACAGGACACTGAAGAGTAGCAAATAATAAAAACCACGCTCCAATCTGAGATTGCTGGATGAATAACCACTGGTGTTGAAATACACGAAACTCTGTGAGTCTGGGCTCCCAGTGCTTTCACCAGTACCCTGTGGATGTCCAAACACAAACAATGAGCAGCCACAGCAAACAGTGTGGAGAAGGGGAGTGACAGCCTTGCTCTGTCACTAGGCAAGGGGACAGCGACTTGTCAGGTCTCTCGGGGGTGCTGTGGCCTCTTTGTGTCTGGGCTGCACAAAGGAGGTTTTGTGCCCAGATCCCCTCCCCTGTTCCTGGTTCCCTCTCCCTGTGCCTGCCTCTTCTGCTGCTGGTGGGCTGCAAACTTGGGTGCTCTGGCTCCGAGGGGCTCCCAGCCACACACAACTGCCCCATCTGTGCCCTTGTGCTGTGTCTTGAGCTCACCCAGGGCTTTTTCCATGAAAAAACTGGCCTGGGAGCCTGAGGCCTTTGCAAGATGGTTCACACTCCCTCCAATAACCTTTGGAAAAGGCCCATAGCCAGCAGAGTGTCGAGCTGCCAGCTCCAACCAGAGAAGCAGGGTAGCAAAACAGAGACAGATGGCCAGGGTTTAACTTGGGCACTTTTTCATTACTTCTATCACGACACAGCCATCAGGAGTGTCTCTGCTGCCTTTGCTGTAACTGGAGGGTTGGGGTCCCTCTCACCTCCAGCTCAGTGGCACCCTGTGCCCTTGCTGGGATCTGGGAGCAGACCTGATTCTCCCCGCCAGAACTGGAACCAGTCTGTGTATATACAGCCATACTGGGAGTAGTGGTGCAGGGGCTGCTGTGCTCAAAGAGAAGGGGAGGGCAGGGAATCCAATCTGCAGGGTAAGAGCAGTGTCCTACAGGGATGAGGAGGGAGGTAGGTCAGGCAAGGAGGGATGCAGGGAGATGGTGGAGCTGGTGGGGATGAGGACACATCAGCCCAGGGCCTAGCATCCATGACCAGACCACGGTAGCAAATCTGCCATTCCCCAGACCCCTGGCATCAGCATCGACTACACAGATGCATTGAAGGACTTGGCTGCCAGATTGCACAAAAACCCCACTCCAGGCTGCTGTCTGGGTTTAGGGTGGGCAGCAAAGGGTCCTGGGCTGTGTGCTGCACCCACAGTGTCCAGTCCTACATGCTGCAGGGGATAACTGCACTGGCCATCCCACTGTCCTGCAAACTGGGGAGTTGCAGCTCCTGGAGCTGTCTGTCCCTCAGCCATGCCTGGCTGGATCCCCCCACATCCTCATCCTGTGCAGGACAAGTCTGCAGGGGTGAGCTGTGCTGCTCGTTCTTCAAACCTCACTGGTCCAGGCCAATGTCCCTTCAGTCACACCTGGAGTCAGTTGGACCCTGATTTTAAATCCAAATCATTGTTAGATAAAACCAAGAGGGATGTATCAGTAACAACATGAGAGAGATTAATTCCTTGCATGGGTGGAGAGAAAATACATGCCAGGCAATGTCTGTTTTCTATCAGCAATTTAAATGGCTCTCTGGATGTAAGATGAATTCGTTCCCTTACTGGGGACCACCGCACTGCACTTGCAGGGCTTCTCCCTCTCTCAAGCCCAGCTGCTGAAGAACCACAGGCAGGCAGAATTGCTGAGCTCAGGAGCCACCAGCATTTAGTTTTTAAATAGTTTGGCTATTTTAAATGCTGACAGTGTTTTTTGGTTTGTTTGACCACAAACTTTGCCCTGCCTCCCACTCCAACTCCACCTGGAGCTGGCCACTGGCACAGAGGCTGCTGTGGTGGCACCATGGTGTGACACATCTGCCCAGGGACACAGCATCACAGCAAATCCTTGTCCAGAGTCCCCCCAGGTGCTGGCTGCTCAGTAGAAGCCTCGTGTCCCTTTTGTAGGTGGCCCTGAGTGAGACCTGGCCATGGGTGTTCCTGGCTGGCGTTGGAGCTGCTGGTTTGAGCTGGTCACAGTGCCTGTGCTGGGGGATTTCAGCTTTGCCAGCAAACTTCTTGCTCAAACATCAGCTGTACTAAATTTGTACAAAGCATTTCTCATGCTGTCCAGATGCCACTGCTTCTAAAAATAGTCCAGTCTAGTCTGTTTTCCCAGCTTCTTGCCTTTTATCAGCAATAGTTTTAATAGTCGTTGCAATATTTAAGGAGTCATTTGTCCATGTCAGGCCAGCAACTCCTGGGAATAGGAGTCAACCCCAGTTCTCCCATACTCCCATACTCTCATTCATGCCTCACAAAGAAAAAAAAAAAAAAAGATACTTAGATACTTTTTGCATTGGAAAACAGAGGATTTTGATGCACACTTAAGCTGGGTGGCAGAGGGTCAAATCCAAGCTTTCCCAGCAGAACTCCCCAGCACACAAAAGCTGCTGTGGGTCCTTCCCTTGGCACTGGAGTGGGAGCAGGACGTCCCTGAGGAGCCCCAGCATGGTGAGTTGTGCAGTGTCACCAGGACAAGGAGAGACATAGGACGGGTTGGATAGGGTGGAGGAGATGAGAGAACATGACATGACATGAGATTGAGTGGGCTGGGGGTGAGCTGGCATGGGGATGAGGCTGGGGTAGGAGGGGGCACAGTGAGGTGCCAGGCCAGCATCCAGGGGCATTTTTGTCCTGCTGCCAGTTTGGTGGGAGCAGCTGAAGCTTACACTCATGCCTCAGTTTCCCCATCTCTCAGTGGCTATCAGTGTGCTCTTTGAGAACCTGGCAGCTCTGTCAGGCTGGAGGTCACCACATCAGCTAGTTTGAGTGCCAAGCAGACTCTATCTGTGACACTGTTGTCTTGCTATTATTTTATTTCATGTAAAATTTATGCCATTTCTGAAGCATTTCTGCAAACACAGCTCTCAGGGACCTTGTCATAATTTAAGTATCCAGTGATATGTACAGTTCTTGAATGTTGTGGCTTTTCCTGTGTTTATTTTTCCTCCTCCTGGACCTTTTGCTCAGCAGACAGGCTGGGGTTTTTTTTGTTGTGTTTTTTGTTTTTTTTTTGCTTTTCCTGCCTGGAGTGAGCATCCCAGGAGGTGCAGCATTGGCAGAGCTGGTGCAGGACTGTGTTGAAGTCCCAGGGGTTGTCACAGGAATGCCCAGGGGACCAGGAGGAGGATGATGGGTGCCTTAAAGAGTAAGTTCAAGGGAAGAGCAGAGGCAGAACTTTCCTGAAACACAACCAGCATCAGCCTGGCTGGCCCTGAGGTTGCATTCACATTTCAAGGGGTGATGGACCTGGAGAGACAGTTCGGGAGAGAAGCACCCCTTACTGAACGCTGCACTGGGATCCTGCTGAGAGCCTCCAGCAGCAAAGCTCTGCCCGTGCTCCGCGCAGAGGAGCCTTTGGGAGCGGGCTGTGCGTG
>VXBQ01017257.1:3788-31474 GCA_013400175.1 Phainopepla nitens | reverse complement strand
AGGGCTGGCTCTGTGGGGAGGGCTGGCTCCGTGGGGAGGGCTGGCTCCATGGGGAGGGCTGGCTCCATGGGGAAGGATGGCTCTGTGGGGAAGGATGGCTCTGTGGGGAGGGCTGGCTCCATGGGGAGGGCTGGCTCCATGGGACCCCCAGCTCTGTAGGGAGCCCTGTTCAGCTGCAGACCTCAGCAGGGCTGGCCATTGCTCACCGTGCACCAGATTGCAGTGAAAGGTTTTATTGCCCAGTCAGCTCACCCATATCATTCAGCTATTTGGCTGAAGGGGAGGCGTCCATCCAAAGCCAGTTTACAGCAGAGGCTTTATTTTTATTTTAAAAGCATCTGGAAATTAAAAATCCCCTTTGGCACTCATCCACTTTGGAGAGAGAGCCAGGCCTGTCGTCTGGCCAAGCAGCCCTGCTCTAGCTGAGCTGGGTGGATCCAGGGCTGGGACATTTTTCTAACTCAAGCAGGAGTGGGATGTTTGCTTTCTTCCAGCAGCTCCACGAGCTCCCCACACCAAGTGTTGGTTTGGTCCTCACACCGTGTGTGTCCCACAGCAGGATGTCACTCAGAGGCATTCAGAGTGAGCTGTGCTGTCCCCCAGCCCAGGGACATCTGTGAGGTGGTGCCTTGGCCAGGCCAAAGAGCAATGGGACGGGTGGTGCATGTAGGGTTCACCTCAGGTGAAGGGCAGCCATGCACAGCATGGGTTGTTTATTTCCATTGTGGGGTGGCTGCAGGTCTGACAGGTGACTCTGCCCAGCACTGGCTGAACCTGGTGGCACAGGCATGCTGAGTTTATAGCAGAGCCCTGGTAAGTTCTCCATGAGCAGTGTTTTCCCCCCAGATCCACAACATTTTATGGAATTGTTCCTTGTCAGGGTGGCAAACCCAAGGTGAGGTCATCCCTTGAGTCAAGGGATGTTTTAGAGAATGGAAAAAAAAAAGGTAAATAAATCCAATGCCTGCATGCAGTTATAGTTGCATAGACCTGTTTTTCATCCTGCTGGCACTGGAAGTCTCCAGCCTGCTCTGGCAGCCCAGCCCTGTGTGTCCCCTCACCGTGGCTCCTCAGCAGGAAGGCACGTTAGTCTGGAACAAGGCAGAGACCAGGGTGATGACAAGCATTTGTCCATTCTGTGTCACAGAAAATTGAGAAGCCCCTTTCCATTAGTTTGGGATTGCCACTGTGGAGACTGAACCTGCTGAGTGCAAGCCAGAACAGCATCTTTTATCCAAAAAGTGGGTGAGGTGAACAACCATGTGTTCAGCAAGGAGTTGAGGATCTCCAGATGCAGCTTTCACCAACATCCCAGGAGGGCCTGGGCTGCCCTCCTGCCCTTGAGGTGGGAGCTCCACAGCCTGGGGCAGCTGCAGCCAGGGCTGTGCTCCCTGCCTGATCCACACCTGGAGGGAATGAGGATTATTGCTTGTGAGTGTCTTTTCTGGCAGGAGAGGAAGGGAGAACCCATCAGGCTGGGAGAGGGATCAAACAGGCAAGGAACCATAACCTCTCAGCCTATCCTTCCCAACCTGCCCTGTCTCCCTGGCTCCTTCTTCCAGGCACAGTCCCCACCCCTGCTCCAGCATGTCAGCACTGCAGTGGATGGGCTTCCCCTTGTCCCCCCCCAAGCCCTGCTGCACAGGAACTGGTGCTGGGAGAGACCAATTCCATCAAAGGCACAGGCCAGTGAGGGCCAGGCACGAGGAGACACGAGCAGAGACTCTTCTCTAATCTTAGCTAAGCCCTTGCAAAGCCCTGCTGCACAGACACAAGCTAGACTTCTTCAGAGTCTCATAAAACTGAGAAAACTGTGGCCAGACCCTTATGGCAATGGCAACACGCCCTCTTTAGCACAAAGCCTATCTTCCCACATTGGATTTCAAGTCCCCCTTTCAAAGTATGGAAGCATTAGGTCTTTCCAAAGAAAGGATTTCCTGAATTATTCTAACACTGAAAAAAAATAATGTATTCTTCCCTGGCTCTCGCAGGCCATTGAAGTACTTGGCTGATTTTTTTTTCTAAAAAAAAACCCCAAAAGCCAGAGTCATGACATAAGAACAGGATTTTGTACTTAGAAGGGACATGAACCTCCAGAGCAGGCTGTGCTACCAACTCTGCCTCTAATAATAGCTGCCAACTTTGTGAGCATTGTACATTGTTTAAAGAATCTAATCAAGTTATATATTCCTTTTGAAGTCAGACAACTTTGATTTAACAATGGCTTCAGAGCTTTGAAAAACCCAATCTTTTCTAGTTTGTCTTTCACGATAGTTCCTTACCTGTCTCTCATTGCTGAATAAATCATTATAAACATAAACCAGATGTCTAATGCTAACAATAACTTTAGAGAGCCCTGCTTCCCCCAAGATGTATGGGCAATGACTAACACACTTTTAGCCTCCAGACTTAATTTAAAGCATTCTGGAATTGTGCACTGGTGAGATGAAGGCTGCTCAAGACAATAACTTTTACCTTAAATATAATCTCTCTCTTTAGCAGCAACAAAGTCAAGGTTGTTCTCTTTCAGCCCCGGTGTCTCAGCTGGCCACGGGCGCTCTGTGAGCCTGAAGGCACTGGAAAAGGGAGACCAGCTTAAAGAAAATGAAGTGTCTGTGTTTGAATGCGTGGGAGCAGCAGGTTGTGTGACTTGCAGTGAGCATGCAGCAGCCAGGCTCCGCTCCTCAGGGCAAAGTCAGGGCTGTTCTCAGCGAAGTGTGACAAGGGACAGCGCTGGGTCTCCAGACACATCATCTCCCCCTGGCAGGGCAGCAAACACTCGAGCTGCCCTCAGCCTCTGTCAGCAGCTGAGCTACAGCACTTTGGAACCTGGAACTCACCTTGCCTGAAGGCAGATCACGGATGTGTGGAGCCGTGCAGGGGCTGTGCTGCTGGAAGATGATGTTCCTGACCCAGAGACCTCAGCCTGCGGAACGCCTGTAGCTAGCAGCTGCTCCAGAGCTGCTTCACAGGGAATATATTGCTTAACAGAGGAACACATTTAAATGCATTACTAGCACAGCTAAATTAGTGTCTGGAGATTGAGCTCTGGCAAAGAAACAAAGTTTGAAAGCTTCCTTCAGTATTCTTTCACTTTCCTATGTCTGCACGCACTAAGCCAGCAAGTGGGTTCATCTTGCCGTTTCATTTTCATAATTTTGTCACCCCTGTTCTACAAGGTTTGCTGTCTTCCTTGGTTTGGTTATTTGAAGCAATAACCAAAAAGTGGAGAGAAGAAGAAAGGATGGGAGGAGACCTTTGGATCTGCCAAAGTTAAGGAAATTAATATCAGATAAACTCTTCCACGCAGAGGTGCTTTGCCCTCGTGGCATTGCCGGCACAGTGTGGCACAGTGGGAAGCTCAGTACAGAATTTCCCGACACAGACTGAACTAAAAGGAGCCATTGCTAAAAATATGCTAAAAAGGAGGCTCATGGGGAGCTTGAGGGGAATTATTTCTCCTTCCTGAACTTCACGGCAATACCCCTGTTTTTTTGAGAGATATTTTGTGGCAGCTTCCCAAGCATCCTGGTCACACTGAAGTCCAAGGATGTGTTTGAAACTCTTGCAAAGATACCCCATGAAAAATAAACACACCCCAAAACAACCAGAGGGAGATTTTACAGAAGTTAAACCCTTGCATGAAATTTGTGTTACCTTTGCATCACAGCTTAGCCTTTCCTAATTTCCAGCTGCTTGGTAAAGCTTCAGTCCTGGCCTGGATGTTTTTTTCATTCTAATTTTCAAATGAAACCTCACCAAATTATTTGATATGGGGAGCAAGGTAAAGCACAGAGTGGCTTGAGGGGAAGAAAGACTCCAGACCCAGCATCTCCTTCAAAATTTTGCCACCTGTTTCACTTCTGTGCTCAACAACAGAAGAGCTCCTTGCCAAACCAGACCCCACCAGCCCTCCAGCCACCCTTGCAGCACCACCAAATCCATCTATAGAGGAGGTACTAAGGCATTAGAATATAAAAGACTGTAATTTATATACTTTAAGCCACATTTTTGATTATGGCAGATAGCAAGCAAACCCTGAAAATCATCTTTTAGAGAAAACATTAATTCTAGATGATGCTTTCCCCTTATAAAGAATGATTTACGTGTCTCTGTGGGGTTGTACTTTTTGTGCAATAGAGCACATGTCTATTCTGGTTCCTTATATATGAGGTACAGATCCCAGGCAAGCAGCTGTCCTGGGCTATTGTGGGGTTTCCATGGCAAATGAGAATCCTTTATAGGCAGCTTTCATTTTTTCATCTCCAAGCCTCAATACACTGGCAGTTGTCAGAGTCCTGTGAACTTTCATATTTATTATGCTTTCACCACTACAAATGCTTTCAAATTAACAACCAGCCACATTTCCTCTCTATGACCAAGCAGGAAAATGAAGAGGAAAGACAGAAATTATTACATTACAGAGCACCTTCTTCTCAGTTCCACTTAGCAATCACTTTGTAAAGTGATCTAAAAGGTTATTTACATTGGGATACATCTGAGGGGATGAATAAGACCAAATGCTCCAAAAAGGGATCACAGCTGTTTCCCTTCTTATCCTGCCTGTCTCTGCTCCCAAACAATCGCTCTCATGCTGGTGTCAGGCAGAATCCTCACAAAATAGTAAGAAACATGCATTTTAAGTAATCTCGTAAATACATTTTTTCCCCATTTTTAGCTTATTGATTTTTCCAATTCCTGTTTGCCTTCAAAAAGTGATATCTTAAATCTGTGCACGGATAAGGGCAGGCACACGGAGGACAGCCCCTTCTGTAGGAGCAGCTCCACTTCTGCACTGCCAGTGATAGGAGAAATAGAATAAAAAGCAAGACAGCATTGCAAGGGGAAAGCTTTCCAGCAGTGTATTGCAGAGCTGTCCCACCATTGCTGACACAGGCTTCCAGGCATGCACATGTGGTGGGATGCACAGCAAAAGGCTGGAATCCTGGAATCACAGCCCAGCACCTTCTCTGAGTACGACATCGAGGTCCCAGGTGTCCATTTGGTGCATCTGGCACAACAATCTTACCTCTGAAAATAATGAGAGAGAGATTCAAATATTAAAGAAATTCACTATTTCACAGTCTTTTCTCATGACTTTGAATTCTTCCTGTTAATTTCTCCATCTTTTGACAGTGCCTTTTCAAACCATGATCAACGGCCCCATCTGCTTGGCAGTGAGAAGTGGAGTCTCAGTCTTTGATGGGGACTTGCAGGGCTCCAAGACCTTCCATGGTCACTGGTGGGAGATCACATTCAGGGCAACCCCAGGGATCCTCCTGGTCTGGCAGCCTATGGATAAAATCTGTGTGAGTGACTTAATATCCTCAAAAAATTGCCATGGTGAGTAATCCCCTGAGATTTGGTGTTGCCCTCATAAACACAGGCTGTCCTTTTTTATATTTAAACATCAAAGGATGCCATTTGCTTTTAAAGTGATGTTTGGTGTTAATATTCTGCTCCTGCAGGCCAGTTGGATCGTGGGGAGGACACAGTCATCTCAAAATAAAGGTCTGCTCTGCTGACTGGCAGAGCAGCTTTTCTGGCTTGAAAAATTGTGCAACAAATGCCGACACACAACTTATTTATATGAGACACAACTGGTGGCAGATAATGTTCTGTCCTGGAAATGTGCACAAATGTTTTATTTATACCTTCACTGAGAAGAAGACAGAATTTTGTGTTCCTATACTTTTTATAACTCTTCCCTTGCCCTGCTATAACTTATGGCAAAATTTTAGCCCTGAAGAACTGCTCTGGGGGAGCTTTTATCAAGGGGACTCCTTTATGCCACAGGTTCAACCAAGAGGAACTGCCAGGGTGTAGGTTCAGCCCCATTTTTTATGTCCAAATGGTGATACAAAAATCAGAAAAGTAGCAAATTTTATTATGCTTGTACTTCTGGGGCAGGCTGTGATCTCCAATGACTTTTGATGTCTTGGGGACGAAGCTGTCCGGGCTGTTTCTTCTCTTCCCTGTGTCTTGCACAGCTTTAAGTGTTGTATAAGAGGAGATCACAACAGAGAGAAAGGAAGATACAAACCCCTCTTTTCATAGCCTCTTGGCTAAACTCCAAGTATTTTAAGCATTTCTGCTCGGGTTGATTCCCCCAGCGAGCCCCAGAGCTCTCATCTCTGATGGCTGTAAATCAAAGACTGTTCACAGGAGATCAGCACATGCCAATACTGCTTTAGGCTTTATGGCAAGTACACTTCATCTATCGATAGCAATGGGCCATCCCTCCCTGCAGGCCCTCTAGTGATCTCACAATTGTGTTTTGATTTAGTGGGCAGCAGAGAAAATCACTATGGAAGTAATACAAATGATTACATGCAAAGATCTGTTCATCTTGTGAGACTTCTTGTAAATAATTTAACAAAGGTCTTTAACAAGTTGCACTCCAAAGAAAAAAATTTAAACCCTGCTTTTTCAATTTGGATGTTTAAATCAGTACTGCAGTCTTTAAAACGGCCAGATCCTGTAGAAATTGCCATAGAGAGACAGACACAGAGTTCTGGTTGCCAAGTGTAAAGGAGAAAAACGTGAGAAACTCTGTAACAGGCAAACATGGGGTAATCTCCCTTCCCCCAGAAGAGCTCCTCCAAGCCTTGGAGAGTAGTTAAAATATTGAAGCTAGAGGTTTTGCCCTTCCCAAACCACTGTTCACTTGAACCCTGCAGTGATGGTTTTCTCCCCAGGAAGATTCAGCAAAGCTTTTGATAATTTTATGGGAACACCTCATTGCATATTTTAAGTATTCCCTTTACCATCTCTCTCCCAGAAGGACACGAACCGCTCCAGTAAAATACAGCTGGAGACACCACATCTCAAGGCTGCTGGGTGCCTGCCCACGTGGAGCAGCCTGCACTGGCACGGCTGTTCCAGGGCCCCTGCGAGGAGCGTGGATCCCTCCCCAGGAGATCCCTGATTCCCAGGGAAGGGAGTGCAGGGCAATTAGTCACTGTAAAACAGTCTAACGAGGCTAAAGAAATAGGAATTGCCCACGCTCCAACGAAACCAAGTGCTTTATATGCCTTAAGATGCAGTTGGAGGAATCTGGCTAATCTTTTACTCTCCTAGTAAATCATTCATTGAGGCCATCTGTGAAATACGAGAAGAGCAGCTTCAACCCAAGATTCCCGCTTAGCAAAGCTCTTACTGCCTTGGCCAGAAAGAAGCTTTCCTGATAAAGCTGATAGCTAGTCCAAGCCCTCATGATTTCCAGCGGCACTAATCCTGCTGGGGAGATTAGAGAGGCAGCCCTTGGAAGTCCTGAAGTACGGCCGTGCACTGCAGCAAAATTAAAGGGAGAAAAAAACCCATAAAATCCGCAGCACGGGCCAGGGCCTGGCCCTGATGTGCCCCTTGATGCTCTCAGGTCCAGTGGCCTGAGCAGACTGATCTGACCAACAGCCCCCAGACAAGTCACAACCTCTCTGGGACACAGAGCATTTAAGGAGCACTGGAACAGCATCAAGGAAAATATCCAGTGCCTTGATGGCCAAATTTGAACTGGGATTTTCTTCAAGAAGTGTGGATGCCCATCTGGAAAGTGATATTAGAAGAAAGTGGTATTCAGCTCTCACAGTTGAACCCAGAACCCAAAATTCCCTGCTTCAGGAAAGTTCATGCCTGAATCAAATGAGTACAGTGTGAGGTCATGTAATAATTCACCCAAAACACCCCAACCAATTCTCTACACCAGGCTGTTTCTGTGTCCTTTCCCAGACTTGATAAATTTTTAAGAAACAGTCAGTCTTTTTCCACAGGCATTACTACTAACCTGGGGACAGAAGGAAGTTCTTGGGCAAATATTTCATATGGCAAAATAAATAAAATTTTAGTTTACAAGAGAAATGGGCTGAGCACATAAGCAGAGCATTCAAGGACAAGAGTTACAATCCACCTCCTCCAGGAATTAGGACAATACAGTTTTTTAAGGCTTTATTTTTTTATATCTTGTAGCTTCCAAACTCTTAGGATCTGCAATTCCCAGGTGATTCAGTGGCTAGTGGGAACAGAGAGTTTCAAAGTGAAAGATGAGATGCACCAACTCCTAGAGCCAAGTGCTTGAAGGGAAGTGAAGTGAAGGCCCAAACAGGAGAAAAAATAAGAGCTCAGCAGGGCTGGAGGCAAAAGCCACCAGTCTTACCTGGTGCTGGATTCTCAGGGAAGGTGAGATTTGCACACAAGGAGGCTGAGCACATCCCAGCTTTGAACTGTGTCAAATCCCTCTTGTATGAATCCAGAGATTTATATTGTGTTTGGGTGCCCTGCAGAGCTACAGCTATGGAAGGGAAAATCCACCCCCTCCTGCCCTGTGCTTCGGCTGAGCAAAAACATGCTTGGTTCATTGTTGAAGTCTTGGTCCAAATTACAGCCCCAAGTAAAGTTGGGGAAGTGATTATATCTTGGAGCAGCATGGCAGACAAACAGTAGGAGCTGCAGTTCCTAGAAGACAAAGATCCTCTTTGCCACGTGAACTTTAACCAAAGTTTGCTGTGGTAATCCCTCCATGTCATGGTTTGTGAGATTTTAACTATTCTTTCTGTTTTTCTTGGCTACCTGGTGTTTGTTCCACTGACCTTGGGGTCAGTAACTGTGAAAATGAAATCTTCTGCCTTCTCCCTAAAATCTCCTCAGATCTAAGTGTAACAGCATCTCACTGACCATTACCCCAACAAGCTTATTAGTGAAGCATTTTCTGTTGTGGAGAGAAACAGGTCAAGACAAGGAAGACTGGAAGGTGTTTTATTTTGGCTTTAAAAGTGAGGGGGTTCTTCCTTGCCACTTCCTAAGTATCTCAGTGCTGAAGAAAGTATCTCATCCTGTGCATCAGCTGAGGCATCAAGGAAGCACTTCCTCTAGTCCTAATTAAGTGCAATAAGCACTATAAATGCCCCTTCCTGTGGTGCTGTTTCTATTCTTAACACATTCTGTACCATCCTTGGTAGTCAGGGCTGTGGGGGTACAAACTGCAGCTTGGATCACTGAAAGAAGAGACACTCTGGAAGGAGCAGCAGCAGGGAGAGCAGCTGGCATCCCCCACCCCAGGTCAGAAGTAGAGGAGGAGGAAGGTGAAAACCAAAGGGTAACAGAGAAGTTCTCAACCTCAGACCAAGGACATACCACGGCTGTGGCACTGGAAACTCCCTGAGTAAAGCTGCTGAGGAGATGTGCCCAAACACACCACAGCTCAGGCAAGAAGGGAATCTCTGTGTCAGCTGAGCTCTGGGATTTTCTGTTTGTCAGCCAGGACTTGTGTTCACCTTCCAAATCACACAATGCAGGCTGCAGAAGCATCTGTTATAAATCCTCTTCTCTGGGCAAGGGCAGGAAGCACAACTTTCACAAGACTCTCCTAAACTGGAGAAAGTCATCCAGGCCTTTTCTTTGGAAGCGCTGCACCCCTCCTGGAGCCCTTTGTGATCTGAGTTGTTTAGAAAGTAAATGAAACAGAGAGAGCTAGAGAGACAGTAATGGTTATTTCTCCAAGAAGGAAAAGCTTAATTTTACCATGGGGAACTTGCCTCTGCCATGACCCCTCCAAGAGCTCAGAGGAACACAGGAGGAATTAACCAGCATCGAGGACTGGTTCATCTTGTAAATTTGTAAAGAGTTTCATCTTAGTTCTTAACAGCAATATCCTTGATCCTGAAAAAAAGCCCCAACAAACAACCAATCCCCCTGCCCTCCACCAACTCAAATAAACAGCACCTAGTCCTCAGCTAGTAACACTCAACTTCTCCATAGCTTATAGCACCCTCCTTTTTCCATCTAACCAAGACAGAATTAGGGCTTGTAACCTCTTTAGAGACTTCCCTGGGCTGCAGCTGAGATGGTCAGTGCACGAAGAGCAGTGAACATTTCTCAGGCAGCAACCCTGGAGGGGCTGGTCCCAGAGAAGGTAACAGGACGGGGAGCAGGATGAGGATTACCAGCCTCAGAAGCATTTGTGTCTGCTCAAGGTTGGTATCTGTGCAGCTGACTGGTAGATGAGATCAACAGGATTTTTCCATCTAATCTAAGTAAGCAGTTGGGTTTTATTCAAGTAATTCTTCTAAGGGATAATAATGTCTTATTATGACTAGAGGGCTTATTACTAGAATGCTGTACTAAATTCAATAATCTGAACTCACCAGATATCATCCCTCTTGTGGGAGCTTCAGCTGTTTGAGAAGGAGCCCCAGAGTTGCGTGATCATCCCTAAAACCTTCTCCCCTAAGTTCCAGCTTTGGAGAACAAGTTGTTCATCATATGCTGAATTCAGCCTTGGAGTAACTCCAGTGAAAACAAAAGGAGTAACAAAAGGAATGGATTAGGCCCAATTGCTTTCACATTTCTCCAACTTGAATTTTCAATTCCAATACTAAAGGAGGAGTAAGAAAACCGCAACCCAGTTGATGGCACAGAGACAAATACACTCCAAAATGTAAGTGATGTGACCTCATGCCCTTTGGAAAGTGCACCAAGGAGGGCTTCCCAAAGCCTACCTAGGAAAAAACCTCTGCTATCATCTGGCAGGGGCAATATATATCCCTGTTTTGGCTATTGTATTGTACTAATTTTTGCACAGAATGGTCAAACCCTGAAGTTCTAGGCTGCTACATTTGTGACTACTGACCTTACACATGTCTGAAAAAAACCAGTATCTGCCAAGCTGAGATATAGAGTCATGAGGATTTAATTTAATTTCATAAAAACATACTGAGGAAGATTAAACAGTGTGTTTTCTGCACCAGCCCCTTCTTCCAGCAGGAGCTGTGCTCAGATCAGGAGAGGGCACAGTCTCACCTACAAATTCTCATCTTGGCATCTCTCTGGTTAAACAGAAGTGAACAAGAAGAGAGGAAGTGGGATAAGGGCAGAGATAGAGAACCCCAAGCTCCCCTGCTGGCTGTTGAGCCCTGCTTTCTTGCAGTGCTTGCTGTACCACTCACTTATTAGCTTTTTAGTTCCTTCTAACTTTGACCTGCTGTTTCCTGCCAGGGCTGATGAGCCACGAGTGCAGAGTCACTTCCTCTGGGCCAGTTCCTCAGAGCACACTTCCAGTGGCTGCCACATGAAGTTAGCTGAAGAAAAAAATGTTGCTCTTGTTTTCACTGGAGTTATTCCCAGTGAAATTCCCAGGCTATTCCAGTGTGTTATAAAGGGGGTTACACAAGTATCCAGTGATCAAAGAACTAAACTGCAAGTCAGAAGTCCTGGGTTCAATTTCCAACTCATATTCAACCAACACTAACCATATGCCCTCTCTGTGTCTCTGCACACTCGAGAGTTTCAATCATAATGATGACACTCAAAGCTACTCCTAAACAAATAAGAAGTTTATGAAGTATCACAGAAGCACAAAATATCGAGGCCACGTTTGACCCATGAGCTTCACAAGGTAAGGGCAGAGCTTTGTCCAACTGACAGGCTGGAAGTGGAGGAGTTTGGCTCAGCTGCTATCTAGCTCAGAAATCACTGCACATTGTTTGCAAACTTATCAGGAGTGACTTGAATTGTGAATTAGCTTCAGCAAGGCAGCTGGCAGGCTGCTGAGGCATACAATGCCTGCTGAATCTGCACTTCCTGCTGGAGACGTGCGAAGGAGAAGGCAAACTATGAAAGAGCAGAGAAACTGCTCCCAGCTCCAGTCAAAACTACGTGCAGCACAGGCACAACAAGGCCAGTCACTGATCCAGGGGCCAAACCAGAATTCCCAGCAGCAGCAGTGCTGATAGCACTCAGCCTCAGCACAGCACTTGCTGTGGAGGGATCCCAAAGCCCTTTGGGAAGATCATGAGGCTTCCCCACCTTCCCTCAGCTCCTTTCCAGACTGGGTAAGGTCACAGAGCTGGAGGGCAGCAGTTGGACCATCCCAGCCCACACTGTGACCCTGCAGGCAGCTCTCACACAGAGCCCAGAGCTGCTGTTGCCCTGTTTTACACCTTGGTTTTCAGTAAATAACCAAATCTCTGCCAAAAGCAGCAGCAGACACCGAGACCTGTCCTGGGCAGCCTTACCTGAGCACTCACCTGGATGGGGCACCAGAGCAGGGCTCCATGGCTGGAGGCTGTCCATGCAGGCAGACATTCCCTGGGGGCTGCAGGTTACAGAGCTGAACCTGCTGTACATTCTCCAAGATCTGGGTCTGTGTGTGCCCACTTGGAGAAATAACAGGCAGATGCTTCCTGTGTGCGGTCTGATGGGAACACTGCAGCATCAGCACTTGGGAAAAACCCCAGCTTGTACACTGCAAAACCCTAAACCCAACCAAAATGTGCCACAGCAGGCTCCTGAAAGGATCCACGGGACTGGGAAAACAGCCAATGTGCAATGTACTCCTAGGAAAGCTCTCTTGCTGTGGGCAGGGCCTATTCATTCATTTCAGGTTGTCACTAAATTTGATCCCAGTCTCCTCTAGCACAGTATTGCGTTATCCTTACAGGCACAGAGAACCTTTTTTTTTAATCAGCTTTAAGGTTATTGGCATGAAGAAGTCCCAACCCTCTCTCTGGGAAGTTAGTGTTGACTCTGAAAGGAAGAGGTTACCTTTTAAGTGAAAAGGCAGAAAACATTAGAAGCTTCTAGCAACAGAAGCTGCAGGGTCAGTGCAGTTCAGAGCGCTCCAGGCAGCATCACCGCTGCTCGCCCAACGCCGTCCTGTGCTTTGCAAGCCACGGGACGCCATCCTGTGGCCATCCAGATCCCCCCACACTTCCCCGGCTGGTCCACAGCTCCCGGCACAGTCAGGGATGCGCTGCTTGCCGGCACTGAGGCTCGCTCTAAACCCTTCATGCTCGATGTTCTTTGTCGCTCATGTAAAGCAAGGCTGAAAAAGTTCTGCTACTTCCCCAAAAAAGCACCCGAGAGGCGCGGGCTGTAGGATGTGGCTGGGGCAGGTTGCTGCCTGCATTCACCTGTACCATGGCCTTTCTCCCTCAGTGAGAGCTTCTGTTGGCAACAGGGATAACTCTGCAGGAAAATCCACCGCATTCCCCACACCGAGTGTGTGCAGCACCTCTGCCAGGCCATGTCCTTCATGCTGGGTGACATTCCTCCCCCTGCTCAGGTGTGGTGATTTATCTACAGTCCCTTGTCCCCCAGCTCCCTCGTGCTCTCCCAAGTGCCCAGAGCTTCTGGGGCATCTTTGTCCCACTCCCACACCCTGAATTCCCCTCTCATTCCTGCTCTGCCCTAGGAAGAGTTTTGCCCACACCTAGGACACTTTGACGGAAGCTGACAATCCTGTACACTCGCTTTTCAGCTGAAGACATGAAGCTGAGCTTACAGCCTTGCTTTGGTTGTCCAGCAAACACAGCCACAGCCTTTAAGGCTGATACAAACTCCGTGTGAAGGGGGTGGGAGGGAAGCTGTGCAACTCCATACAGGTTCAGCTGGCCCTCCATATCCCTCCTTGCTGCCCATCCAGCTCACCCTACCCATGCTCCTTTCCTTGCTCAGCTGCTGTGTTTTAATACAGGACAGGGGAAAAAAAGAGTAGAAAAATAAGAAGTGACCAGAAGCAAAAAGAGTCCTCAAAGGCAAATGTTTCCTATTACAGCATTAGTTCTTTCAGGGCCTTTGATGTTGCTTCTCCCACACGAAGCTGTTTCTTTCACAGTCTGTTCTTGCACATGAACAAGATGTTACACGTACTCTGCATAGCTCATCCTCAGCTCTTATTCAAAGCACATTTGTCCCGACTCATTGTACTTTGTAACATTTTTCAAACCAGTACTCATGCATCATAGGCACAGAGGCATTTTTATTCTAGCTCTCCCTTTTCACATTTATTTTTCTTCCAAATTCTTGGAGGTTCTGGTCATAAATAGGGAAGTGTTGACATTAACTATGGTTGAGAGAGAGCTGTTAAGTTCATGGCAGTAGCTGAATTTTTCCATATTTTTAGGATCTTATAGAGCTTTGTCAGAGGCTAGATCCAGCATTTATATTGTAGATGCTGGATTAGTTAAGTTCTATTACATTCTTTATTTTACTTGGGCCCACAGTTTTTAATACCACCTACTTCCTACTTGCCTATCACTAGCTCTAACTTTTGCATACTGAAAAAATTGTTGAGCACACGTTGCATTGATAAATGATTACAGTTCTCATGACAAATTTAAATTGCAAATTATTTGGAGGAAGGAAAATATTTTTGTTCTAGCATAATAGGGTTTTCGTAATCTGTGTTCTAAACTATCCAAACACAAATAATAGCTGGGAGCTTCTGCCAACTTACTCAACTTTAGTGGTAGTTCAAAAGTGGAGGCAGAATGCAGGAGGTCTTGTTAGGTAATGCAGGGGTTAAGCTACTCATCTTCTGAAAAAAATAATCTCATGTCATTGTCTCCAAGATTAATTTAACTCATGTTGTCAAATAGGACTTCTGCATAAACTATATCCAAACACCTTGCAGAATCAAAACACAAGGATAATTCTTCCAGAAAACATTGCATTATCTGAAAAATAATCAAAAATACCAAACTCTGTTGTACCCCAAGATGAGAGCCAGGCAAGAGTCCACCAGGAATTTTACCACAGCTATTCAGTAAGATAGGGAACCTATAGTAATTAAGAGTAAACCATAATTGTGTTTGTATAAAAGGCAATAAAATTTTATGGCCCTCAGAAATAAGCTAAGGAAGAACAACATTGTTGGAACTCTTGTACTGTGTAAGATGATGCTTTTTGGACAGACAGGAACTGCTTGACAGCCTGGTGTCACTGACTGGCCTGTTGAATCACAGGGACTGTTACTGCAAACTGAGGCAGAGACCAAGAGAGACCTGGCCTGGTTGGTTAGAGATGAACAAAACGTGTGGTCTTTCAGTAATAAATTCTTACTTTACAGTAAGAAGACTCTGGAGGTGGAAGCACATTGGGTTTTGTTGCTGCTACTAAAAATATGTTCAAAAGACTATTGCCTGTGTTTAGAGAAAGAGCCTGGTATCAAACCAGCTGAATTGGTTCACTAAAAATAGGCTTTTCTTTGTTCTGTATTTTCAGGTCTTGTTTCTTTTAAACCTCCACAATCTTTTGTGATCATCCAAGCTAACATGCATTCTTTGTGAATAGCAAGAACCTGCCTCCTCCCCATCTCCAAACTTTATAATGCAGGAACAAACCAAATTGCTCCAGGTTTAAAAAGAAAATGGCCCTGGCATGCTAATCAGAGGCAAGACTCAAACCAAAAGGCTTTAAGATCCAAGAGCAAGTAATAAAAAGCAGCTTGAATGCAAAAACAGTTTGGATTGAAACAAGAGACTTCCGCCAAGTGCCCAGTCCACTCTAAAGGGATAAAGGGATAGCCTTGAGGTGCAGGGACTTTACAGCAGCCCTGTCCCTGCAGCAGGAAGCAAACCCCAGCTGTCACCCTTAAACCAGCTCTGCAGCATAACTACTCCCTCAGAAAATGGACTTGCCCTAAAAAAGATCTACTTCTGACTTTAGCCTGATGACAAAGGTCCTTGTTGGGACCTTTGGGAATTAGATAACCAGCCCTTAAGGAAACCCAAACACCAAATCCCTGCCCTCCCCAAAACCAGCTGGAACAGAAACAATGCTACTCCAATTCTGATGGGCAAGCACAGCTCCCTTTTTTTGGAGTGGATTAAGCCCAACAGCCCTAGACTTGCCGAGAAGGAGCCTTTCCCTCCAAGTCTGAACAGGGCAGACCCCCATGAAAGCCTCAGTTATCTGAAGAGTGTATTTTTCCTTTGAAAATTAGCTGGGTAAGATGAACTCAATTTAATTTATAGTTAGGGGAGCAAGTCACTACTTCCTTCTGACTGGATCTTCTGGTACCTCCAGTGACCCATCTTACACTGAATTTACTAAGGATTATTTAACAAGCCTCAAGAGAGACTAAAATACTCAATGATGGGCAAAGTTCCTTCCATCTACTATGGGCAGCTGCCATTCATGTAATAGCCTTGGAATACAAGGGGCAGTTTGTATAACTCAAAAAATATTCCTTGGCCTTTACTCCAAAAAAGCAAATGCAACAGGCCTGTGACTTCATGAAATTCTTGAACTTATGCTAATGCAAAGCTTTTTTATTATGGAGTTACCAGGAAAATGATACGCTGATGAAATTCCTTCCAGGAAAAACACGTTCTCATCTTTGTTGTCACACAATGTATTAACTGGGTCTACAGATAAGAATGTGAATATCTGCAAAAAATAATTTCCTTGGGCCAGTCTATTGTGTTGGTGTACCAGAACCTCAGCTCCAAATCTGCCTGCTCAAGTTCATCTCTGCAAATAGCCCCCAATGCATACCTGCCTGGCGAAACATGCCAAGCTAAAGCCTATAATTTAAAATGCTTTTAGCATTTTGAGTTGTTGAAATGAGTTCTCTGTTTTTATCCTGACTTACAAAATAATTTTTTAAAAATCCTGCTTTAGTGTTTTTATGCAGTATAGAGTTCCTCAAGCCTTTCAAGAATGAGTTTTCCAATAAAGTCTGCAGGACTCAGATTTACATCCTCACCCACTGACAGTTTAATTACTTTCATTGTAGGAGAAAGTATTTAATCACATACAGTCAGAAAAGCAGCCCTTTAAACACAGGCTTTTGGGACCATGATCCCCCAATTTGAAATTCAATGAAGGAGAATGAAACATGCACACTGTGATCCATTTCCTGATGCAGAACACTTGATATTATCAAAACATAGAGTTCCACAGCTGACACACACATTTTTCTAAACCATTGGTAAAATCCTTCCAGCATTTTAGGCCCATGAAATGAGGATTCAGCATGCTCTGGATATGATCAAAAGGCAGTGCTGGTCAATGAGCTGTACAAAGACTATTGCTGTAATGCTGTGCTAATTAACATATTAAAAATAGTCCCTCTAAAATGCTGCTTGAATTACACAGGTATTTTAACTTAGTTCTCAACTATTAGAACATTAAAGGCAACTCATCACTGTGATTCTCAGCAACAGATATGCACTAATGATCCTTTATAAAAAGAAGGAAGTGGGAGAAAGACAGGAATTCTCAGACACTCATCATGGCAATTCAGCAGAAATAAGTCTGGTGAAGTCATAAAAACCAGTTGTTAAATGTCAATAGTTATACATTAAAGCTGACTACCAGCACCAGCTGGCCTTCATAGCAAATGGTATCTACTTCCCTCAGACAAGGCAGGTAACAAATCCAGAAATGCAACTTTTAGTCAGTTTTAGTCACAGTATGCTACAGTATCAATGAACCCTCTAAGCAGAGCCAACTCAGAGGCAGGTAAGTGCAAGTATTAATAATTGGCATATTAGAAAACTTTGTTTCAAAATGAACACGTTGTGTTAAGGAGCCTGAAGGAGAGCCTGGGCCTACCTTGGGCCTAGTACACAGCCACATCCATTCCTTCTGAAACAACAGACACAGCGAGTGTGTGCATCACATATATATTTTATAAAAGAACAATGTCTTTTACAAGACCTTCCAAGAGTGGGGAATAGCCAGATCACTACAAAAAACTGCTGTAACAAGAGTGATTATTTGTGCGCTCGCTTTATGCAGCTTACATTCGAATGTTCACAGAGGCCAGCACTCAGAGAGGACTCTCCACTAACAAATCTGGAATACATCAAATGTACAGGTAAATCAGCCAAAATTAAGCAATAGTTATGCTCTTCTCAAGTTTAAGAAAGCATGCAATAGGTTCCCCCTCCTGGCACCCCTCGTTCAGATTTCCAAATCACAGTACCAGTAAAAGCATGGTAGAAGGGAACCAGGGCACAGGTCACGGGGCTGGATTTTATCACAGACTGTTCATCAATATTTTGCAAATGGAAAAGCAGCCTTCTTGAAGCACCAAGAAGGCAGAGAAGATACAGGCATGAATAAAAAAATAATTAAGCGACTTAGGACATCAAAAATTCAAGAAATAGCACTGTGCATATACAAACAAAATTAACATTTAGTACTGTAGAGCTCATTTAAAAATGGCACCAATGGACAATATTTTACAATATGCACATTTATTTGAAGTGGGGAACTAATGCTCCACAGGTGGAAATGATCATACAAATAATAGTGCCACTGTTGGCCCATTCTGGTACTTCTTACAATTTAATGGAAACACTTTTAAAAATAATCTGGTATGTACATGTCTTCTGGATACCCAACGGCTTCTTCAGAACAGAAAAAATTATGGTTCTCCCCCTCCCCTTTTAGCCAGACAGTATTGCCAGAGATTGTGCTCACAACTAAAGCACATAATCTTACTTTAAGTTCAGTGCTATTTTCTTTCAGAAAGATCACAAGTTGTACTTTTAGGTAACAAAAGCATTTATGTTACAAACATTCAAAAATGGAAGCTTATGATTTTGGCAGACAATGTTGCGTATTAAATACAAACCAGCCAGCAATTACTGAACATAAAAAAACTTATTCAATCATAAAAAAATACTATAATTCATCACCACAGACTTTTTACAGAGTTATAAATAATAAATAGCATAACACAGTAGATTACAAACGGATTTATTTTGCCCCGTTATAGTCTTTAAAAAGTAAAATATCTGTTCCTACCTCAGACTGACCAAGGTACTGTATCAAGACTACTCATAGCTCAGAGAGAATTCCTTCACCAAGCAACCTGCAGAGCTCGTATCCAATCCAAAGCCCTTCCTTAGGAACTGAACGTTTGCTGAGCTGTTTGCTCTGCTCATGACCAAGAAAGGGACAAATGCTGCCCAGAGCAGCTGCAAAGGGTCTCACCTTGGCTGCCCTCAGAGCTGGGGCTGCCCCAGCACCTCCACACCTCGGAAAGGAACACCAAGGGAAGCAGCACTGCCAACAGACCCGGGTAAGCACTCTATAAACAAGCTGTACACAAAGGACTTCCCCCACCCACCCCTCTGGTTTACATTCTATAATTTTGTAACAATGTCCCCTAAGGCACAAAAATACTTATGACCTCAATGCCCCAGGAGACATCGATGGTGCCATACATGGTTCTCCTACACAGTAGTTTAATTAACTTAGTTATCTGCACTGTATGTCTTCGATCGAGGTGTGGATTAATTTTTTCCTGGTCAAATCTTGCTGAATAATGACCTTATTTCATACAATCTGTAGGACAAATGTTCTGGGAAGAGAACTCTGCAGCTAATTTAATCATGTTTGTAGAGTATAATTATTTCTTCACTGATGGCAAAAGTGACAGTCATTAGTTATTTTGCTGTGGGGTTTTTAGTTTAATATGATAGAGTGAGATTTCCACACCCAAAGTGGTCTTCTGTAAATGAATTCATAAAAATGACTAGCAGCACTAAGAAAATAAAATATTTTTTTCTCCTTTCAAAAAAGGAATTTTGAGGCTAGTGACTTAAAAAAAAAAAAAAAAGGCAAGAATAATTTTACTCAATAGTAGAAGTGCCAGAGAATAAATTAGTATTTTCAAATCCTTCCAAACCAAGTTATTTCCCTAGACATAGTGACCATGATAATGATAGAAGTACATTGCTAAAAACTGCAACACTAATAGGTAGATACCTATTCCTGGAATCAAAAAGTGTATGCAAGTTCCTGAAAGCAAAAGTTAGTATAGTATCAGCAGACATCTTGTTTAAACAATAAATTCGCAAAACCAGACATTAATATGGTCTACAATGTCCATTAAATGGATAAATTAAAAAAAAAAAAAAATCACTGGAAAGTAGCCAAGGATTACAGTAACAACAATTTTTCCTTTTAATAAACCTCATGTGAATGGTTCAAGGATCAGAGTTCATTTCTCTGTACGAGTGTACAGGAAGGGGACAGCACAGCCAGACACTGACTCAGGACTTGGTAAAGTCACTTGGGTGAGAAGTCATCCATCAGAATGAAGGAGGAGCAGGAGTTGGAGCACGTCACTGGAGACTCCGTGGTGATGCTGCCTTTAGTCAGGGAATCAGAGGAAGAGCCAACGCTGCTGCTGCTCCCGTCGAGAATATCCGAGGACAGGCTGGGGAAAGGGAAAAGGCTCCTTTAGTGCAGGGGCACCAGGCTCTGGACAAAGCTCCCCCCTTGGACAGCACTTGTAGGAGACCTATACTACCACTCAGTCTTTACTGCAAGACTGGCAGCCCTGAAAACTCCTTGTTTTCTGTAGCATGTTAGAGATATTCATGCACCTCATGGGAATGAGGAGCAGAATTATTGTGTTTTTTAACATGCAGAATAAATTATGAGGCTGATTTTAATCAGATGTAGAAAGGAGGTGACAACAAATAAAAACTTAAAAGCTTATAGTAAAGGAAAAATAATATATTAATCAGCAATGCAGCAAAGATGTCATTAATTAGCTGGTATGCTCTTTAACATGGCACTACTCAAAGCAAGATTGAGACCTATTTTTCTCACAGAATTCCTGTGTTTGGATTTTGAAGTCTAGATACAAGATCCCAGAGGGCACATAAATTGATGCTTTTGCCATGTGGGGAGAAGCAACACAGAAAAAAACATCAAGGCAGTTTCAAGTCTGTAGGTAAACTGAAATTACAGTAATAAGAGCTGATATTTTTGCATACTTAGTATCTGACTCAACACAAAAAGAAACCCCTTGGTATTTTATGATTGTAATAAAGAATGATAACTTAACTCTAAAAATCATGAACTTAGGGACAGAAACAATTAAGTACCCACATACATCTGCTAAGTATTCAGCAAAGTGCCACAGACACTGCATGACCACTGCCTACAACATATTGTAATGAAGCAAAGTAACTTTGCTAATGAACCAACAGGGATTTGTAACAATTATATTCACTGTAAAAGCTTTCATATACAAAATCTAGGCCAGAGTCTGTTCAGGAAGAATTGATCAAAGGAGAAGAACCATTGTCACAGGACACTCTCACAGAACAGTTCCCATTAATACACATCCACAAGATACACACAAGGTATTTTTTTCCTGGGGGGGAAAAAAAAAAAACACTAGAAAGCTTGTGATAAATGTACATTCCCTGTTTTGGCATTTCAGGGCACATGAAATATTTTACCATGAACTGAGATCTGTCAGATGTGTAACATCTGGAGAAAGCATGTTGGTTGTTCCTTGGAAGAGTCTCTTTGGCTGACTTTCAGTTTCCATTTCACCTGAGGAAAACAGTGCAAATAATCAAACTCATTTGAGTCTCTGGAATATCCATTTAATATTTGTCTGCTGTAAAAGAGAGGTTTGACCTACAACACTCCAAGGTTGCATTTGTAACACAAGTTCTCTAATTCAGCCAACCAAGCACCTGGCCAAGACATTAATTTGATGATAGCTGTTGTTAGACCATCCAGTCCACCCTTAGCTAAAACTTCAGCAGTATCTGAGGGGCTACAATGATCTCAAAGACACAAAATTTGCTACTTGTACTGCAATCAGACAAAATAATCTAAAGCAAACCAGTTACCATGACTTAGTTTTAAGTAAACAGCTGAGATAACTGACACAAGTCAAAATATGAAGTTTAAAATTGTTAGTGATTGTGAAAATAAGAATTTATTTTCAGCTGAGTTCAGTTTCACCCTCTCCTGTACAACGAATTCTGATGCATGGGTAGACTTTTACAGGAGAACTGAATGGAATAAATCTGCCATGTGGAAGCATTTCCACTTAATCATCATGGATCAGCCTGTCTTTGTACCTGGAACCATCTACAGACATTATGAGATTAAATATGATGGGGAGAATTCATGTAATCTGTTTAGTATAATGTGCCATGAGAATGAGCTAGCACACTGATAGCTGCTCTACAACACACATTTGAAAAGATCATGAACTTGAAAATAAAAATAAAAAAAAAGAGAAAACTCTCTCAACTACAGCATATTTTTATTTTTACTTTGGGAAAAAAACCCAACAAACAAACATGAAATGGTAATAATTTTTCTGGCTTTTACCCAAACCTTGCAGTAGTTGCAGAGTCAATTTGAAAACCCGACAGAGGTTAAGCAATATAGCAAACCAGTCTACACATTCTGCAACAGAATCACACTGCTACATTTTATAGAAGACTGGTAACTTCCACAATTTTCATTTCTTTCAGCCCACAGGGACACATTCCTGCAAGGAATAATTGTTTCTAGCAAACAGAATGGGCAAAAAACATTCTTGCAGAAAAAGAACAAATCTCCATTTTGCCCCTTAAGTGTCACAGAGACAAATCTGCACTGTCACAACACGCTGCAGAGTCCACCAGTATTAATTCCCTATGGTGATGACAAGTTCTGAATTTCATGGCTTTCCTTCTCCTACTCTAAATCTACTGCTAAAATTCAGAAAAAAAACCAGGGCCACGTATTTAGGAAAAGAAAGTAAGTTCATTTAAATGGATTGGATGTTTCAATATTAAGCAGCATTTTGAAAATTCCTTGATGTTTCAAGTAAGAAAAGGAAAACTCATATCTCCACTTTGCAGAAGATGCTCCATGGGAGCACATGGATTTGGAGAGGAAAGCCCTGTCTCTACCTGCACTGCTTTTACAATTTATGTAAAGTCTAAGTGTGGATATATATTCCTTACTGATCATTTAGCTTAATAAACTTATGTTCAATTTTAGTGCCTCTAAAATTCATAGAAAATACAAGCCAAGATAGAACTGACATCTGTGAGAAAACTTGTCTCTCTCCTCTGTCAAATCAGTATCAGTTAGACAATGTTCTTTATTTGACAGGACAAACAGTACTAAAATAAAAAGCCAAACAACAAACAGTAACTTTTCTCAAAGCCTAAAGGTAATTCTTGTACAATAAAGGAACATTTTTGGTGCAGTTAAGAATGCCTGAGGTAAAGTGTGCCTTTAGCTGTGCTTATCCTTTCTGCCTTTTTTTTTTTAAGAATATCTGATTCTTACAGATCTACTATGGAAATTTGTTTGGGGATGTTACTTGAAAATCTCTAACATGGAACAGTTCCAGGAAAGAATGCATTTTCCTCTTTCAGGAGAAAAGGGCACTGATCTATTCCATTTCTCTAAACACTCACCTTCTGAACTTTCAGAGTGAAAACAAACATTCAGTACTAAGTTTAGAAGATACTGCATGATAAGCAACATTCCTAAGATGATCTGAAGGGTGTGCACTGTTCACTGGTACTTGGAGGAATGTTATGAACACTTGTAAGCTCTGACATTTAATTTGATGTATAATAAAGTTTGCCTCTGTTAAGCAGTAGCTTTAAGTTTTTCCATTCCTGTGTTTTAGACTAGCTACTTTACATTCTATTTTTTGAGTTATGCCTGGCAAATTCCAGTTCACTGTGGATACAAGTGCATTATATTTATAGAATAACAAAAAAAATGTATCCAGCTAGAAAACTACATCCCTATTAAAACATCTGGTAAGGTAAATACACAGACCTTTTCTTTTAATGGGGCCAAGAACACTGGGCCTGATACAGTTGATGGGACTTTGACTCCTCCTGCTGAAGAGAGAATACTGAGAGTCAGGCCTGTAAAGGTTCCAATTTGCATCAAATCAACCCAACCACAGCATATGAAGGATTCTTCAAAACTATTCCTGCACAACTGGAATTCTGGTGGAATCAAATACATAGATAACAAATAAGGGCTGCTAATAGAGCAGATTATCTGCCACATAAAGCTGTAGTAGATTTTCTAAGGTTTTCCCCTTCCTTTAGTGAAATCACATCCTCATTTCAACCCTTTTCTAAATGTTGTATTTATATAAAACTCATCTGCTGACAAAGTTAATTTGAAACATCTGAGAATTTCCCCTCAAGTTACCAAGTCCAGTTTAAAGTTGACACATGCTCTATAAGAGCACACACATAAAGCTGCCATTGGTAAAGGCTGAACTTTCAGAGCATTTTTATGTGGCAGTGCCTTGGCAGTTGTAAAACTGAAGTCTCTTTTAATGCCTTAACATGAACTTTAATTCATCTTTGGCTTAAACACCAGTGTTAGCACAACAGACACTGATTGCTTACTTGCAGAATCGCCTTGTTGGACTGGGAATAGGGCTGGGAGGTAATCCATTACTGCTCACAAACATTTGCAATGATGGTGAAAAACATTGCTGCAGGAAGAAAGTTCAAATGAAGACAATTCAGAATTTCCTTTAAAATACTCAGATGGTACACTCCACCCTCCAAAACAAGCATCCCCTCTTCTATTCCCTTCTTACTCTTAAAGAAAAGCTAGCAACAGATTATCAAATATAATCTCACAAGTATTAGAATTTAACTTACAAAAATAAACTGGCCTGTGGAATTCTGCTCAGATTAAGCTACAATTGAAACCCATAGGAGCAGTAAAATTGAAACAGACACTGTTCTCTAAAGAGAATTGTTTCTGCTCTTTGTTACATTTAGAAACAGCACTACAGTACTCAGGACTTAATTCTTTCAAGGGGCTTGTTAAACAAATGAGTTTACTCAAAATACATCTGACCTGAAAACTGTTGATATTCCAGGGTACTTAGCTCTGTGATTCTGCAGCTAATTTGAGCTCAGCACATGAATGCTTCTAGTTAAACACACAAATCTTTCTGTCAAGTTATCAGCTAGTGCTTTACAGTCAGAACTCCACAGGTACAGGAGCAGCTGCCAGCCTGGGTTTTCCCAGGAACACTTTTCCCAGCACTCATCCATGGCTGCTCCATGCACCAATCTGGCAGGAGCACAGACTGCTCCTTGCTTGTACAAAAGCAGAACCACACAAGGTCAAGCAGCCCATCTGTAAACCCAGGTGCCAGTTTCTCTGTGCTACATTTCAGTTTTCCAGTCCTCACTGGAAAAGCAGTTTATCTAACATCCATCTCTTTCTCTGGCACCTGCCACCAGTTTTCAGTACGAGTCCAACACACCCAAGTCCTCCTTCAGAGTGCATTTGTGCCTTCCTTTCCAGAACTGATGGACACATTTTCATCTCTCTCACCACACAGATCTGCAGTTCAATTTTGGTGCTTCTTCCCCAAAATCCCCCCACTTCTGCACCTGGAAATACTGTCCATGGTTTTTTCATGACCTCTTCCAGCTTCCCTAGAACCAGAACCCCAACCCACCCAAACACTGCACAAACAGCAGTAACTGAAAACATCCTTAAACTCTGCAGGCTCCCACATGGCAACCATTTGATTCTAAGTAACCAACAAAATATGAATTTGGCTTTTTTGGTGCTTGGTCTAGTCTGCAACACTGTCTCAGCTGGGTATTTCACTTATCCTACCTTTCCTATTCCTCTTGTAGGTGAAGGTGCAGGTGAAACTGGAATGAAGTCTATTCTCTTTGGGGAAAAAGATTTCTCAGACTTGTCCAAGTCATTGTCGCTCTGTGAATACAAGGTTTCAGACTCAACACTGGCACAGGACATCACCTTGAAATCCAAGGCACAACCTTCTAATGGAAAGTCTTTGGGTCAAATGCACAAAGTAGCTAAAGCAGATGAGCTTAAATTCTTCTTAAATTATTTTCACAGTTAATTCCTCTCTTTCCCTTAAATTTGTCATTTGAGTGTAAAAGTAGAATTAAATAGGAAACATCTATAAAAAGATTACCAGGCTCAAGCTTTCCTCCCATGACTGGCTTATCTGCATTGCTGTCTGCACTTCCCTAGAATACAAAAAACCCCATCAGTAGCTACAAAGAGGATAACTCTGGCTATTTTATCACCTTCTTTCAGTAACACTCACCTTTCGTGTGCTGCTTCTCTGTTCATTAAATCCACTCCTTCCTCCTGCAAGAGAGAAATGTCTCTTGTCTCTCTTAGTTTTCCCATAACATTTGATTCATCACAGGTACTTGAAACAGTACTTGTGATTCCATTATTTGCCATCAGGATTGAAATATGAACAGCAGAACCACTACAGAAAGACAGGACAGCCACCAGTCCAGATCACTCCTTCTCTTAAATTAAGTCATTCTAAAATGCAAGGTAGCTTAAACACAACAATAAGCCTTGCAAGGCCACTTCCTTGGTGAAATTAAGTCTTAACAAATATTCAGTTTTATTCAGTACTTGAAAAACTCAAAAGGAAAGGAACCCCCACTGTGCAGGTACTTCAATATCATAAAGCACTTTTTATTCTGTTGCTGAATGCACAGATAAAAACTCCACTTACCCTTCTGATCTGATGAAGTCGGCTGCTGGGAATACGAATAGGAGATGATGACAAGAACTGGAAAAAAAAAGTGACAGCCACAAAGATTAAATCACACACAGCTGCTTGCACACACACCATTTACCATCAACTACATTCTGAGGGAGTTCCAAATGAGCTGCACAACTACATGAGGATGACTCAAACAATGTTGCAAAAAAGCAAACACCGACCTTCAAGAGCAAAGACTTGTTTTACCACTTACAAATTCCTTGTATCACTCAGCAAGTGGCAGGGATCTGACTTGAAGGCAGATGCTGCCCAGCATCTCAAGTACACAAATAGCTACAGATGCCATTTAGACAAGGGAGACACTACAAATGAAACTGTGATTGTTGCACAATCCCACTGCCCAGGACGTGACAAACTCCTGGAGGACACCTCACTCAAGCTGCTGGCTACTGTGAAGGTGAAATCTCAGTGCTTCAGCTCAGTCTGGAACAACACTCCCTAAAGCTTAACTTGTGCAGTTTTTCAGTTGTGTGCAATTTTATGCACCCAATTCCTCTGGAACTCTAACATCACATATAAATGGGCCAACAGTTCCCACTCAGGATGGCCTGTGTCCAGTGTGACACCTACTGACGAGCTCCAAAATTCCGGATTCTTAAGAAATCTCACAACAGAAGACTTGGAATTAAAAATCCCTGTCACCTTTCCTGAACAGAAGACATAGAGGAAATTTATGTCAAGACTTTAAGGTTTTCAAAAAAGCAATATTTAATCTTCCCTACCCTCAGATAAGACAGAAAAATTTCAGTGAAAGAAGAACATAAATCCCTCACCTGACAAGGAGAGAGTAGAAAAAATGAAATGCAACATCTTTGAAAAGTTAAACATCTGCAGTAGTGAACACTACCAGACTTATACCAGACAGCAACAAATAAATTCCTCTTCTTTCAGCAATTTTCTGAGGCCTAGTGTACTGCCTTTGCAAAAAAAGAGCACTATGTCAAACAGGTCAACAAAGAACCGTGACTCCCTTGTACATTTTCACAACAAAGTAAAACACCCTTTCAAGACTTTTCATTCTGACAGCATTTAGCTCTTCTAACACACAGTCAGGCTTAAATTTAACTGCAAAACTGGACTTAATATGGAGAGTCACACATAAGGTAAACTACTCTTGTCTTCTTGGGGACACACAGTCAACATACCAATATTATTTCATTATAGGTTGCAGTTAGAGGTGAAAAAATGCTTATTCTGCAGCTTGGAAGCTGGCTAGGATACCTAGCACAAATACAAATCAAGTTTAACTTCATTTCTCTACTCCAATTTTTCTCTGTTGTGTGTAAACATGCCATGCTTAAGGTTCCTCACCATTCCATGACGGCTCATAACTGTTGTGCTGTTCCTGCGAGTCCGCAGCACGTAAGGCTGAAACACCTGGGAGTTGTCACTGCAGGGGGAGAAAACAAAGTTTTGTGAACAGCTTTTTTGGGTGCGCTTTCCTTAAAGCTCCACAGCGCCGTGACACGCGCCGCAGCCTCCAGGGCGCTGAAAACATCATTGGATTTGAACGGGAGCAGCGGCGCGGCCGGGAGCGCGGCGAGCGCCTTCCAGGAGCCCAGGGGGGACGAGG
>VXBQ01017256.1:3308-17627 GCA_013400175.1 Phainopepla nitens | reverse complement strand
AAGTGGTCACAGCAGCAAGCCTGTCTTGAGCACAAGAAGCATTTGGACAATACTCTCAGGAACATGATGTGATTTTTGGGGCTGTCCTGTGCAGGGCCAGGGGCTGGACTTGATGGTCCTTGTGGGTCCCTTCCAACTCAGGCTGTTCTATAATTCTGTGATTCTAAGTTTCCTCATTTGTAGATAATTCTGTCCTGTTCACTAGCATTTTTTTATTGAGAAGGAACTTTCAAATTCCTTGTCACAACTGAGAAGAATAAGAGTAAAATGGCAGCAGGAAGGAATTTTACCATCTCCCAAAGACGTAAAGGGTAGAAACATGCTCACCATCACAAACAATCTGATTTCACAACTTCTGAGGCAAATTTTTGGAGAGCCAGAGAGGAACCTTCTTTCCTTAGCAAGCAGCAATGGCTGAAGTGATTTCTTGATCACTGACTACAGAGGAAACCCAGATCTCAGGCTAAAATCAGGAAGAGCAGTGAGAGGGAGCAAACCAAGATTTTCAAAGGCTAAAGAGCTTCCTACAAGAGTGCATCATTTCTTCCACAGCAAGCATCTTCATATCCTGATGGATCCCCTTCTGTAATTATTGATTGACCCCTTTTATGTCTACAGACCCTTTATAGAGTGAAGTTTAAAAAGCCTACTCATCATACGTGTGCAAGCCAGAAAGGATGCCAGCAATTTCATCACACTGTCACTGCCAAGCACCCAAGGTCTAGCTATAGTGCAGACATACTTTTTAAAACTCCCAACTAAGCCAGCTGTTCCAAAGGCAGGACACATTCCCTCCAAGCCCTAACTCGTTGCTAGGTACTGCAAGTCAACAGTTGGCTTCCAGCCTTCTTCTTAAGCCATCTACCGTCAAAACATGTCAGAATGGAGGAATCTCAATTGTTGTCTGGTAAACAGAAGATTTTATTTCCTTAACCTTTCCTGTAGATCATCTTCTCTGCATCAGTTCCTCACTGTGCTGCTATCAAAGAAAGTCGGATGACAATTCATAAGGGGAGGGATACAAAATGGAAAAGTGGAGCTTAATCACTTTTGAAGAAACCTGTAAAACTAAAAGAGGAACCCCCAGAAATCCCTGCCTGTCTTGTTTTGGAGTAGGCAAAACCTGCTGCGCATGTGTCCGGTGTTGTTCCTTCAAGTACATGTGAAAACAACAGCAGCTGGAGTGCATCACAACAATTATCGTTACTAATTTGTGATCACGCTCCAGACAACAAGGGAGAGGCCAGAGCAGTACCCTGTACATGTGGTACAAGGCTAGTCAGTTCATCAATGGTCCCCCCATGGCACTGGATCACTGAGAAACAGGACATCATTGCCCTGGAAATTCAGGAACATTCTTGTTGGAACCTAGAGCCACTTGAGTGAGGGAAGAGATGTAAATTTAGCAATGACATTTTTTTCCTAGGCATATGGTATTTGATACACACTAATCCTTGTTTCCAAGTACTGGCAGGTGCTTTGGAGGTAGTTTTATCAGTGTCATTATTTCAAGAAAAATGACCTTTATTTTTTTTTTGTGTTTACTTGAAGAAGATGCCAGATAGGACCAAGTAATAGCTAAGTACTGTCTAAGTGGATGCTTCCAATTGGCTATAAATAATCAGATCCTTCAGACAGTTGAAAATAGTTCAGTCATTATTGATAATCCAAGTCTTTCAAAAATGAACAATAGAACCTGTGGGCAGTAATAGCAGGGACTGACCCGACAAAAACTAAGCAACAGAAATGATAAAAAGTAGCATTACTTTCCAGATGATGCTTTATGTCATCTGATTCAACTCCAGGCTCCATTTGTGAGCCAGATTTTATTCTGTAGGTGGTAAATTGGTTGAGGGGGCTAGGAAGGAAAGGGAAAGATCAACAGGTTGAGCTCTAGCAGTTTTTGTGAGAACTTCTGCAGAAGTACAGCGAGGTGTAGCAGGACTGGGAAGAGACTGATGGTGTGGTAGTGTGATGTAAATCTGGTAAAGATGCTAAATGCAGCTACAAACACAGACAGTTTAAGCTCCAGCTCTGTCTCCCATATGTACTGGAGACCGCACACAGCTGAGACTTTCCCAATGGCCACAGAGAAAGAAGCTGGATAAGACATTGCAAGTAAAGAGTTTGGTACAAACAGCAAGTTCTAATTTCATGAGTACCCTTTTGAACTTGTACAAACTTCTCAAAGGGTTTTAAAAATATATTTACCTGTTGTTTTTATTTTAATGTATCTCATTTGATTTGTCCCTTGAAGTGTGAGCTTTCTTTAACTGAGGATTTCAGGCCAATTCATGCAGGAAATCTGGCTTTCAGCAAAGTTTGAGATGGCCCAATCAGTCCCTACCAGTCTCTACCTTGGTAGAGAAAAAAATTACAAAGAATTTGGTCATCCTCCCTGACTACCTGTGTAGATTGACCCTGATAAGCTGGGGACAAAATGCCTGTTCACTTTGTGGATTGGCTCAGGGTGGTAGTCTCAGTCTTAAAGCACCTCGCGAATCCAGGTTGACAAAGGAGCCCTGGCACTGAAAAAAGTCCAGCACAATTCAGTAGCTTCAGAGTGTAGTCATGAGCAGTGACTGAACCATGCATAAAATATTTCCCTTATTCTTTGATGACATTGTACCTGGAGGAGGTCGTGGAAGGAAAAGGTGTCAAAGGCAGCCTGGAACATCCTTGGCCCACTCAACCACATGGCTGAAGAAGGTTTTTAAGTCCCACAGCCCAAGGGACTGGTATGATCACCATCATGTTTGGCTGCTTTTGTCTCCACAGGTGGAATTAGTGTGTTGGCATTTGCAGCTGGATCAGCTCAGGAATGTTCTCAGCAGGAATCTCTAGCAAGGTTCAGTTTTGTGCCTCTGGACCCACACAAACATTCTTTAGGGCATGCTCATGTCTTGAACAGCAAAATCACTTGCTCATTTTAAGCACTTAGGTTCTTCCTTTGTAGTCTGGAAGTCAGAAGGGAGCTGAAGGTCCTTCCCCTTGAAAAACAGCTAGCTGACTTGCCAATTCCCACACCTCGCTGCCATCTCCTCTGCCAGAAGAGATGAAAATATGAGCCTGAGCTCCACCTTAGTGAGATCTCACAAAGGGGAATGGTCAGAGGTCTCGTTTCATGGAATACCTGAGGTGTTGCCCTACAACACAGACAGCTTGCCTGCGCTCCACTCTAGCCTCTTGGACCTTTCTACTCTTTCAAAACAGTGGCTGCAGGGGCAAAAAACACAGTTCACCCCAACCAGTGTGATCAAAGAAGCACCAGGCGGAAGATCCACGATGAGGTGCTTCAAAGACATTAATCTACAGACCCAAATATAAGTTTAAATCACTTCTGCCTTTTGCAAGTACATTTGAAAGGAGAAATCATATATTTTTTTATTATTAATTTGTTAATTTTTATTCTCCAAAGGAGTTTCCCTAAATTTTTATTTTCCTTGATATACGTTCACTCCTCAACAAAGATGGTCCTTTTCCTGATACAGCCGTTATTCCTCTTACACCTCAGGCTAATGAGGATTTCATTACTGTTTCCCTGACTCTTGCCATGCAGCAACTGGTGGTATCATAAAGGGTTATTATGTTGTTTATTCTCACCTCTTTCTTCTCAGCTTCTGAAAGACACACCCTACCCTATGCGGTCCCCTCTCAGAGGTAAGCCTACTTTCTCCACCACCACAGATTGCAGATCCTATAACCTTATTCTTGGCAATCTTCATACTTTAAACTACAGTTGCCATGTGGATTACACCCAGATTAACCACAGTGACTGCTCTCTTCTCTCCAATCTTAAAATGTGTCTCGGAACATTTCCCGAACGCTCACATACTGTGTTAGCCTTTCCCAAACCACCATTGACAATACTCTGTCTTTTCAGGCCATGACAAATATTCATCCTTTGATTCTACTTCTGCCTTACAAACCTACCAATTTCTTTATTGTTTCATAGCTTTCTCCCCACCAGCCATAAGCATTTTAGCAATGCTGTGGAACTCATTCCTGACTTTCCTCTCCTTCTTTTCCCTTTTTCCTATTATTTGTTGGGTTTTCAAGTGATTCGTTTTGGTTGGACTTTTCGTTTTGGTGGATCTAAAGCTTCTGAAACTGTTTCACTTGTACCACGCTAGTCATGGTTTGCAAAACATGACTTTCTATTACGTAGCCAGACATATCTGAATTTCTTGCACAGATTTCAGTGCACCATGATGGTGAACTGTATCCTTCTACAACACACATGGAGGATAAATACCCAATTCTTGTTATCTGGTCAAAAGAATTTAAGAGTTCGAAGTCCTGGGAAAAACAAACATCCCCTGACAAGAGATGGGAGGCACAGGTAAACCTGTGGAGAACAGACATCCTACTAGTGAAGAAAATGAAGAGCATGGTTTCCATAAGGCAGCTAAAATAAACAGCATCTCTGTGTTGTAGTTGCAAGGAAGTTCCATAATCAGGCCTATGGTTAATGAAATTACTGCAGGAATCTGTCAGAAAATTTAATTTTGCTATTTACTGAATTACCAGTGTGACAGTGAATCCTGTATGCCAGCACTTTGTGCCAAAGGAGGAAAATTGCCAATCCAGAGAATGGGATTCATCCAGGGGGAGGCCTCATGCAACATGGCGGGGTCGGCTGTCATTATGCCCACAGCTTGTTGGAGCAAATGCATCCCTGGTGAAACACCTTTAAATTGCATGAAATCATCGTTCTCCTCTCCAAACTGAGAGAATGAGTGAGGCTGGAGGTAATGTGCAGCCACAAATCAAGTGATGCCCTGTGGGCCAGCAGATCAGGCTGCTCGATGAGGAAACGCCACCATGTACGGACATGTAGTCCACAAGTTGTCTGCAGTGCAAGGGGAATATGGAAAATTAAAATGTAGGCAGTAAGGGAGAGACACAAAATAACTGCTCACATTTAATGAGAGACTGATAAAGCAGCATCCTTCTGGGAGGTGATAACGGCAGGACTGGGACTCATGATAGAGGCAAATTTAATCTAAACATGCGTTGTGTTTTAATTTAATGTGTCCACCCAGCCTGATACTCTGGTAAAACACATGTACATGAAGAAACCATGCAACCATGATTCTCATTTGCTGTGCATCCACTGTTATCTACACCTTTGCAAAGTGAATGCAAAAATGCCAGGGTGTCAGGATGGCAGAGTTTCCCACTTAATTTGTAAAGGCAGCTGATGAAAGAACCAAAAGTCACTCAAGATGTAGCACTTAGACTACTGGGTTTTGTTCATCAGCTTGTTTAATCTCATATTAAAAATATGCAGGTGTCTTGCTTATTTTCATTCCACTGACTAACACTGTGGAAGACCAAACTAATTGTGGAGGTGAAGTCAAAATTTTGTTTAGTAGGGAACATATAACTGGCTATGTAAAGAAAAATTTCATGTAAAATTGCATGTTTAAATTTTGTCTGAATGTTTACCCCAAAGGTATGGTAAGTAAAATACAGTTCTCTATTTTTTTCTAGGCTAGAAAAATGATTTGTATCCTTTTTTATTATTTTTGCACTTTAAAAAAAATGTAGCTGTCAAAAAAAAGAATTGTTTATCCTAGAAAAAAAACCAAAGCAACTCAAAGTGGTAAGTAATCTTTATTTTACCAGAACCTCCTATTTGTGAACAAAAATACAAAATAATGCTAGCTCTAGAAACAAAAAAAGAGATCCAGAGCACAGGGCAGTATGTAGAACACTCAGTTTTCTCCAGTCAACTGTCTCCACTGTTATTTTTAGCAGATACACCTTTGGGGGCCAGTAACAGTGAACACAGACAGAGATGATCCATGGGCTCAGCAAAGGGCAGGGTAGTACAGACGAGAAGTGGGCAGTGTCTTTATGGCAAGTTGACTAGCTTTGAAGGATGAAAATGTTGTGCTACATCCCCAGGCATCGGTTGTTCTGCTTAAGGAAGCTCGTGTTTGGTTTTTATAGAGCACTGTGAGGCAAGACAAGCTCTCCCATATGGGCTCCAAATGTTTTGTGTCAGCCCTGAAAGCACATTGCTCAATTATGATCTCAAATTAGTGATGATAATATCCAATAAGAAATGGTTCAATTCAGGCTTCCAACGGGTGGAGGAATTGAACAGGGCTTCAGCATGAGCAAGAGCATCAGTGGGGAGAACAGGATCATCTCTTCTCCTTTCAAAGCAGAAAGAAAAAATACCATGTTTTCTGTTTGGTGTAGTAAGAGCTCTGCCACCTGCTTCAATTTATTTTAACCACTGAGCTTTTGCAACAGGGTATTTAATGTCAATCTGACACGTCCCCTATCCCAGAGGATGTCTACAAACATCCTTTCAAGAATTCTGTGTAGATAAGACATATGGAAATTTTCAGTGATAACAATATTAAAAAAAAGAATTGATAGGCTGTCTTCTGAGAGGAGCTCACTATGGACATATAGTTCAGTTTCATGGTTTAATTCCTCTGTGAGACTCTCTAGTACATATCAAGAGTAAAGTTTAACCTAATTACTTACTAGTCTACAGCTAATTTTTTTTTCTATGGGTCTCACTCTCTCTATTTTTCAAGGAAAAATACAAAGCAGGGATAAAGTCACATTAGCAAAGGAACACTGCTTTTAAGTCCAATGTTGCTCAGTTTTCAGACAAAGACGATACAATGCTTTATAGTTATGGTTTTATTCCATATTTTGCCATTTCATTGATGATTTTTCTCTATTTAGTGCAATCCCCATGTCTCATTTTCCACTATAAAATTATTTCCCCAAAGGTATTAGGATACTGAAAGCAAAGAAATTATAAACAAAAAATACTGAACAAAATTGCTCTGATACAGACAATCCAGAGGAAAATAGGTTTGGTTTAGGGGTGGGAAAGGAGAGCTAGCCTTGCAGCTGCATGTGATATTCTAGATACTTCAAGTTTTTGGGAAATAAGTCTATCTTTTGAAATTGAAAAATATAATGAAATGTTTATACAGCACCAATACGAATAATGTATCACAGCACTTTATAGGAAATTTAATTCTGGAAGTCTTCTATTCTGCTTTAGAAGGTCTAATTTGACTGCATGCAAACCTCCTTCAGGGGCTGGAACACTGGACAGAATGTGTAGAGCCTGGAAAATCTAATATTTTGATCTCTAGTCTTAAATGTAAACTAATACAGTTGGGGTTTTTTATTTGTTTGTTTTGTTTTGTTTTTTGACTCATAGATGATTTGGGGTATAAAGCATGAATATATAGGTAATCTTTTTCTACTCTGGAGACGAACTTGCTGTTGAGTGCAGGCACATTTCTAAATGCACTCTTCCTCATCTGATTTAGATAACCTGGTGAAAGAAATACTGAAATTTCATGTCACAATTCTTTTGCTTGAGCAAATCTTACAGTTACAGCTGTGCCTTCCATATCAAAGTGCTGTGCACAAATCCTTATAACGTTTCACCCTGTGTAGTTCAGCAAAACAGTTTGTAGAAGTGAAGTGTTTGGAATGGAGAATTACTAATAATTAATCAAGGGGACAAAAAAAACCCATGAAAACTGGGCTGACTTCATTACCCACAGGACTAATTTCTGAGAGAGAACTGATTTTGAGACAGCTGAATGTAAGCAGTCACATATGACACTGTAAGAATGTAACTATCATATTCAAAGATCAAATGAGCATAAATGAACGGGGGAAACACATTTTATATAGACACAGATGCAAGTCCTTTGATAAACAGGCATTGAAGAAAAAAAAATTCAAATAATGTGAGNTTCTGGGTTCTGGTTCTGTGGTTCTGGGTCATTGGAAGTTAACACCTGATCTGGTGAAAGGTGTCCCTGCCCATGTCAGGGGTGTTGGAACCAGGTGATCTCCATGGTCCCTTTCAAACCAAACCATTGCTATGATATTCGATAAGGAATATGATCAAATCTGAGTCTGCCTGGATCTTACAGTTCTGAAGAAAGACAGCATTATTTTAAACCTAACAAACCAGTTGGAGAGAAAGCTGCTCAAATGTCAGCTGACATGCCTCAGTATTGACAGGTTAGCTTAGACAGCAAGTTACTTGTGCTGAGCACTTTAAACACCCAGTGGGAAAAATTCAAATTCCACGGCTTAACTCTTGGAATCACAGTCTGCTAGGGAATTGTTTCAGCTGAAAAATGGTGCTTTTTTTCAGTCTTAGCAGGTGTCCACAGCATTAGAGACAGTATGATAATAGAGGCATAGACTCAGCAGGGACATGATCAGAAGCTAGGAGAGGTCAGAAAATGAGCATAAGCAGAAAACATCATGTTTAATCAAGAGAGAAAGTGCAACCCAAGGCAAGACAAAAAAAAGAAAAGAAAAAAGAAAAGAAAAGAAAAGAAAAAAGAAAAGAAAAGAAAAGAAAAGAAAAGAAAAGAAAAGAAAAGAAAAGAAAAGAAAAGAAAAGAAAAGAAAAGAAAAGAAAAGAAAAGAAAAGAAAAGAAAAGAAAAGAAAAGAAAAGAAAAGAAAAGAAAAGAAAAGAAAAGAAAAGAAAAGAAAAGAAAAGAAAAGAAAAGAAAAGAAAAGAAAAGAAAAGAAAAGAAAAGAAAAGAAAAGAAAAGAAAAGAAAAGAAAAGAAAAGAAAAGAAAAGAAAAGAAAAGAAAAGAAAAGAAAAGAAAAGAAAAGAAAAGAAAAGAAAAGAAAAGAAAAGAAAAGAAAAGAAAAGAAAAGAAAAGAAAAGAAAAGAAAAGAAAAGAAAAGAAAAGAAAAGAAAAGAAAAGAAAAGAAAAGAAAAGAAAAGAAAAGAAAAGAAAAGAAAAGAAAAGAAAAGAAAAGAAAAGAAAAGAAAAGAAAAGAAAAGAAAAGAAAAGAAAAGAAAAGAAAAGAAAAGAAAAGAAAAGAAAAGAAAAGAAAAGAAAAGAAAAGAAAAGAAAAGAAAAGAAAAGAAAAGAAAAGAAAAGAAAAGAAAAGAAAAGAAAAGAAAAGAAAAGAAAAGAAAAGAAAAGAAAAGAAAAGAAAAGAAAAGAAAAGAAAAGAAAAGAAAAGAAAAGAAAAGAAAAGAAAAGAAAAGAAAAGAAAAGAAAAGAAAAGAAAAGAAAAGAAAAGAAAAGAAAAGAAAAGAAAAGAAAAGAAAAGAAAAGAAAAGAAAAGAAAAGAAAAGAAAAGAAAAGAAAAGAAAAGAAAAGAAAAGAAAAGAAAAGAAAAGAAAAGAAAAGAAAAGAAAAGAAAAGAAAAGAAAAGAAAAGAAAAGAAAAGAAAAGAAAAGAAAAGAAAAGAAAAGAAAAGAAAAGAAAAGAAAAGAAAAGAAAAGAAAAGAAAAGAAAAGAAAAGAAAAGAAAAGAAAAGAAAAGAAAAGAAAAGAAAAGAAAAGAAAAGAANTGTAATATAATAAAATAAATAATATTATGCATTATATACAAGAGGTTTTATATCTAACTATATCTATATCTATATCTATATCTATATCTATATCTATATCTATATGTATCATGATTGGTCGACTATCATGACAATAGGTGTACTGGAAAATGCTTTAAACTAGCTAATTCTATGAACTTCAAAATTGCCTGTAGAGCACCAAATTGTCTTCTTGTACTTAAAAAAAGAGGGCTTAAACTCTCTAATCAGGTTTCTGGGACATAAGAGCAGGAGATTGCACTGGATGACCTTGTGAGATCCCTTCCAGGCTTTGATCACAAGGAGTCCAAACCCCTGTACAACAGGAAGCAATCATTCACTGAGCGGCAAAACCACGAGGCAGATGCTCTCTGTGAGACCTGCAACAGACACCAACATACCTGCCAGACTGTTCCCACTGCTCCCTTGAGCCTTTCCTTGATGCATTCAAGCTACTGTCAAGGGCAAAGAGCTTCAGAAGAGCTTCTGGTCTGCCGGAGATTCTCCTCTGAGAGTTGGAGTCTTTGCCTCATCTTTTAAAAGCCGAGGGCAGCGGGGGTGCTCCACAGGTCTGAGAGTTAGGTCAGGTAAATGTTCTTCCTGGGGGCACCAATCCTTGCTTGTAGGGGCCTACTGTGCTCCTGACAGGAGTTATTCTGGGAGGCAGACCACAAAGAGATTCACTCAAAGTCTGGCCAGCTTTAGCTCTCCCCATTTGGGTTTGTTTCCTGATGAAAGGGTAAATCTTCTGTCAGTTTCTTGCTGGTCCTCTCTCAGCACTGGAGATCAGCAGCATTGTAATCAAATAAACAAATGAAAATCAGCACCAGTAGGAAAGGCCCTGTAGGTGCTCTGCTGATATCTTCAGTGTGTATCTCAGCTAACTGCATCCACCTACAGCCAAACAAATTGAGTGAGTAAATGATCTTTTAGCTACATTTACACCATTTCTCCTCATTCTGGTCACTTCAGTGCACACAGCTCAACTGTTTTTGTATGTCCCTCATGCAATTCCTTAAGCCTCCAGGTTCCGGTGACATTGTCTTGTAGATACATGTCAATCCTTGGCACTGAGGTGATGCAGAAATTTTTCATTGCTCTGGGGACATTCTGCTTTTTAGTCTGAGTTTATTGTTTGATTTCTGTTTTGTTTTGGTTTTTTTTACACCATATCAGTCAATTCTCTCAAGTTTGGCCCAAAACTAGGATAAGGAAGATGAAAATGAATCAAAACCTCAAGCTGTGTTGTAAGAGCAGTTAAATGGACAAGAGCAGCAACACAGGTAGGGGAAAGAAGGTTTTTGTTACTTGACATGCTTCTGTAATGAGACATTAGAAAGCACATCAGTGTGCTCTGCCCATTCCCAAACTTGGAAGAACTAACAAACAGGCACAGTTTTAAAATAATACTGCAGACACAGCATTAATTCTTAGCAGGAATACCAAAAATTGCGGTTTTCGGATTTTTTCACACAGTTTCAGGCCCAGGTGGCTGAGACACAGCAAAGGTCCTGCATCTTCTGGCACCAGGTACAAACACACCAGCAAAACCTCCTGCAAAAATACAGCTCCACTGATATGCAACACGTTTAGCAGAGTACGGGTCCCTCAAAGAAAAATCAGTGCCAAGCTACAACTTCAAATAACCATAGAAATGGTGGCAGCAACACTAAGGTGGGTACAATGGTCCAAGTTTCTCTCACACCCAAGTGTACAAGCTCATGAATATCATCCCCTGCACCACAGATACGCTTTCCTTCAGCCACAGTGATTAGAAGAGGAAGCACAATACACGGGGTCCCACTGGAGCCCATGAGAATTTAATTTTTGCTCCACAGAAGGGAAATGCAGGCTGGTGATGAGCATTTTCGAATGCTCTTTCTTCTACCAATGCTTCCAATCCTCTCCCCTGTCTGGAAGCAATGTGTAGCAAAATGCAGGGTTTCAAAAACTCACAGAAGAAATTTAGTTTGTCTAGTAGCTGGTCTCCAGAGTAGTAACATTATATTGTTGTAATACCTAAAAACTAGGTGTTAGACCGATAAAATGTGGAAGGAAAAAGAATTTTTCTTTTTTTTCCCAAAAGCACTCACTGTTTTCATACAAGAAGAATGCATGACCTTTTAAATGACCCGTTCTACATGGATCCCAGTGAACAACCCAAATAAAGCTGGCGATTTAACACCGATGTAATTCCATTGAAAATCAGCAGAATTACATCAGCATGAGGTCAGAAAGGGGACATAGGCCCAGATTCTGCAGACACTCACAGAATGTAGGAAGAGGTATAGAAATCAGATTGTACGGGCAGCACTGACTTCACTGGAGGAAATGTGTGCTCAAACCAGCAAAAGGGAGCATACCAATGTGGTAACTATAGCAGGCATCTATTTAATTATGTCTTATGTTTAAACCATTCCTTTTTTAATTAAAATCATTGAATTCATCAGTATAAGGGAAACCTAGGAATCCTCATACTTTGAACATGAAGAAATAAATTATAATTTGTTTGAAGGATTAGTGCCGTCTGGTTTGATTTTAATAAAGATAAGAAAGCTAAAACAGAGGCATGGATCCATACAACCCCTCATAATGAAGCACATGGCTTTTCTCTACTCAAACAACTGAACAGATGTATTAAACATACAGTACAGATTTAACAAACTATCATTTCTGTTCTTTGTGAAGGCTTGAAAAGGGATTTGGAAATTCATCTCGCACCAGAATCCATGTTTTACCTGCAAATTTTAAAGCAACTTCTGAATTACCTTTGATGGGTTTTGATGCATCAGGTTCCAAAGGAGACTCTTTACATATCAGACCATGAAACTTCCCTATCAGACTGTGGATGGCTTGCTTTTGGGAGATTGTTCAGGGAATCGGCAATTTCCTTCAAATGCAGAGAAGCCCACATTCTCTTAAGTGACAAAGATGTAATTTAGAGAGCAGTAATGGATGAATCCATGGTTTTGACACTGCAGCAGGCCACAAGGATTTTGTTCTACTGCTGGCTCTGATGTTTTTTCCTTGTGAAACGACCAGAAAATATCTGTGTACACTTTTCAAAAATACAAATTTTTAAAGGTGAGGAGGTACCATACTTTCTGCATTTGGCCTGCATTTCCCCAGTAAAAGACTGTTTTGAAAAAGATGGAAAATCCTGATCATGGTAAGAGCTGGTCTCTTTGATGATGACTTAGTCTCACTATTAGAACCAATGCACTTCATTCTTGCTGACAGGGAAGAATTGTAATTGTATCTCAGAGAAAGAGTACAGAGAACACCCAAATAGAAAAATCCTACAAGAATTCAAGAAAAGAATCATCAGTAAATGCAGCAGGTGGGTGATATTCCAGGGGTGACAAGCTGACAGAAAAAAGGGAGGCCAGGCAGTACTAGCAACACAAGAAATCCTTGCTCCAAAGTCAAGGAAGAGAAAACTCAGGAGAGACAAATCTGTTTGCACCACAACTGCTGCATCTTTATGAAGACAATGAGAAGAAATCATGCAGGAGGTAAAAAGTAGGCCTAGTTGCAAAGACAAACACAAAAGAACATTGCAAACATACAGGACCAAAAAAAAAAAAAAAACAAAAAAGGGTGATGTTAATAGGAAAGAAGAATAACTAAAATGATACATTTCCTCCATACAGAAAAGACCCTAACAAAACCCTCCAAAATCTCAAAAAAAGGAAGTCTTTGTCTGCTACTCAATGGGCAGAGAAAGATACTGGCAGATAGCACTATTCAATGTCTTTTTGCCTCACCCTTCAGTAGAGGTCCTCTGGAACCATGTGGCAAAACCAGAATATGTCAACAACATGAAGAGCAAGTCATGTCAAAACAACCTTATTTCTATTTCTGACAGAGAAACAGACTCTAGATGAGACAGTAGGCCTCATCTAAATCAAATTTAGCAAGGCTTTTGACTTTATCTAGGAAGACACCCTAATAAATAATCTAAAAGCATCTAAATAACATGGTGCTGTGGGTACAAAGTGGTTTGAAATCATACCGAAACAATAATTATCAGCAATTAAATTTAAAAATGTTTCAAAGAGGATTCTGCAGTGTTCTGTCTCCAGAGGCATCTTGTGCCAGTCAAATCCTTTATCCTGATGTCTCAGTGAAGTCAGGGGATGGAGGTCCACATGTGGTGTCCAACACACAAAGCCTATTGATGTCTTAAAAGCCATGGAAACATCTGGAAACAGTCTACAGCAATGAATGTAGCATGGGCAACAAAGAGGAGGAGTTGGAACCTAACAGGGCTGATGGTTTATGCACAGGAATCAGCGAAAAGACCAACAAGGCAGATGTAACAGTAGTCTGCTACAGACCACTCAAGCAGGATGGAGGAGCAGATGAAATATTCCATGAGCAGTCCCAGTCGTTCATCTTTATTCTCATGGGGAACTTCACTGACCATGTAACTGCTGGAAATACAACACAGCAGAAAGAAACAGTCTAGGAGGCTCCTGGACTGTGTGGCAGAGAAATTCCTGACACAGCTCGTGAGCAAGGCAACGAGGAAAGGTGGCCACTGTTGGACACCTGTTGTTCAGGAACAGAGAAGGGCTGGTGAGTGGTGGAAGAGTTGGAGGCAATCTTGGGCAAAGTGACCATTAAATGACAGAGGTTTTGATTCTCAAAGCAAGGAAGGGTGCAGCAGAATTGCCACCTTGGGCTTCTGGAGGGAAGATGTTGGCCTGGTTAGGGGACTGGGTGAGAGAATCCTTTGAGAGACCATCCTGAAGGACAAAGGAGTCCAGGAACATTGGACATTCTCCAAGAAGGAAATTCTAGAGGCTTAAGAGCAGACTGTCCTCCTGTGCCAAAAGATGAGACACTGGGGAAGACTGACCTGGCTGAACAGAGAGCTGGGTCTCGATCTCAGGTTAAAAAGGAAGGTTTGTCACATTTGGAAGAAGGATCAGGCCACTCAAGAGGACAACAGGGATGTTGTGACGTT
>VXBQ01017255.1:26959-105530 GCA_013400175.1 Phainopepla nitens | reverse complement strand
TCCTTCTGCGCTGGCCTTGGTGTTCACTGAGTTGTTCTTCTTACATATTCTCACTCCGCTCTTTTCTGGCTGCTCCTGCTCAGTAACTTTTACCCTTCTTAAATGTGTTGCTCCAGAGACACTACCACTGTCACTGACAGGCTTGATCTTGGCCGGTTGTGGATCTGCCTTGGAATTGACTGGTGTGGTCTCTCACATAAATGTTATTACCATTGAGAACAGCCTCAGAAACATTTCTTCTTACAGTTCCTTTTTTGCCCAATTGTAGGGGACTGTAATTAGTTTCTCACCTTCAGAAAAATTCAGAGACAAATTATGTTCACCAGTACTAGTGTCGTAATTTTACAATTTCAGCGTACATAGTCTGACATGGTAAAGAGTCAGAAATTGTTTCTTAAATATAACAGCCCATGTAAAACTTCTGTCCTCTTGAGCAATAAGCCTCACAAGCAAAGCAAAGAGGACAGTATATTCACTGGAAACTTGAGCTTCACCAGGGTTTGGTTCTGTTTATTTTTTTTTTGTGAATTGCAATCAAATATGATGCATCACATTACCTGAAAAAAAGAATTTGGTAAATGAAGAATGCCAAGTAATTAAAATATTTTACTTGGGAACTGCTAAATATTTTCTTAGAATAATCTTTTAAAACTATACTTTAAAATGGTAAATTAATTTTAATGCAAATCTAATATTCTTGAAGCAGTTTTAAAAATTCCAGTGATGCAATAAACAAAACACTCTGTTACGTGCTAAACAAAGGTTTTATCCCCATCTGACTAATAAAAATTTGAATGGTTTTGGTTCAAGCTAGCTCCTCTTACCATTTTACTTTTTTGGTTTTAGGGAACTGAAAAATTCTTCATTTCTGTCTAATAACATTTAGTTCCACTGAAAGACAACAGAAGACAATTTGAAAGACAAAATTAGGCTGTGAGAATGCTTTATTGCAAGAGATAAGGAAGTAAATACTGAAAAGACTGTCCACAAATATGAAAATTGTATACACTTCACCTTCTCTAATCTCAAAGAAAAAAAAACAATTTTAAGAGCAAATCTGCAAAAGTCTTTTACTAATTCACTCTCTGCAGACACATGATTAATAGCTGTGGTGAATAGGCTGGGAATGACAGTGCTCTGCTTTATGAAGATGAGTAGACACGCACTCTTCACACTTATGAAATAATGTGTGTTTTGCTGGGTAAGGGTTGGGATTAAATGCTCTGTGTAAAGCTGAGAGGAATAAAAAAGCAATCTGGTTAATTAATTAATTATTTTCCCGGGAACTACTTAAATAAAAGAATATTGGTCAATATGAAAAAATTCATAATAAATTAATGTTTTAGTCCAGATGATGTCAAAACCTTGTTTAAATGGTGTGCATACAAATGACCAAATAGTCATTTATATCATAAGTATGTTGAAGAGTTTCTGTAACAGTATATGTAACTGGACAGCTGTGCACAAATGCAAACATATATTTACGTCTTTCAACTCAATTTTATTTGGAGTGTAATGTGATACTGTTTGCATCACACTATAAGCAGTAAAACTGCCTCTTTCAAGAACTCATCCCCATAAAATGCCACTTACAACAGATGGAGGTAGAAATGATGCATTAAATAAGGAACAAATATTTACAGCTCTCGGCATATCATGGGCATCCATTAAAATTCAGCCTGCAGCAGGACTAGAATATATTCTTACTGATGTGGTATTTCAGTATTTGAAGAAAGTATGTCTTCTCTGCTGTTGCTCTTCTCATTTGGCATATGATGTCAATTTGTTCCAATAATAATAAAAATTACTTGTTTTCTGTCATTTCAGCTGCATACACATTCTTAATAAGATTGTAAAGCCATAGTAAAGATTTGGCAAATTCTTTAGTCCACTTTTTATAAATACAGAATATTTTTTTCTAAAGTTTGTGGTTCTATAAATAATATAGGACATTTTGCACAGATCTTTGAAGGATTGAATTTTAAAGGTAGCAAAAAATAAGTCTACGTTTTCACAAAAAGTCTATTTCAATCATTTAGGGGGACAGTCCAGACTTTAACTTCCTTTATATTCCTCAGAGTTGACTATTTGAAGAATAAACTATGTGTCTAAATTATGTATATTAGGGTAAAATTATTTTAAATGTTTGTGATTGACTCATGAAAGAGAAAAGGTAATTTGAAACAGTCAGTGTGGATCAACTAGGGACGAACCATCAGTCTAATCAACTTGTCTGATCAAATGTCCAATCTTCACATGAAGGGAAAGCAGTCAAAGGGTCTTCAACTACCTATGCAGAGTATACTAAGAATATGGATTCAGACTTCCCACAGTAGTGCATGGTAGGAGAATTAGTAGCAATAGGAATTAATTGAGATGGTAGAGGCTCTGTCTGAAGTTAAGGAAAACTTTTCCACCATTAAGGACTTGAAGAAGTTGTTCAAAGACATGATGAAGTCTCTGAAGGTTTTCAAGAGCTGACTGAAAAAGTGCTGAGAAACCCAATCCAATATCATACATAAACCTATTTTCATCAGGAAATTGGATCAACGACCTCCTCAAGTTCCTTCCAGTCATAAAAATTCGGTGATTCTAATCAGGGATAAACAGGAGATGGACCTGAAAAGTACATCCTGATCTGAACTAAAGTACTAATATAGGTGCATCCCATAGACATATATACTGAATTAGTGTTGATACAGGAAATAAAGAAAATAATGCATCATTAACTCAAGTTCTTTGAAACTGTCAAAAAGCATTCAGGTAAAGATGATAATGCTGCAATTCATGAATTTAAAAAAGAAATTTGGACACTGACCTTCACCAAACTTTGATAGAAACAGATGAAGATGATCTCTTCATGGTTAATATATTTTGAAGGGAAAAAGAAAAGGTAGAAATGAGTAAATAAATTTTTAATGGAAGAAGATCAACAGCACACATCTGTGCTATGAACCCTAATGTATAGGTCTTATGATCTCACAAAAGAAATGGGAAAATAATCAACAAAATTCAATGCTCCTTCCAAATTATTGAAGTTAATCAGTGTAATGCTGGTTTTAAAATATAATTGGATAATGAAGTAACAGGGGAAACTCGATATTAATAAAAACAACATAAAGAGTACTTAGAAAAGCAGTTCTAGTTATGTACTCATAATGATAAGTCTTATCATTAAAAGTCAGGAAACAAACCTTAGAAAGACTTTTGAACATGTTCTAAAATTGCCAGTGACAGCTGGAAGTGGTACTAGAATGTTTGCAAGCAAATCCAATATGATTGTATTATTATGTTAATCTTTGATGCACCTGGATCATCAATATTGTGATCAAGTCTAGTCCCCCTGTTTTCAAATGAATTAAAAAGCTACAGGACACACTGACAAAATTATCACTGTAGTGGAAATCAATTTCTCAGATTCCCTGAAATGGGAATGAAAAAAAGGAAATAATGACATATTAGGGGAGAGTGAATAGGTCATGCAGGACTATCAGGAACAGATATAGTCAAAATAAGCTTTAATAAAGGTTCATAAATGTCATGTGTGGTGTAAAAAGGCTGAATAGCAAAAGCCCACCTGTTACACATCTTAGGAGGTAGGCACCAATCAATGTAGTAATAAAACAGTTGAAATGAAACAATAATACTTTTTCACCTTCTAGAAAACTGCACCACAGAGTTTAGAATACAGTAGGAGCCTTCAGTATAAATATCTTTAAGGAAAACTAAACACTTTTGTGTAAGAGAGTTCCATCAAGACCTATAAAATCAGAAGTTTTTAATGGGAATACTCAGCTCTGAAAACTGCTGAACCTCTAGTTGCCAAAAGTTACGAAGCTATTTCAAGGAAATGCCGTCTTCTGTATGTGAATCACTCTTTTCTTTTTTTAAAAGACTTTAAATTGCTATCCACAACTTGCATGACTGATTAAATTTTTTTAAATTGAATGCCTATTTTGCGTAATTTTGATATTTCATAGAACTTTGTTTCAAATATAATATATTGATAAGGGTTAAAGTGCACATTTAGATTTAAACACACCTTTAATGAGGTAAAAACAACAGCACATTAGTGTGTCTTGGAGTGTCTTGACTTGGACAAATTATTATTTTTTGTTTTAACTGTGATGTGGGTCCTTATTTTAGAAGATGATAAGCATACTACCCATCTTCCACAAACTGTTATGGATGCTGGTTCCAAAAAAAAACCTTTTTAGGAATGCTTACAAGATTTACATGAATTCACATTCATGTAAGTCTTGTACTCGATTATTACATGAGCAAAAACACTTCTAGTAAGGATAGCTTTCTTTTGTATTGCTCCCCTGCAACAACTCCTGTATGAGAGAGCCTGCTAATAGCTATCTGTGTTAAATGACTGCTCAGTACAGAGATGTTAGTGACTTTGCAGCCCTGCAGGATAACAATCCATCTCTGTATCTAACATCTGCTTAATGGACCACAGGACATTTCTAAATCTCTCTACTGACATATTTGAGAAGGCCACCCTAGTGTTAAGCAGCAATGAAGCTGGTTTTTCTGAGACAAGACTTTCTATTTGCCTACTGGAAAACAAAATTTGGTGCATGTTAACCTTCTTTGAAGCCATTGTTGATGCTTTTCAGTACCTGCAGTGAAGATTAAACTAGCAACCATGGGATGTGTTTGGTTTTTTCTCTGCTGGAAACAAACTATGCAGTTTTTCCTACAAAGAAACCTCTCAACGATTCTTGTTTCTCTTGGGAATATTTAGTAATGGATGTACTTAAAAACTGACTTGGTATTTCTTATTGGTGCATGCATATCTAATATGCACAGCAACCTTGACAACACCAACATTTTAAAATATCAACAATTTTTATAATTACTTTCATGTTACCTTCTCTTTTATATGCATATTAATGTATTTGTTTTCATAAGTCCTGAGGAGCCTTCTAATTCTAAGGTTTAGATAGCGGTCTTTCCAAAATCCTAAACTCAGAAGACCCCTCTTTATTCCACATGATGTACATTACTTTGGAAATATAAGCCATTCAGACTTTCGTCTTTTCAAGTAAATGTCAAAGTTTACATGCTAATAGTCTGATAATTTTCTCTTATTCTCTGTTCATTAATTTCCTTTCAGCTCTTTTTTCTTTATCAACTCCTTCCTTGTTGAGAAGGTGCCAGCAGCGCTTAGAAACGTTCCAAATAAAATGCCCACTTTAAAGTGCATAATGGCTGTGAATCACTTATAATTTAAAAAAACCCCAAAACATAATCTGCCAAAATAATGTAGTGATGTTCCTGTGTTTTTGTAGTAGTGTCTTTGTCCTTTCCTATTTTAAAATCTGTTTTTTCATGTGCCTATTTTAAAAGTTGCTGTTGTTTTATGTCATCATACAATTTTCTGTCTACAATGGGATTATATTCCTAAATTTGGTGGTATTTGGAATAATACTAAATTGTAAGGTTGTTAGTAGGCAGAATAAAGGTGGCAGAAATACACTTGGTTGTTTGAGCAAGAAAACCAAAACTATAAATTCAACAGAAGGCTCAGAAAGATGTAACACGTAAGGCAGGTAAAATGAGCATAACCTGTGCAGAGATAGGAAGTGCCGACTTGAACATGGTCATACTCAGTCCAAAGAAGAGTTCTATGATACATACAGCTACATGTTACAGAGAGAAAATATTAATACCATGGACAGTGGAATTGGGAATAAGGTATGCAATATGGAAATGACACTTAAAAATAGGAAAAAATGAGAAGGAAAGGAAATTGCTGTGCTTACATGGAGCAGGAAGAAGTAATTAATAAAAACCAAAAAAACAACTAGGAAAAGCTATATAAAAATATAAATGCCACCAGTATCTCAGGGGCTCCAGCAACAATTCCCACTTGAAACACCACAGAAATTATGGGAAAATTGAATAACCAGTTCATTTGACTGGAATGGAAATTAATATTTGCTAATAATAGACAGCTATAAATAACACTTAATAGAGCGTAGTGATAATTAGGGTTAAGTTCTCATTTACTCTTTAGAATTATTCTAGATTGTAGTCTTGAAATAAGAACAAAATTGGCCACAGTTTTGTGATGGAAATTTCCTAATTTAATGTTCCTGTAAGACTGTAATATCTATCAACACTTGTGCTTCCATTGACACAGGAAGCATCTTTATATCTAATTTTGTCACATTCCAGTGATATTGTTTACACTTCAATAAAACTCTATCTATGTTTTTCCACTTTCTTTTCCTTTTTTTTTTTTGTTTTTTCCTTTTATAAAAACATATCTGTTTTCAAGTTTTGGAGCTGATTTTTGCTTAGATCCTGTATATACACATCATTTACATATGTCCAGAAGTGGAAGTTGAATAATTGCTGTCATCATTTTTCTATCTTGGTTATATGGCATAATGGATTACATTAAATTTAACATTTAATATTTAAATTTTTTGATAAGCTATGTCACTATGATAATGGAAAATCTACAAATACCATACTTATTGATGTGTCAGAATTCTTGGTTTGGTTGATTTCATGAAAAACTAAGAATTTAGGGGATTTGTGATCAAATGGTAAATTTGTTTTCTAGTTATTTAATTTCCAGAAAAGAAATCGTGAAGCTTCAAGGTATCTTATTGTAGACTCTTTAGGTTAGCTGCCAGGGCCTTACCAGCACCCTAGCCGATTTTACGTGGCATTCTAAATGACGTATCAGCAGTGCCTGCATCCAGACAGTTACTCACTTACAGATAGTATGCGTCTGACTACATTTCATTGTCATAGGAAAATTAGCAACTATAACACAGTTGTGATTCATACAAAAACTTCTTTAAAATAGGCTATTTTAAAGTCTGCCAGACTGGGGATAGGGCAGGGGTTCTCCATGGGAATGGCAGGAGAGAAACGTGCAGCCAGGAAGCAGGATAGGCTGGCGAGAGCCAAAGGCAGCCTCAACCCTGGGCTTTGGGCACCTCTGTGGGTCCAGGGATGTGCCAAGGCCAGTCTGTTTTGGTAGTCTCCTTTTGGACTGTTCTTGTGCTGCCTTACCCTCCCACAGGAAGAAGGAAGAAAAGTCTCAACTTTCCAAGCAACAAATTGTGACGGTGTAAATATGAGTAGCAATCTACTACAGAGGAATTTGGTTTCATTATTTCAGCAGCTCAGAGAATCAAGTAATTGTGAGGTGCTTCTTTGTGTGTCTCTTCATCCTAGAAATGATTGCACAAGGACCATCTCAGCCATGGCCAGACTGGCCAGGTCCCTGTTGTGTTGGATATATTATTGTGCTTGACTTCCAGCAGCCTCTTGTTTAGAGAACATCTGGCCTTACTGCTTACTGGGTTGCTTTTAATTTAGCCAATTCTTTTCTGCTAAGCTCTTAGTCAGCTCCTTTCCAGACTGTTTTGATCTATATGGTAGTTCTTGATGAGCCTCACAAAGCTTTTATTGTGTTACTAGTATGATCTCCAGGGATGTTCTACTTATTATCATACCAGACATCAAGACATAAACTGTCACCCTTTAAAAGTTACAGACCACCCAGTTTTTAATCCATCTAACAGTCTGTACATCCAGTGCATATTACCACTGAAGATTTTTTAGAATAATATTCTTCAGTATGGAAGACATAACTAGAGATGACCTTGATAGAGGTCTTTAAAAAAATAGACTGACATGGAAAAATTGAATAGATGACTATTCACTGGATCAACTGAATGGAGCAGGTGGCAAATTTGAAACAAAGATGAGAAACAGCTTCTTGTCAGATCAGATGGAGAATATTCACAGCAGTGCACCAAAATTTTAAAAATCTCCACCAGAATAAATTTTTAAAAAATTAATTATGCAAAATTTATCAAAATGAGACCTACCATTTCTGCTCAGCAGAGTGCCTGTACTGCAAACCACTGTAAAATTGAAAAGTGTGTCAGAAAAGAATGACCAATCCAATTGTTGTACTCTTGTGCTATTGACCATTTGACTGTGAGTGAGAAGGATGATTCTTCCAGCACTCAGTGCCATTCATGTCTGATAAAGACGTCTGGTTTAGTAAGAAAAAGTAAACATTTTTTCATACAGGAATGGAGCTTGACCATCTATTGTTTATAATTCACTGAAGTAAGGGAGGTTATATAAAATATTACAGCCTATTTTAAAAATAGGTATCTACTTAAATACAATATCATACTATGCTCTGAAAGTCAAAATATTTTTTCATAGTCTTCCATCTGGATCATCTGATCCGCTCATTAAAAAAAAAAAAAATCTAGAGAAATTATCAACAGAGATTATTTGATGCTGTGTGGACTAAAGCTGTTAAAGGAAGATAAATATGTGAATTACGGTTTTGAAAATCAGTTTAATTTGTTCTTTCCATTATTTAATGACTAGAACTTCATCAGGAAAAACAAAGATGAGATTTTCTTTGGAAACAAGAACTAACTTGCTAGAAGTTACTATTTCAAGTGAAGTCTGTTGTTAGGGTAACTAAAGCACTAAAAATACTTTAAATAAAAAGGACATCACCTTAAAAGCTACTCAAGTAGTCATAGCAACAATGCTTTTTAGAATAAGAGCAGTTCAAAGACCATTCTTTCCTCCTGAATGGAAGTTTTACCGTAATACATGGCCAACTTCTATTTATAAAATACATTTGTTTAATCAAAGTCTGATAAAATCTAAACTAGGAACATTCTGGATTATCTCAAAGAATTTTATGTAAATAAGGCCACTAATCAACTTAAGCACACCTCAACATTTTTATCACTCTTTCCTGTAATTCCAGAAAGCACATTCATATTGCAGTTTTAAGGGGGCTCATATAAAAAAACCCACTTTCTCACCTTAGCGGCCTATAATAGATACATATTTTATTTAAACATTCATATACATTATATGTTTATCAGATAGATAATTTTCTCCATTGTTTTCTTTCAAAAATATGTCCTAAAGAAATTTTACTCGCTTGTTAGTAATAAAGACATGTATTCCTATGATGAAGAAATCTTCTATTTAAACCTAATTTACAATTTTACTACGCGCTGTGATTATGTAAAAGCAGCACTTTTTTTACTAACCCTAATATATTGCTCTTAAGGGTAAATTTGTTATTGTCATGTCTGAATTCAGATAGTTGTTTAAAATTCACCTTTTTGAAGAAGAATCAGTAATACTTTTGATTGTTGCTACTAACCAAGAAAGCTAAGAAAATGACTGTTAATCCTTCTTGTACGTCATTAACAGAGTGGTTAAATAAAGACCTTATTTAAAGCTTATTAAAGTCAGTATAAAGACATATTGTTTCCAATAACCTTTGAATCAGGGTTAAAATTTATTTAGTTACAGGTGTACCACCAAAATGAAGATCATAATATTATGGAGTTATCACTGAGGATATAATATGAATGTAATGGAATTTAAGCTACAACCAAGGGCCTAATTTGGCATGCAAATCCTTATTAGCAGAGATGACATATATAAAGAGAGGAACACAGCTTGAGCCCAACAGTTAAGGTTGTGATTTCAGGAGTGAAATTAGAAATAAATAAATTAATATTGTAGATATGCACATCTAATATCACTGACAGGCATCAAACATAGAAATCATGAGACAGTGGCTCTTTAGACCAAAGATGTAGTAAAAGTTCCTTAGCATTTCAGAAAAGAATAATGCCTCTTCTAAGTCAATAAAATTTTAATACGAAATGAATAGTACCCATGTTCGGATAAAAGCAGAATAATTTTGTATTCAAAAGTCTCATTTCTGCATGGATAAATGTTAAGCTTACGAGAATTTTTAATATAAGCAGCATTCATGAGGAATTAAGAGAAAATTTAGGGTGATCATGTGTGTGGCTTCTTCACTGCCTCCCACAAAATTTTTTGTCATATGTCTCAACAGCTTATCAAAGTATATTTATCACCACTTACACGGTCAATATCTTAAAATATGCTTATGGAACCCTCTCAGGGAAATAAAAGGGATGCTATACTATATGGATACTATACTACATGGAAATATGCAAAAAAATTAGCATTATAAAACCACAATCATTATTAAAATAAAATAACAAAACCTCAGCTTTGTGAAAAAGCTACACATAAAAAAAAGTTTAGATGGTAGAAAGCAAATAGTAAGACTCAAAATAAATGGAATAAGAGAGGGACCAGTCTACTTTTACATTGTTGATAAATAGGTTACTAACAGTAAATCTAATCAGAAATATAGGCTGAAAAATCATAGTTTGCCATAAAGTCAGGAATTGTGAAAGCAATTGAAATTTGTCAGAGAATTTTTTTTTTCTCAATAGCATTCATCTGGTGGTTCAGACATTTTCTGTTTTTACTTTTCTCAAAATGTTGCTACCAAGGTTTGCAAGCTTCAGGATGGGTCTGCACTTCTTACTCTGTTAAGTAAACTCGTAAAGATTAAATTTTGTGAAAATATCATATGTTCCAGGCTGACAGTGCTCTTCTGAAGGCTCCCACTGGAAAACTCTAAGGAGTAGAAATTCATTTTAGGAGTCCATTTTGGAAGTAGCAGAGTTTAAGGTTTATTAACCATTTCATTCTGAGATGATAAATCAATACTAACATCCAGTTTTCCAAAACAGAATAACCCTTATAGTCTTTCATAGACTCATTATTACTAGAGTACCTCTTCAGTCTCCTTTGCAAAATGCTTTTATGAGGCTACAAAACCAGGGAGACTGAGAGACAGAGGAATCAGCGTTCTCATCCCTTGTTAATAAGAAATGTGCTTATTTTGTGCTGGATTGAGCACAGACTAGGCAAACACAATCCTGCCTAATGGAATGATTAAGTGTTTAAAATGATGTTTTAATTCAATCAATTAAAGGCATAAACAGCATGAGTTTGATTGAATCAGTTTAAAGAATTACACAGAAGTGAATGCGGCTGTCAGCAGGGGTGAAAAATTCATGTATCACCTACACACAGCTTGAATTCTGCATTTCTCAATTAGATATTACAAACAACCTACTCTATGACAGAATAGCTCTTGAGTGAGAAAAAAAACCCATAGCAAAGCTTTGAGAACATGTGCAGTTAATTGAAATTTAGGCACTCAGCAACTACTGTCAAACATTTAATAAATATGACAGCTTGATTAGTCATTATTTGTTCCGTGTCTTCCATAGAAAATCTAAAAAAAAGTGTTTGATAATTTAAGATTAAAATACAGTTTTAAGAGGAAAAAAGGTTTAGTATTTAATAAAACATCAGGCTTTTAGGAACATGTAATTTTTATACTCAGGAAATGCATTCTTAAAACATAATATATTAGAAAAAACCATAAATATTTAACTGCTTTAATTGTACCATGTACTTAAGATATAGTAGGATGAAAGAAAACAAAACCATCCAATTGCATTTGTAATCTAAAATTATTTTTATCCTACAATGCTGCCATTTATATGGTAATTTTAATTATGTAAATGTTAGGGCAAGATTTTCCAGTAGTGCTCAGTTTGGGCCTAATTAAGTATTTACTTCAGTGACAAAACTCATTGTCTCTAGGACAATTTTGAGTAAAAGGAAAGATGGCAGGCAAACCGCTTTTGAAAAGATATATTCCTAAAATTAACAAAAATATATTGTCATCAAATTTCTTATTTGAATGCATGATTTTAAATCTCTTCATATTTACATAAACACAATCTGATTATTCAAGTAAACTGATGCAGTTCCTTCCATTTTTATACTTCAGTTTATGTGCCTCTGCTTAGCAATTTTGTCCTATTAACTTTAGTTTTCATTGTAATCAATATAGGATATTTCAGTTCATCTATATTTTTCAGTATAACTTTTTCAGATGACTAATTTTTCTTTAAAATCCTATCATACTAATTCCTTCACAGGAGAACATTGCCATGATAAGAACTTAAAATAATATCATTTTTAAGAACAATATAAAAAAAATAGACATGGAAGCAAATAACACATTCAAAATTAGTATTCTCTTCTTTGATTCTTCTCACCTCATGCTTAGTATATCAGCTTGGCTCCAATAGTCCATCAAGTTTTAGAAGAAAAGAAAGACTGTTTATGGGACTGATAGCTTTCACATCATTCATATAATAATGAATACTTTGAAATGAGCTTATGTTGGTATTTTATTATTGATATTTAGTTCTTCATCTGCAAAAAGGGCTGAAGTATTAAACTTTTTCAACTAATATAAAATATATAATCAAAAAACCTTCAAAATATCTTATATGTCAGCACAAGAGTTTTGTAAGCAAGGAATTGGAGAGAGTAGGTTTAGGTTAGATGTTAGAAAAAATTTCTTTACACTGTGGGTGGTGAGGCATGGGAGCAGGTTTCCCAGAGAATTTGTGGATGCCTCATCCTTGAAAATGTTTAAGGCCAGGTTGGATGGGGCTATGAGCAACCTAGTCTAGTGAAAAGTGTCTCTGCTCATGGCAGGAGGCTTGGATCTAGATGATCATTATGGTCCCTTCCAATCCAAATCATTCTAAGATTCTATGAACTAAAAATGCGCAATTCAAAAGACCTTGTCAGAAAAGGTGTGTGTGTGAGACTGAAATGTTAAAGATTAATGACTCACACAATTGGCCATTTGCAAAAGCAGTAGATGTTTCACTGAGGCCAGTTTTGCACACATACCTTCAGCCAAAGGGGAGTCTTTTGCAAAGAGTGTTTTTGTCTTGTTGCAAAACCTCTGATCTATATAAGGCAGAGGGTGCATACCCACCACTGGAAAATACAAGATACGTTTTGACCTGGATGGAAAAGAAGACCATAAGAAGCAGATCCCATAGAGGAACAAAAGTGCTTTTTATTATGCTGGTGTCCTCCCTTATATAACTGGCTCAGTTGTCACACTTCCCCTGGGTGTTCATGTTCACACAGGACATTCCTATGTAGGTCTGAAGGTATTTATTCCCTCTGATGGGGCATAACTGGCTCAACTATGCTGACTTGAGAGGCAGCTGCCATGTATTGGAAGGTATCACACTCCATCAAAGACCCCCAAAGTGCCCCTGACTAATTTCTGGGGCCTTTCACCTGAGGACTGTTTATGATCTCCAGTGTTGCAACAGACAGTGTAAAACTCCCCATCATCTGGAGGAAGTACAAGGGTATTCCACCCAAACCTAAATCTATATTAACCCATTGAATTTTATGTCTCAGGGATTTACTTACCCAAGCAGATCAAGACTGCAATCATCACTTCGACCAACAGACATCTAAATAGCAACAATCAAGTGAATCACTGAATCCACAAGTGGTGACATCTTTCCACAACCTACTTTTATAGTTTGTTTTTATTTCTCTTCCTCATTACATTTTCTTTAGAGCTATTTTTAATTTTTTGTATTGCTGTATTACTAGAGATAATACCCAAAATGGCTACTTAGCTCTTTTCCATTGCAACTAAATTGTTCTAAAATAAACCCTACATATATATGTTTATTTACGAACACCAGTCATTCACTGTCATTTCACTCTAATCTGCCTCAAGAGCTCTGTTAACAAGAACCTGAGTCACCCTTGCTTTCAGGGGTCATAACAGTGCTCTTAAATGTGATGGAATCCTATAAATCCATCGGTTACCATATCACCTGAAAATGAGCTATCAGACAGCATACTGTGCCCACAATTTGCCTCAACCACTAATGAAGTTATGTTTTTAAGAGAAAAGGACTATACAAACAGTCTCATATTGTATGAATACTAATTCACAAGCCAGGTCATATTGCAAGACCAGTAAAAGTTTACTGTATATGTAATATTAAAGGAAACAAGTGTAGTAAAATACTTTGGGAACTTTAGGTAGCTTTAAATATAGTAAATATAGTCGATCACATAGCAACTATTAGAAGCTAGGCTGGCAAAAATTTTAGAAAAATTAATTATTCATACTTTTTTGATGGAGGTCTACAAGAATTAATTTCAGATAACAAAATAGAAAAAGAATCTCTTTGTTATGTCTTTGTTATCTTAGGAATAACATAATTTTTTGCACATCACCACTCATTTACATATCACTAAAAAAAGAAATTTCATAAGTTGTCTCAGGTCTTAAGTTTCTTTTTACATTCCTCTTTTTGTTCCTAACAAATTCTACCTTAGCTACTTTCTCCAATACTACATCAGATTGTTGAGTCCTATATCAGTATCCTCTTCTAATCATTGTGCCTGATGGCGAAACCTAACGACTTGATCATCCTGCCAGAGAATGGAGTCTTACCACATCCTACCAAACAAGATTCAGAGATTTCATATATTTAATAAAGGCTGAAATGACATAATTTCTAGGCCCAGCCTACAGAAATACAGACATTGCATCCTGTTCAGTACAGCTACTTCCATGTTTGTATATGTTCTTAATGCACTGAACGTGTCCTGGTCTTGTTAGTTTAACATAGACTCTTATTACTTTGAAATTGTCTTACTAAATGCTGTTTCTTTCTGGTACAACCTTCTGCTTATACTTTGACTATGATTTATATTTAAATTTTACCTTCTACATTATACTTGATGCTAACCTAAGTGAAAGTTGAAACAGATGAGGAGTCTTTTATTAGTATTTCCACATATTTGATTTTTCTCCTTCCCTGCCTCACTCTTTCAGGAGAAATGACACTGGTTCAGTAAATTCTTAGAGCAGACGATCGAAAAACTCCAGTAAAATAGAAAATGTTGGCAATTATGATCTTAGACAATAACTATGGAATTTGAAACATTCAGATTAATGGAGTGTCTTTAACAAGAAGGAGAGCACAAAATATCTTTGCAAATTAGACTTTGGGTGCAAGTGTAGAGCTTGGTAAAATTAATCATGTGATTATCACTTTTTTACTGTGATAGTAGATTTATCTGATTATATTATAGTATAGTTGTGTCAAATCCTTATTTTCTCAGAGAGCACAGATCATCTTAAAGACCTTTTAATAACATTTATGTTTGCACCATCTGTATACAGAATTAGAGAAAGCCCACTTCTTATCTGTGTCATAGACTTTTTCTAGAAAGGTGAAAACAGACTCAAAGAAGAAAGGACTGTATCTAGAGTCTTTTGGAAAATCAGCATATTTCTCCTGTTGTCCAATTTAACTGCTGCTTCACTAAATATTTCAGTCAAATGAACCCTCTCATATTAATTAAAGAACAGTATGATTCATATTCAGCATCAACTCCACCCAAACTAGCAGACAAATCTGGAAAAGGGAAAGTCTAAGCATAGTGGTTCTGTATGAATCTCCAAACTTTACAGTGACAAAAGGCCTGGGTTGCTGTCAGTCACCTGCTGATACCTCATAACTGATAAGCTCAGCTTTGCATCCATCAACAGTTCCTGTTCTGATTGAGCCCATTATCTGTTGTTGTGCACTATTACCCTTTCATATTTCCCTTTTAAATTCTCTAATAAAAAATGGAATTGTAGGCGAATAAGGAAAAAGACAAGAGCGACAACGAGGTGCTTCACTGGCTTAATGATCTGTGATTAAATGTCCTAGATCAATAGTGAAGTGGTATTGACAAATTTCTGAAAACGAATCCTTTTTTTATCCTTCCTCACATTTTAGGTTTTTGCTCCGTTTGAGACACCTTCTTATTCTACCCAGAAATCAGGTCATTATGACAGTAAAACACACATTTTGGACACATTGTCCAAAAAAAAAAATGTAGATGAATAACAGCTGCGTATCAGAGTGCTCTTGCAATACAAATACAGTGCATGACGCAGTCATAAACAAAAGTAAAAGCGTATGTAACAAGAATGAATGAAAACAGTTTAGTGGTAAACATTTACTCATTTTAACTTTATATCCATTATTACTACCATATCTATAAATATATAGTCATTTTACAACATGTATTACAGAAGTTTGCTTTTATTCAAAACATATCCAAGAAAACTTTCAGTTTAATTTAAAAAAAAGTATTTTTGGGAGCTGAATACCCATTTTTCTGTGTTTTTTTTTTTTCTGGTTTTTTTTTTTGTTTTTTTTTTTTTTTTTTTTATTATTTTTTATTTCTGGTGGCGGGTGTCTATTTCCTATACCATTTGCTGGTCTTGTGGTAAAAAGCAAAGTAGGCAAATTGCTTTCACCTATAAAGATCTTCTCAAAGGGAGAGAGCAGCTGATTTTAAAGAGTTCTGGCTATAAACTGAACAGTAAGTTAAAAAGTTAACAAAGTTACAACAAAAACTTTTGTGTGTACCACTGTCAAAGAGTTGACTCAATTTCACATTGTTATTGAAAGAGTGCTATATTTTCAAGAATCAGTAAATAGAATACTTAAATTTTAATGCAAAATTATAACAACCTCCTTGATTTTAAATATTTCAGTATAATTTTTTTAGCTAAAAATAATAAAATAGAAGTATTCTTTACATTTCAATTCATTTTGTAATTGTTATTTTTTGCCTGGAAAAAGTTTTGAAAGAACATATATGCATTATCCCTAAGTAATTCTGAAGTATGTCCAGCTTTAATGTGTTAAATGCATTGGAGCACCTCTTGGTTTAATATACATGAGTGCACAATGTAAAGCTCATGGAAAGCAGTTTTAATTACATAAAGGTCAGTCTATGCATTGATGGTTTTATCCAGACTACCTCCTTAAGGGATTAGCTGATGAAGTGTTACTCCTGATAAGTACCCAGAATAATGGATTATAATTTTTAAAAAAGCCACTTTAAACATTCAGTGTAACATCTATTAAAAAAGTATAAGCTATTGCTGCTTGATGCTCAGAAAAAATAAACAGTAAGAAAATTTAGGTGACTTTCCCATCTGGCTTAATTGAGGCCTAGCTACTAATCTGGTATTTATTTTGTTCTGTGTTTCTTTTTATAGAAATGTTTATCTAGTACATGATTTACTGAACAATTAGTTGTAAATATGTACAAAAATCCCTCCAAGCACAAACACAAAGGGACTCAAGGTTCAGCCTGGAGCAGAGGCTCCAGGAAGATATTACAACAGCCTTCCAGTACCTAAAGGGAGCCCATGAGAAGACTGGAGAGGGGCTTTTGCCAAGGGCATGTAGAGTTAGGACAAGAAGGAATGGCCTTAAACTGAAGGATGGCAGGATTAGATTAGATATTAGGAAGAAATTTTTGCTGAGGGTGGCAAGACACTGAAACAGATTGCCCAGAGAGGCTGTGGCCTCCCCATCCCTGCTAGTGTTTAATACTAGGCTGGATGGAGTTTTGAACATCCTAGTCTTGTGAAAAGTTCCCTGCTCATGGCAGGGGTGTTGGAGATAAACAGTGTTTAAGGTCCCTTCAAGCCCAAGACATTTTATGACCCTACGATTCTTGAGTTTTTTGATCTGGGTACATATGCAATTTGGGAGAAGGTAGAAGTGATTCTCTGGAAATGAGCTCAAATTTCAGCTTTATGTCTCCAGGAATCTCAGATTAGGAATTATCACAGGGTAATTCAGATTGCTGGAATTGTCCCAAGGCTATGGATCGGTGAGAATAAACTTTTGGTTTACCCTTTGCTCATGGCCTGCTGTGCACTCTACTGACAGAACCTCTGTTCTTCATGTAGCTGTATTAACTATGTATGCAGTCTGTCATGTTGCCTAGTCTCTGTGCCAGTAGACACATCAATCTATTTTTTTCAGGTTTTCTTGTCTTGTAGGCAGCTAGGCATGTTTCTTACAACTTTTTTTCATGACATTTTTGCTAACATTGCTTTAAATGTTTCACTGAATTTTGCCAGCTTATTGTTTCACAGACTGCAGAGGAAAAGGTAAGGATTTCTTTTTACAGTCACATTTCCTTGTAACTGAGACCTGTAAATTTTCTCTAGATTAATCGTATCACTTAAGTCTGTTTTAACTGCAGCATTTTAGACCTACATACCTTTGTACAAAGCCTTTTCCTTCAGTACATAGAGCCTTTCTTTAAGCTAAGCTTGTTAATCATCTCCTCTGTTGATAAAATAATTGTTTCCCATGTAGATTTTAACATTTTAGGTTAACTACTCTGTAAAGAGCAGGGGAAATGGGGAAAATGGAGGATCTTGTCATGCACCTGACTGGACAGAAAACTAGCTAGGTGATTAATAAGCATATGACCAGAGAGGTACATGGCTGATGTGTCTTAGCAATTACTTGTTTCTTCAGGCATGGAGTGAGTTAAAGAGGATTGTGTCTCACCCCGGAGCCTATGTAGGAGTCCATTATCAGCAATTGCTACTTGATAACTAGTAAACACGATCACAGGAGCTGCAAAGGGAACCCTGCTGTTGCAGTAGCTTACTGCATAAAATCCTGCCAAGAGCCAGAACACTTCTTGTACTGAGAATCTACCTGTAGGTATCTTTTCTGTTTGAATCAGTGAGTATATCTGACCCTTAATATATTAAATTCCCTAAAATATTACCATAAGGGGTGTGGAATATATTGACAATAATGACAATCTTCAAGCTGCTGTAATGATACTTACCAAACTTTTAGGCATCTTCTCCAGACATATATAGTGATCTGATATTCTACTACAAACCATATGCGATTTTGTTGCTGAGCAGATAATCTGGTACTGTTGTAATCTATTTTAAATAAAATATAAAAATGCAAAAAAAAAGTCATGACAGAATGATTATCAGTTGCAAAAGGCTTTACTCACTATAACATTTTGCAGGACAACAATGATATTAATAATGCCTAGCTGGAATATTCCAGCACTTAATATTGAATATTGGCTTGGCTATAATTGCAAACATATCGAGAAGTACTGGAAACTGCCATCAAATGTTGGCAGTTTATTTGGATCCCAGAGTCCCAGAGTCTTGTGAGTTCCTGAGAGGAAGTCTAAGGTGCTAAATCTCAATTGCTTCAGTGGCGCTGCAGCATTGAAGAACAGAGTTCTGCCAGCACTGAGAAGGGTCTGATTCACACTAGGTCCAAGGTATTAATTTCAAAATTTGTTAAGAGGAATATATTCCATACAATTCCCTTCCTGTATTTTTCTTGCATTCACAAAATTACTTTTATTGAGGTCCCAATCAGAAATGTGGCAGAAACCTGTGGAAAGGAAAAGTCTAAAGAAGCAACAAAAAGCTGGATGGAGCTCACTTCATTTTAAGCAAGCAGGAAGGTTGTTTATTGCCTAGATTACAAAATATCTATCCTTTTCTTGCTTAATCATACTTTCCTTACATGGCCTTGCATGAGTAATTCAGCTACCGCATGACTCTTCCATTTGTTCTAGATAAAGAATATATACCCACAAATAAGAAATATAGCAAAGTTAAAATCATTCCCACATTTTTCAAAATTTCAAAAATCTTTTTACACCATTTTTAATGGGTTACTTAAAACCCTGGGTTGGCAATTTCAATGTTTTTTTCATTTTAAGTTAGTCATCATCGGCCTCTTTTCTTCATAACAAAGCAAAACTTTATTGTAGAAATCCTGATATCAAATAAAACTTTTATGCAAGACTACAAAGGAAATGTTTTTCAATAAATGGTTTTCCTTACACATGTTCCTACTGCCTGGAGGGATATTCCTATTTTATTTTAGAAGCTCAGAGTGTTTCTTTAAGCAGGGGTCCAATGTTAGTATATTAAGGCTAGCAAAACTTCCATAAAACTTGATTACTATTCATAAATATATATGTGGAGAAAAAATTATTTTTTTAATGGCTATTAAAAATCTACTAGAAAAATAAAAATAGCTTTCTGAAATGCTTATTTATACAATAGCTTACATATTTTTTCCCATTCCTTCATCTTCCCTGATTCTAGCAAGTGTGAAAGACCTGCCTCATCCTTGCCCAACAAATCATCGGAAATATTTTTAACCCATTTTACAATGTTTTAAATGAGTACACAAGAAAAAGCAATGATTAATCTGGCCCCGGTGATATTTTCTTTAGTTGCAACAAGCCTAAGATCATTACAAGAAATGCTGATGCAACTAAAACTCTCAGAGACAGATGCCAATGAGTTACACAGACATACTTAAGAACAGAACGTTGTCTATAGGCTTTAGCCAACAACCCAAGGAAAAGGTTAGAAACTATTGTCCTATGTAATCTGCTTGCTGCTCTTAAACTTTTTACTTGTTAGACTCCATTGCTCTTTTACCACTTGACTGATTTCTGTTGATTTTTTTAAATAGAACTAATTTCCTCTGTGTTTTAGTTCACTTGCTTTTATCACTGCTTACTCTATAGTATTAACAATTGTCATTAATTGGAACACAACCATATTCTAAACCAGACTCCAAATAGTTTTGGTGTTAACAAAATATTTTGAGTTTTCCTTTTTTTAAAATTATTTGCAGGATAAAGTTAGGAAACTGTGTACTTAGTAAACTTAAAAGTAGTAACTTAAAGTTACTACTTTTTCAATCCTCAGCCATCTCTCATGGGGTAGCAATTCACTTTCACAGCATTCTATAGTAATTTTCCTGCAATAAGACTAAAGGGGAAAATGGAATACTTGTTTTCTTGGAAGAAAGATCTTTAAAATAGATTTAAATCATTTGGTGTTTCTACTACAAAATTCTTGAAGCTTAAGTATTCTTACACAGAGACCCTTTTCCCTACTCTGAGAGGTGACAGATTCTAAACAGGCCAGAAAAAAATCTATACAAGTAGAAATGGCTTTTTGAGAACAAAAGGTAAGTATTCAGCTTTAACTTTCCAAACAAGAAAAAATATTTGGTTTTGGTCTTGTGCTAACAATCAGTGTGACTATGATAGAGAAATGTACCCTTGTTTCCAAGGATGTACAACTCAGTGAATGAGAAAGCACTAATGCTGTTTTGTAGTTAATCTGAGTCTAAAATAGAATGTCAGTAGTTCTAGAATTTGTCAGTCTAGTTATATCTGACTATAGCTAAAATCATACTTCCTTTTTTCCCCTCTTTATATCATCATTAAATCAAATCATAAGGATTTTCTTTTTTTTTTTTTATGTAGTGAGGGGACAGGTAATACCTTGGAACAAATTCTTTACTGCTTGTATAAGGATTATGAATTTACTAGTGTACTACAGTGTGCTACAACTATTACACAAAAATATAAAAGTGAAAACTCAATTCTACTAGAAGTGGATCATCTTCTTAATAATGGGATCAAAATCACATTACCTCAAATTAATCAGTTTTTGTTTTTGTATGTAACAAACATTGTCCAGGCTTCTGTCTACTCAAACAAGAATTTTTTCAATAGACTAGATTTTAAAATTGCGATGGTTAAAATCACTGGCAGAAAAATTATAGATACTATTAAACTTAAAATTTTGATTTATATGAGAAAAATTTTTTTTTCTATTTTTACATGCTTAAGTTAGACCTTTTCATTTCATTTTCCCTTATCTGCATTTGGTTAGATTTTGATTTAATTTGTTTTTTTGCTAAAGACTTTTTTTTTAATGTAAATATTACTCTTTATTCCCACTTTTCCTTTTATTTTTTGGCTTCACCATACTTTCATTTTCTCCTTTTTAGTTAAACTAATTTCTTTCACTCATTATTTGGGTTTGCTTTTGATGTCTACTTACTTTTTCCTCACATTACTTGTTAGGATGATTTTTGTGTGTTAGAGAGCAGCAAGAGTAGTACTGCTCCCCAGAGTATGAACTATGAACAAAAGGTGGCCACAGCACAGGCACTGCTCTCTAGGAGAGCACACCTCTCTAGGATCTGACTACAGCACACAGAGCAGGCTACTGATCACAAGATCCATCAAGAGACCTGGTTTATCTGAGCTCTTGGTCTTTAGTAAATAGAAAATTACTCATATGCTAATAGCTCTTTTATGATTGTTAAGTGTTAACTGAGCCTCCTGCAGGTTCACATGTGTGACTAGGAACATAAAAATATGATCCAACACCACGAAACATATAACCTGATACACACAAACAGGTACAAAAATGTTGGTATAAAGCTTTGTTCCGTTAGACTTCTTGCCTGGATTAAGCTGTAATGCTCAGATGCCAGTTACTACGTTATTCAATACATATTGAAATTACAAGAGAGAATTGGATTGACCTGTATATTCCCACAGTATACATTTATTTGTATATATGCTTTTCTAGTGCACTTGAGAAATATACTTCCTAACAGTTGTCATGGTTGGTGCCTGCAATCTTAATAAACTTCCTAAAGTGTTTTGAAGTCTGCACAGAAATACCATCCTAGGCAGTCTGCCAGCTGGAAGTATATTATAAAATACTGCGCTTGCTCACCAGGGTTCTCCCACAATATCTTTCCATCTGGCAGCCTGATCTGCTTGACAGAAGAGCAGCACTGTACCTGTTGCTGGCAGATTTCTTTGCACCCTAGGGCTGGGAGTGTCCCAGGAAGAACTTATAACAGTTTCTTCAAGCCTGGACATTTATGTGGTTTTACTTCCACTACACCTTTGAGCTTGACAGAAATCTGTCTGTTATAAAAAACCAATAACATCTGAAAAATTCCCCAGTTTATAGAAATATTCCCATAATATTAAAATTTCTAAAGATTGTCACCCTAGATTTGGGAATAGTGAATCTTAAATCATTAAAATAAAAAGATTATCTTGTACCTCAACAGAGGTCTGTAGGGCAGATCACTCAGATTTCATTGGCTGCCTAAATTAATATGGATTATACAGTGATTTGGTATCAGGAAGAGTTTCTCCTTATCTCAGTTTAGAATCATAACTTTGACTCGAAAGACAAAGACAAAATGTCAAACAAACGCTCTTTCAAAAATCTCATTGAAGGACCTGAAGACTACCTTTCTATCTGCTTTTTAAAACAGTCTCAGGTTTCTCACTGTCTTCAGGAGGACCATAAAATAAACTTCCTGTGAATGAATATCCCACTTCTGAATACCTTAGCACATATTAATTTATTAAATGAGGACTCAGCAATCAATAACTAAATTAAAAAGCAGAGGTCCTTCTGAGAAAAAAATCTTTTAAAATATAAATCAGAATCAGCAACTGTAATTCAAATCAGTCCAAACTTTCCACCTCTGCCTGCTGAAGAGCACAAATCTTGATAGAGGAAGAACACAGCATAACTGTTAAACTATTCACTTACATACATAATTGTACAGGATTGCATCTAGATTGTTCTTGAATATCTCTGGTGAGGGAGACTCCACCTCTCTGGGCAACTTGTTCCAGAGTGTAGTCACCTGCAAAACAAAGAATTTCTTCTTCATACCCAGCTACAACTTTCTGGGCATCAGTTTCTGCCCACTGTCTCGTGTCCTGTTGCTTGGCACCACTGAGCAGAGCCTGGCTCCATCCTCCTGCCACCCTCCCTTCAGGAACTGATAGACATTGATGAGATCTCCCCTCAGTAGCCTCATCTTGAGGTTGAACAGGTCCAGCTCTCTCAGACTATCCCCAAAATGGCCATGCTCCTGTTCCTTAATCATCTTTGTCTCCCTCCACTGCACCTGCTCCAGGAGCTCCATGTCCCTCTTGTGCTGAGAAGCCCAGAACTGGACATAGCACTCCAGGTGAGCTTCACTAGGGCTGAGTAGAGGGGCAGGATCACCAGCCTTGACCTGCTGGCAGTGTTCTCCCTAATGCACCCCAGGGTACCATTGGTCCTCTTGGTCACAAGGGCACTGCTGGCTCATGGACACTTGGTGTCCACCAGGAGTCCCAGATTCTTCTCTACAGAGCTTCTCTCCAGCAGGTTGGCCCGCAGTCTGTGCTGGGGCATGGGGTTACTCTTCCCCAGGTACAGGACACTGCATTTGCCTTTGCTGAATTTCAGATAGTTCTTCTCTGACCATCTCTCCTGTTGAGGTCCTTCTGAAGGGCTGCACCCTGCAGCACTCTGCTGATCCTGCCAGTGCATTCTGGGTCCTCAAAATAGGTGCAAAACCCCACCAGAATGAGGTGTAAGATTTTGTTAAATCAGAAGTCTTGGAATCCAATCTAAATCAGAAGTCTTGGAATCCAATCTTCAATAAGTATATCCACAAGAAAGTCTACAGGAACACAAAAAGTTTCAGGCAAATAATGAATAATAATAATAAAAATAATCATTGAGTCTTTTTTTAACTAAATGACAGTAATTTGGTCTTTGAATTACATAGGATAGTGTCAACAAACCAACAGTGGGCTTTGCTGGATATTAATTTTCAGACTTGCACTCTTTATCATACTATAAGCTGAAGTCAGACATGTGCCTTGGTGCAAGGGCTCTCAATTTCATTTATTTTCAAATGAACTGCTAAGATTTTTATACTACATGACATAGCCAACCCTTCACCTCCTAGTGTGTAGTCTCTTTCAGATATGTCTAACTAACCAGATAAAAAAAATTATCAGCTCTCACTGTTACACAGTCACAAGACTTTCACTTCAGTTAGAAGAAAGCCAGTCTTTCAGTATCAATAAAATTCAACTTTTTGTGAAAAGAGGCCATGAATAGCTTTCTATCTGAAGGAGAAAAAATTATTTATGACACATTACTTGATTTTCTTCAAAATTCAGAATCTAATTTAATCAGTAGAAGAAAAGTAGTAGATATAAATATGAAAGTCTGAAAAGACACAAATTTTGACTAAGACAAAATTTCGGCTTAGCTTCTTGGACCTTGTGCTTGAGTATGACTTGATCAGACACATCCAGGAATCACTTCAGGCAGAATAGTCCATAAGTTCTGTTGCTGGTTGAGGAGCATTCTGGTATAATAGCAAATATGACAAATATATAGGATATTTTTCCAACCAAATAGGCTGCATCCAAAGATGCCGAGAAAAATAATTTTTGTTTTTACGAAGATGATTACTCTGAAAGGTAATAGAAGAAATTGCCTGATGCTTTCAGAATGAAGTTTCTCACTCAGATGATATAAGTTCAGGTATGTGTGTAGCTTTCCTTTTGGGACAAGCCCTTTGCAATGAAGATACAGGCTATGTTGACCAAATACTAGAACTATCAGTCACCTGATGGTCAGTGACATTCCCTCACAATTTGCTATGAAAGAATTCAGGTTTTTTCATGAGTGAAGGACCACCAAATGAGCCTCCTTTCTTACAGCAGAGTTTGTAAAATAGCCATGAGGCTTTTTATTTTGTTAAGTTAGAAAAAAACCATATTTTATATGTATAACTAAGTCATAACTTCCATTATTCTATTATTAACACTCTCATTGTTGCAATCCATCCCACATTTTAAATTTGTACCTTTCATCACATCTGATTTTATTCTAGATTGCAAACCATGAAACAAATATTAAGTTTACCACTGCCACAATTTATGTTTACCAGAGCTATGTACTGTGCATGATGTTAGCTGTGGTCTCTGTGGTCTCCATTAACAGCCATTTCTCAATATCTATTACTCAGGAAAAAACTAAATTAAGCTTTTGGTTTCACCTAAATACTCAGTTTAATTGAGAGAGCTCAATTAAACTGTTCTTGTGTCAAATATATCAACTGACATTCTTAAACCCACAAGTAGTTATATTGTTGCTCATAGTTGACTGATATGGATCATCAGGAGATTTTTATTTTGGGTGTTTTTGCTACTTTCAGAATTCTGTGTGATTACATGATTCAAAGGAGGATATAGATTTGCAAAAGTAGTCAAGGAATAGCATAATAGGATGATTTCTTGATACACTCCATTTATACAAATTCATTTAAAAGGATACCACAGTGGAGTTCTTTTAAGTGCTACAGAGCAAACTAGGAGAAAGGAACACAAAAGTAGAAAGAGACCAGTTCCTCAGATTAAAATTTTACAGTGTTCTACTGTGGGACTTGCTACACCTTAGGGCAACAAAAGAATTTTATCGTCAAAATATTAGAGAAGTCCCACATCTACAGAGGACATTTCCTGAGTTAATATTCTGGATGGCCTTGTGGGGAATGTGACTAGATTCCAAAAATTTTTATTGCAGATTGACAGAGAATGACTCTATTTACAAAAGACATTACAAAGATTAGCACTTTTCCCTCAAAAAATCTAAAGAAATTGTCCCTAAAAATGTTGGACAAACTACAGAATGCTACCTTTAAACTGCTTTAATTAATATTTATGAGATACCAACAGAAACGGAAGCATTTACCTTGATCACATCCACTAAAAAAAAAAAAAAGAGAAGACAAAACATCTGTGTTTGAACAACCTATTTCTGTCATTATTAACCTAACCTGATTAAAATTCTTTGGAATTTTGCAACGTCATTTAACTGCATAACTGTACTGTAATCACAGGAAGATTGATTTAATGTAAGTAAGCTTGAACTTAATAAGCTCTTTTAAAGAGAACATACTCCTTCAGTGCCTCTGTACCATTCATTCTGTCTACACAAGGACTGAAAGGATGCACTTAATTTACTTTAACCTCTTTAGTTATTAATTTATATGTTCTCACACTTACATTTTTTCCTAATATGAGCTCTACTTTGTGTTTGTTAGAATTTTCTGAGTTCAGACACTTTCACAAGCTTCATAACATTGCTAGAGTACAACCACTATTGATACAAAGCCAAATAACTAAAACTTTCCTGTAAGAAAAACAAAACATACTTGCAAAAGAGTTTTCATAAAATTTTTTTTTTTTACTACTTCCTGAATAGGAAGTATTTGAGTATAATACGTTCGAATTTTAATTCAATCCTACCAAATTCAGGAGAATCAATTAGAGAGGCAACAAGAAGTGTTTTAAATAAATCCGTAATAAATAATATTCTGGAGGTGATCTTGCTATGTAAAAACTGATAGTACTGAGAAACAGCTGAGTCATCTAACAAAAGAATCATAATTATATGGCTTCCTTAAAGGAAAAAGGAACCCAAACACTACAGTCTTTCAGTTATTAGACAAGAATTTAAAATACTACACATGAAGTAAGTTATAGTCTTATCATAAAAACCCAAACAAACAAGGAAATGATCCCTTAATATGTATGCAATAATGTAGCTAAAACTACCATCTTAATTCATACATACAGGAGGATCAAATTAAGGCTGCAGAGGTGTTAGGCCTGTCCTTTTCACATACTAAGTGAAGACACCTAGCTAACATGCAGAACAGTATTGCTTTGATAGTCTCAAAATCAGCACTCCCCAGTTGACTGCTTATTCCTGTAGTTATTTTTTTCTCCCAAATTACACAGTAACTTAAGAGTTAATAAAAAGTGTGACTATTATGTCATTGTAGCCCCAGAATTTTGGGGCTAGCAATGGTGTTTACAAATGTGCCACAATATATAATTTTAAAAATTATTAAATACACTTAAAAATACTTTCATACAATGATCATGGTTTGTGTAAAGTTTGATGTATGTGACAGAAAATTATGTATATTTTTCAAGGGGCAAAATCAGCTTCTAATGTAATACAATATCATAATATAAAATTAAAATGGGGGCAAAGGACGTTTCAGAGCACCATATCCATTCAGATGTAGTTAAGATGTGATTTAAGTCTGTGCTTAAACCAACAGGGCTAGTCTGGAATGTAAATTATGAACAGATATATCAAAATGAACAGGTATAACGCATTCCAATAGTATAGCGTCCTTGTTTTTAACAGCTTCAGAAGGTTGAGAGAATACTATTAAATTGGTAGAATATCTATCAGTGTTTTATAAACAGCAACCATTTATAGGAAAATTATGAAAATACACTGAAAACTATATCTAATTGTTGCAAAAATATGTTCTAGAGATCAATTTTAGGATCTTAATAGACCTTTAATTCAGAAGCTGCTTGGGTCTGAGTTGTTCCTAGTTTCTGCCACAGTAAAGTAACAATGGATATTGAGAAATCTTGGCAAAATCTCAATATATTAACTCTTTGAAGATATCCAAGTTTATCTAAGATCTTCCCAACATTTGTAGAAATAGAGAGCAATGCTTGTTTACTTTCCTACTTTTGCTAAATGTATAAATGTTCCAAGTCCATAACGCTCTCTACTGATCTCCCTTTTCAAATATGTAGTTTAAGTGATTAGGGCCAGTAAAACATTTCCTGCAAACAGCTTTTCAATTAGAAAAATATTCATTTGTTTGAAAAATAAATGAGACGGGAAATATTTTAGCTATTGCTAATTTTTAGTGTAAATGGTTTTATGCTGCTGCAGGATGCAGTTTTAAGTAAAAACAGGAAAGGATTTCTATACAGAACAGCAGTCAGATTTAAAAAGTACACAAGCAGGTAAGAAGCCCAACATCATATCTCCTTATTTAGGAAACTGAGGGTTTAAATGATCTTAGGAACATATAAATAATCAACAGACTTACAAAGCATTTCACAAAATTTGTCTCTCATGCTCTCTTTCAGAGAAAATATTCTCTATTTGTAAAAATAAATACTATTATAGTGGTTAAAGAATTCATTTTTTTTTTAAACATTATTCCATTTTTAAGTCTCTAGAACATTCAATAAATAACACATATAAAATTATATCTGCAGTAGGAAAACAAGAGAGTGAAAGCAGAATAACCAGTAGTTGCTGGACAAACTATGGGAACAGTGATAGCGGGAGACCCCCAGTTTAAAACTCCTCTCTTAAAAGTACCGGATACTTAGTGTGAATCTCGATTTTCTTTTTCACACAGCAGAACAATCTCACTGGTACAAGGAGGAAATACTAAAGACAGCTTAGCCCTCAGCTAGTGAATCAATCTCTTAGTTTTTCAGGCAAGGTGAGGTTCACCAGTTCTTTATACACCAAGATTTTTGTATTCTCTTGTCCAGCAGTGAATATTTTTAGTTTTGGCTTGGTTAGTCTGTTTGGTTTTTTACCATTACCATTTCCCTTTCTCACTCTTTTAGAGTCACCACACTGTAGCAGTACAGGGAAGAGCAACCAAGAGTGTTCAGGGCATTCAGAGGGTACTGCCCTTCCCAACCAAAGTGGACCTGTCATTGAGCTGATAATGGAGTCCAGCATCAGTCCCAGACAAGGCAAGGAAATGAACTAGGCACAGAGATCCTAGTTATCCAGGGATCCAGTTAGAAGCAGCAGAAGACAGGATCAAAGACAAGACCAGAAGCAAGATACAGCTACCATATCAGAGGTCCTTTCAGGAGACAAGGTACCTTCAGTGTAGGTCTAGCTTCTGTCCACATGACATAAACACAAACAGGACAATTATGTTTCAGTCATAGCCCAGCCTAGGGGACTGGTTAATCAGGCCTCAGCTGATATGAGACTTCTGGAACCTGATGCAGATGGTGTGGTTGGAAGCCCCAGGTGAGGTTGGTCAGGGCCCTAAAGACCTATGAGCATCTTAAGAGCCCTGACAATAATAACATTTAAGCTTCTTCATGATATCAAAACTTAGGAATGCAACCAAACAAGTTTCTAGTCAAGCTTGACTCAGAAAAAAAGCCAGCCTAACTGTACTATCGGGTTTCTTGGCTCAGGCATCAATATATTACCATGTAGATACAAACATGACTTTCTTTACATCACCTGTGAAAGTCCAAATGTATTGTTTACGACACAAAATTCTGGATTTGATAATACTGAGAACTCTTCAAGTCCAAGGAATGTTGAACAAAGGACTCAGCTTAGGTCCAAAGTTTGTTAGTGTCCACAAGATAATCTTATGTCCCACTTGTGCTGTAATTCTCATGGGAAAAATTAACAGATTGGCCCCAGTTCAAAGCTTATTCATATAACAGAGAGAGGAATTATGAATAGCATAATCCTAAACATCTATGAACTTTCTTTTAAAATGTTGTAGCTGTCTATTTGGACAGTAGGCAACAAGTATCAAAATCATTTTCAGTGTTTGCTTGAACAGCAAATTCTTAGATGGCCATAATGTGAGCTCTCCTCTTGTGAAAGATGTTAGGATGAAAGGCAGTGTTACTTAGAAATGCCATACAAGAGGCTGAACCACTCACACCCAGCTGACTGACACGTTTTTGTTAATACAAAGAAAAGAATTTATACAGCAGAGTTAATTCCCTTATGAATTATCTTCTGTTTTATTTCATCAAGCGATAGAGAAAGTTGCCGTGAAAATACTTTCCTGAAGGCAATATAGAAAAAGAAAATTTGCTCTTGATTTGACAGCACAGGGCCTGTCCATTCCTTTGTCACATACTTTTAAGTCTAATTGTCACCTCTACCAATTAATATTTAGAACATACACAAAAAATATTGAGGGGTGTCATTTTTTTTTTCCAAAACAGACTACTCTATTTTTCACCATTTGAACAAAAAATATTTATGTAAAAGAAAGAGGTTTACATAAAAATGAGTTAAGAAAAATAGTTACCATCATTTATTATGAAAATAAGCATTTTTAAAAAGCAACATTTTCCCATCTAGATTTTATTACTTTTATACTAAAATATATAGCTTGCTGACATGACAGAAAAAAATTATTTCCAGATAAGAAAGCATTAGTTGTGCCTAAGTATAACATCCGTTGATGACCTTATGCATATTTTTGCTATGGAATTCAAAAACCCTATTACATTATCTATATGTCAAATTTATTAACCTTTATATCAATTGTAAAATTATAAGACTATGACACAAAAGAACCTTAAAAATATTTTATCAATTTCTTTTAGGATTAGAGTAACTTTATTAATAATTTGTAAAAATAGCTAAATATCAAAAACACCTTCTCAAAAATGTCTCAAAAATTCACCAAAATGTATATATTACAAGTCTTTAGGGTTTTATGTTTCATTTACTGAAATGAAATTTCTGTATTTCATCCAAATAGTAAAACTAGTGCTTTCATCATTATAAAGGTAACTTTTTGTCTTATGCATATATAAAAAGTTTTCAACAAAGCAATTTTCTCATTAAATCTTTTTAGTCACAGAAATTACTCAAAAATTTAATGTGGTCAAAAATTTTCTCCTATGTTTACTAAACCAGAAACTGAAATTAATTTTAAATAAATATATAATTATTTTTGCATCTTCACCTTACCAGAAAAATCTCACATTTCGAGCAAGACCATGGAACAATCAGTGCAGCATTTGGCACTAGTGAGGAGACCAAACATTTGAAAGAAGACCAAGGATTTCCAATAGCAAGTCTTTACCTAAAATAGAGGGTTTCAATGCCATTAGACACATAACAACTTTAAAAGGCTCTGTTGTATTGCTGTAATGTTTCATCCATACATGTACAAGAAGGGCTGGAACATTTATCAGCTGTGCATGGGACCATGTTCTACTGGGATAAAAATTTCTTCCTTGAGCTATCAATAAAAGTGTTCAAGAATAAACCAAAGAGATTAAAAAAATTATAAAAGGAATACCTGTGATTCCTTTATGGTCATTGGAAAGGTGATCATCATTTAGAAGGCCAAAGTTTGACTTTTTCTTTTTTTTTTTGTGACGAACAGAGGAAAACAGTAATTCTAGCAGAGCACTGAGGTATGTATCTAAGGGACAATTTGCTCTGTCAGTACATCAAAAGCACCAGTGTCCTTTTCAAAAACTATAGGTAAGAAAAAGAGATTAATTTAGCAATTTATTTAGAAGATCAAAGAGCTCATTTCTACTCTGATTTTTATTTGTCTTGAATTATGTACATCAAAAGCATATACCTCAGGCTTATAAGATAAAGAGAATAAGAAAGCCAAAGCACTGAAATTAACATCAGGGGAACAGATCAGGAAACAACTTCAAGACCAATAAGTAGCTATGACTTTTTCTGTTATAAAGATAAACATTTTGACCTTTTTAAAATATGACTTCTGGAACTGCAAGGGCAGCAAAATCAGGTCTTTTTCAAAGGACGTTGATTCAATGCAACAAATTGAAGAGTTCTCAAAGAGCTGGAAAAAGTGAAATTAATATAATGTTAAAGCACGATTCACTTTTTTTTAATAATCTTGGCCATTTAAAATTCAAGTGTTAGAACACTGACAGGTTTCTGTACATTCCACAGCAAATTTCAAAACTTATTTGAATTATCAGTGCTGTGGAAACTTTTGAAGGTCTTGTAACTTGTAACTTTTGCACAATGGCATTGCAAACGTAAATGTAGTACTAATGTAAACTTATTGCTAAGCACATATATCTTATAGAAGTGTACATATATTTTATGCATATGAATGAAAATATCACATTTTTAAACAATGCAGTTACAAGAAGTCCTCACAAGTTTACAGAAAACATGTTAGCAGAAAAAAATATTCTGCTCTGAATAAAAGCACAGAAAACTTGAACTTGTCATAGAAAAATAGCATGCAATGCGTCACCTCTCTAAAAGAAAGAGCTGTCTGTGAAGCTGAGCTGACTAACAGCTGAGAGTATTTGTCTTTTCCCTGAGGCAAATGACTTATGATTTAGAAGAATCCTTTCTCACCCACTTACAAGCTGCTCTCTTGAGTATACTCTTTATTATGGAGGTGTGAGCTAGCAGTTCCCTGTGGGCTGGGACCTGGGAGCCCTGGGGAATTCCCAGGTTGGGCAGACAGTCCTGTCCCACTGCCCGAGTCAGAAGGGAAGGAGGGCCACTGGGGAAACCCCCAGGTGTCCCACTGAGCACCTTGCTGGAGAGGGGGAGGGACTGCATTGGAGCCTGGGCATGGACTGGCAGCTGGGCTTGGTCCAGGGGTAGTCTGGGCTGTGGGGACTTGGACACCAGCCCTGGGACAGAGACTGAAAGCCCCAGTAAGCTGTACTGGGGTCCAGAGCCCCACACAGGAGCACAGAGGCCCCAGGTGAGGCTGAGCAAGGACAATAAGGCCTGATATTGTCTTTAGGGCCCTGACAGTCTTAACCTCTACTTTTACATCCAAATGACCTATTCACACAACTTCTATTCTCTCTCCCTCTTTCCATGCTTCAAAACTCTCCTTATTATCCTTTACTATTTTCTTCTTCATTCTTTCTCATGACACCTTAGCATGTATAGGTTCATGCAGGCTATTTACTAAAAAAAAAAAATTTCAAACAAAGGAACTAACTTATTAAAGAAGCGTAAAGGGAAAGGATCACTTCCCTTGACTTGCTGGCAACACTCCCCATAACACAGGCCAGGATGATTTTTTGGATTATAAAATAAAACAGTATCACCAAAAATCATAATTTCTGACTCAGTGTTGTTATGTATCTCTATGATACTTTTTAATATAAATTGTTAAAGATCAACCTTAGTAGTATAACAATTGCCATTGTGTTGTAATTTTGATCCAGTCAGACAGTCAACACAGCTACTCTGCAATGGTTGTTTTGGCATTCAATTTAAAGTTTCTTTTCTTTAATTTAATGCCAATATTCTAGCTACATCATCTTATCCTGCACTAAATTATTTCTCTCTGACTTAATATTTCAAACCACTGGCTATTTGTAGCATGCTAATTCTCCCCGCCCCTTTTCATTGCTGAGTCAAGCTGTACATACTTCCTTCTTTTATCTTTCCTCAGAAATCAATCTCTCCATCTCCTTGATCTAGGGTTTGGCTTTTATTTTTGGTTTGGTTTGCTGGGGCGGGGAAGTGCAGTTGTTACTTTTTTAACTTGTTCTCAGAATTTCATTCAGTTTGTCAATATCTCTTTTGGAAGGTAGCTTCTAATATCAAATGCAATATTCAAGATATATTCACTCTAAAACACCACAAAGAGGTTGCTGAAACAGTACCAAACTCTTTACTACTTTCTGACCACTTTATGCTCATTATGCCACCTGCAGAACCAAAAGAAATACTTAAGTCCTTCATAACAGATATGCATTTCTATCTATTCTCAACATGTCTTTCCAGACTTAGACAATGGCAAACTCACTTGGAATGTTAATGAACAAATCTCTCAGAACTAAGCAACACCAATAATAAAGGCAAAGCACAGCAGAAAGAAGTCATATAAACACATTACCTCTCTTATGTTATCTTTACATTGAAAATTTTATCAGACTTTGTAAGTTTTGCAATTCCCTTCAAAATCTTACAAGTTACTTGCAGAAAGGTCAAGCTTATTTCCCCTGCTAACATAAATTCTATTGTAAGTTAATTTTTTGATGAGTTTATCAAGGTCCATCTTAAAAGTTTTAAACTTTTCTGTTCTACATTGTAAATTACTCATAATTAATGCACTGCCTACAGGGATAAAAACTACTACTTCTCTTTTGCAGACATGGAATAAAATGTACAGATTGTAAGAGATTTTTCTGGTTGACACAACTAGAATAGAGATTGTCAGCTCTGAGGTATACAACAAGTATTGCTTAAGTTGTTGGTACTAGAGTTGCTATGCAAAAAAAAACTTATAAAGAGTACCAAAACTAAGTAATTAACCAGGCTGTTCTTGTTTTCCAACACTGGTTTACTTATTAAAAAAGATACATACACAAATATTAAGAGGTGCATTAATAAGGAAATGAAAAATATCTCTAAATTACAAATTTTTTTCCTATTAAAACTACTCTCGTTAAAACTGCATTGTGACAATAAAAGTATTCTCATAGCTGTCTTCTCAATCAGATTAGAAGATTCTCTATACACATATAGTCAGAAAATTACAATATATGTGATCTGGCTATTCTTAGCCTTATTTTTTTCTGTGTATTTAAAGTTATTGTAAAGAAGATAAAAGTCTATAGAGTCATTTTAATTAATCTGTATACCTCACAGTACCACACACTTGCTGGCAGGACAAAGAACTTAAGATTTTGTCATAGTTAATAAATTTGCTTTGTTCCTGTAATGAGAAAAGAACTAAAAAAATGTTTTTGCAAATCTCTGAAGGCCTAAAAATATTTTTGTTTTCAATCTCATTAGAAACTTCGAAGTGTAAACCATAAAAATGTTCTCTTTATTTTAAGAAGTCAATGATCTTCTTCACATCTTTCTTTTTCAGTCAGCTGTAGCCCACCAGAAGGCTCTTTTCTTACGTCAAATGTGAACTTGTCCTTTCTTGTTCTACAGGAGTTTTTGTTTTCTTCATTTGTCAGCTATGATGATAACAAATAATCCCTACATACCGCTAGGATTGTGATTGCCTTCTGTTTGCTTTCCTTTATTTGTCCTATGTGTGTAAGATATTTTCAACTCTTACACAACCTGTGACATGCTAAGCCCACTCCAGTTCACGTAACCACTAAAATAATTTTTTTCATCATTTTTATATCGCTCCCTCATCTTTTCTCTATTTCCTCAAACACATTTAACTGCATCAAGATGGGTTTCTCAGGATATACCTTTCTTTTCTCATACAATTCCATTTCTTTTTGCTTATATTCTCTGTGTTGTGTTGCATCATTCTCTTCTAATAATATTTGTCTGTACCAGTGATAAGAAAATATTGGTTGTTTTAGTTGTTGTTCATTTCTTTCAAAAACCTGATTTTTGAGCTCTGTTAAGCTATTCCAAGAGAGGAGATTCAACAAGCTCTTTGCCTTACCTGTTCTAACATTATACTACTTATATAAATAAAATTAAATTAAAATGTCATAAAATGAAAATATCCTTTTTTTTCTAATGTTCATTCTGAACTCCATGTAATAATTTCAAGATGCTGCCTTTACCATCTTTTACTTTATCCCATCATGTCTTTAACTCTCTATAAAGAAGCTGTGGCCTGCCACTTGGCTCACACCTTAGTCACTGTAGTAAACAAGCCCAGTTCTCTCAGTCTCTCCCTGTAGAATTCTGTCAATCATTCTTAAGTTTGTCAAGATTTGTTTGAACTGAAACTCCAAAGTTTGTTGTGTTTGCTGTTCCAATTTTACCATCGCTCACAAATTTGTTGAAGATGTATTTTAATCTGTCATCAAGGTGGCTATTCATGAGATAATATAATATTAACACAGTAATCAACATGGAACTACCCTGTTACCAACTCCCAAATGGCTATCAAGGCATTGATTACTATCCTTAGACCTTTGTGATGCATCCAAATCTCTAACCATCCAATTGTTCAGTCCACAATTCCTCTACTTCCAAATGAGCATGCTGAAAGAGAAAATCTAGGAAATCTTACTACAAGGTGTATTCTATTCATTGCTATTTCATTCTACTCATTGCCACTCAATTCACTGTTGAAAGCAATCAGGTTAGTTACCAGGTTTTGTCTTACTTGGCTACCTGGTTATCTACTTTTATTTTGCATGTAGAAGTGTTTTTCAAAAGGAAATTCTCCATGATCTTTACAGGCACTGAGGGTGGACCTGTCTAAAGTGTACAGGCTTTTTTTGTTGACTTAAAGATGTTCTTAAAACTTTTTCCATTTTCCAGGAACACTCTCTTCCCCCATCATCATGATAGGTTGCACACTGAGAGTAACAGCCTAATCTTTTCAGTGAGTCTCTAATTCATTTTTCCCCATTGTTGTACCTTACTGTCATTATATAAGTATCATTAATCCAAACACAATAATAAGTCACTAAATGAAAAATACAAAAAAGCGAAAGAGTCCTTTTACTGCAAAATCATATATTTTGACTAAGAGCACTATAGAATGGTTTTATGTGGATATTTGTCATATTATTATGTGACAGAAATGTAATTTACCCAATATTTTCTGGAAAATTGAATTCCAGTGCACACATGTTGGCCAGACTTGCTCAGGAGAGGGTCTTCATGCTTTATTCCAGGATTATACCCTGTGCTGAGCCTAAAGAGTACTTCCAAATTTTAGATTTTACAATTCTAGATATTACAAGACGCACAGCAGTTCATAAAAAGACTGGCAAATTTAATGAGAGTGATGGTCTCCAAAAATGAATTCTTGAAGCAGTAAGATAGTCAAAGTTATCACAAATGACTCACCATAACTGATTATAATCAACAGAATACAATTAACAGTGAAATTAAACACATATTATATGTTTCTTGTGGTGGCTTTGGTCCTGTGAAAAATTATATATTAATAAAAACTGTTTACTTTCCACAGTTCATTTTAACAAATCTAAACAAAATCCTAGAGAAGCTTATAAAGAATTTATCAATATACACTTTCCTAATTTTCCCTCATGACAATTTTTGGCATTTCTAAGCGGAATGGAAAAAGAAACTGCAGTGAAATACAAAATGGTCTGTTGTTAGCATCAGTACTGTTGCAGCCTTTCAGTATTAAATTTGGTCCACTAGTGGCTAAGTGTTCTGGCTTTGTCTAGGATAGAATTTATTTTCTTTGTAGTAGCTCCTATGGCTGTGTTTTGGATTTGCACTGTAAACAGCGTTGATAACACAGGGATGCCTTCATCACTGCTGAGCTGCACTGAGCTTTTCTGCTCCTTATACCACCCCACCATCCAGGAGGGTGGGGCTGCAGAAGAGTTTGGAAGGGGACACAGCCAGGACAACTGACTTCAGATAACCAGAGGGATATTCCGTACCACATGGCATCATGCTCAGCATATAAAGCTGGGGCAAAAAGAAGGAAGGGGGAGAGATTCGAAGTGACAGTGTTTGTCTTCGCAAGTCACCATTACATATGATGGAGCCCTGCTTTCCTGAAGATGGCTGAACACCTGCCTGCTCATGAGAAGGTGTGCATGAATTTTTTATTTGGCATTGCATGAGCATGCAAGCTGTTGCTTTACCTATTAAAAAGTCTTTAACTCAACCTACAAGTTTTCTTACTTTTACCCTTCCAATTCTCTTTCCCATCCTACCAGGAGAAAATGATCAAACAGCTGTGTGATGTTTAGTTGTTGGCTGGGGATCAACCACAAGACTAAGAAACTAAACCTTCAGTACCACAGAACTTAATTCCAAAACCAAACCAAGTAAAATATGAAGGGAAATTTCCACAACAAGGAAAATACTGCTGTCTTTCTCACAGTGTTTTTCCTTTATCCTGCAGCTGATTTTTTTCTTTCTCAATAAACACTGACTCTTAAAATATTGTAATAAGCTTCACAGTTGGTATGTTTGGACATGTGGAATTTTTGCACTTATTAAAGTAGATATATAAAGCTTCCCTGTCTAAATTAATTTTTTAAAAAATACTTATTTTTTACTATGACAGGAGGCTATTAACTTTTTGATTTAAACAATTTTGAAAGCTGAAGCAAATATAGAAGAAAAACTGCTACAGTCCAATAATTCTACCCCATTATACAAAAAAAAGGAATTTTTACAAATTTGCCTGTATTAGAGTTTCAAGTGAATTAGAGGCATTACTACTGCAGTCAACCTTTGCAGTATGAAGAAGATAAGGATATGATTTGCTAGGGTCAATAGGAGACATATTTTCTGTAAGTAAGGATTTGCTGATAATATTATTGAAACTTGGAAAGGCAACTTGAAAGTAATTTGAACTGATTAATGAACATTAAAAAAAAGCAAGTGCACAACTGGAAAGAGAAAAGCACACCACGGGTTCAGGAAGATGCATTTCTAATAAGCATTAGGAGCGTCTACTTAGCTTCATTACAATAGGTTTCTGGGATTAAAAGACCATGCTACCTAGAGGGCATAATGAAAATGAAGTCTAGTTATTTGACATTAGAAGGTTCAACTTTTGTGCCTTCTAGAGAAATTACTTCAGCAGGCAAGGGATTGTAAAAGCCACAGATAGAGTCACTACATCTGCTTTCCTCTAGTATTCTGCAGGTCAGCAATCCTGTTCTGCTTGTGAGATATGACAGCATCAGTACATTGTTATCTGCTACAGCAGATGGTCTTTAGCTGTGACTTCCTATATTGTGGAATTAAAGCCATACAACTGAAAGTTTTCTGGCCATATCTTTGTAAATATTAACTAGACAGAATTTCAGCCTCTTAGAGTATTTTTGCAGGCATAAGAAAGAGTCTATCCACAACAGGTTCTCCAGAATTCATGCTTAGCAGTCAAACTACCCTGACTAAACCTATAGGATCAATGATTCTATGCTGAGTGGTTAACAAAATTAATTATATCTATTATAACAATATCAGGTGTCCGAATGTGACCACGTCTCCAAGAACCTTGCATGAAGTAAAATGTTTCAAACAGCTCAAGTCAGATACCTCTTTCTGTAATAAAAACATTCTTTTTTTTTTTTTGTCTTGTAAACTTAACTTCCAATTCTTTATTAAGAATTCAAAAAGCTACATCCTCTGCTTTTTTAATCAAGTTAGAACTAATAACCAGGTAAACGCAGTTGTCTGCAGGTCTCTTTTAGCTGTTGCCTGAAGGTGCTAGCAGTCCTATGCTTCAAGGTTTCAAACAGTTTCTTGGCATAAGGATGGATACTACAATGAAAAGTACTAAAAGTATTTACAGAGATTAAAAGAGAATGGGAAATTAGCCTAGTCTTCCACAATATCCTAATTCTCATTTAATGCGCTGGAGCTCCATCCAAGGGATACATATGTGAGAAAAATCTCAATTTCTTCATCAAGTGGGTTTAAAATGGAACCTCTTTTTGGTCTAATCTATAAAAAATTCTAATCAGGTGGCATGACAAAACAGTCCCTGACAAGGCATAGTGACAGATATAATGAGAACAACTTTAAATTGAAGCATGGTGAAGTAAGGAGCACAGGTTGGGGAAATAATAAAGTAGAGAGGATGATAATGAGCTGAAGATAAACTTACTTTAATGGACTTTAAGACTCCTGAAATGTGCAATGAGATGTTGTCTGAATATATTGTTATTTTCTATCAACTGAAGGAAAAAACCCTGCAGTATTATATCATTCTAAGGTAGTTAAGTGAAACCAAACAAGTGAGAGCAAATCATTAAAGCATAGGGGAAAAGGAAAATAATTCAATCCTACCTTTTTCTAATTTATTTTTCCCTTCCTTATGCAAACTGTCTACTTAAACTGAAATCACTTCAAAGCAGCAGCTTATATTCTTGCACAACTGTAAAATATCTAACACACCTCTGTGGACCCTATACAGATGCCCTAAAAGAGGGCTTTAATGACATTATTTAGACGGATTAAGTCAACAGCATTAAATATGAGAATTAACTCCTAGCACCTTTGAAGCCAATGAAAAGATTTTGACCTTTTTTGAGGCAAACTTTCAGCCCAAATATGAAAATATCTCTGCATATGAACAAATATGCCCTATAATATGAACATCCCAAAATGTATTTTACATTTTTTCCTGTATGTAAAACTCCACAAAAAAACTTTTTCTTTTTTTTTTTTTTCCTGAGAAATATTATATATTCTTTGAAGAATAAATTTAAATGGAAGGACTTCAATCCTTAAGATTAAGTTCCCAAGGATTCACCTTTAGGGAAAGACTCTGTCCTGTCAACCTAAGGCACTGTCTCTGAGCAGCTCCAGTAAAGCTACTGGGTCTATAAGATAGATGATATCCTTGGTTTTAATGTACTTTTTATAGACTATAACTCTTGGTAACTTTTTTTTTTTTTTCCCGAAAGTAGGCTTTTTATTTTCTTTTCTGTGGAATTCATTCTGAAGTGCTTGTTTTCCTATACACAGGGTGTAAGTGTTCAATTCAACATTCAGGAATGGTCAGTCCCTTTTTGGATTCAATCTTGAGCACTGATTTATTCGTAATGAAAACAAATAAAATCTTTTCCAGCATAAGTCTAGACTTTACATTAATTAAACTAGAGAAAGCCAGAAAACCTTTTTACCTCAGTATCTTCATGTTTAAAATGCACTAATAATATTCACTAAATACAGAGAAATATTGTGGACATTAGTTCTTCCTGGATTTTGAACATATGAAAGGTGATAAAATGTTACTACTATTTTTTGTTCCATAACTGCTTATTCTGTACTTGTTGGCTATTGAAAATCATTGATCCTTTCATCTTTATTCTGTTCCTTTACATTTACATAGATAGTCATTATATCTGCCCCTACTGCTTTTTTCTTCAGACTGAAAATACACAGCTCTGTTTTAACTATCCTTTCCAGGTTCAATTGTCAAATCTTTTCATCGTGTTTGCAGTTATTTTTTTTTCTAAGCTATATTCAATTTCTACTGTTACTTTTGAGCTGCTGTCTTCCTTACTGATTGAAGGACTGTGACTGATCTACCATTGCTGAAGCTTTCCTTATGCGCTTTGTTAGACCTCCATGAGCTACTGTTTATGTTCTGATTGTTAAACCAACATGACAGATGAATTTTTAGCTGCATCAGTTGGCTTATCCCTCCTACTGCGTAGACACAAGGTCATGAGTGTTAACACAAAAGGTCCACAGGCAAAATGTGGGGAGTGGGGAAGGCATAATTGTTGCTTTCATAAGTGCTGTTTCCTTGTGAGAAAGTCACTAGTTTTATCTTAATGACACTTCCTCCTGTCTTTCCAACCCTGATTGATCCTCACTGGTTTATTTTCCTTTTTTTTTAATAGCTGAAACTTTTCATAATCCATTTCACTTTGATGTTTCCATGAACAATTTGTTTTGTTCACAAATTCTTCCTAGGATTTTTTGCAAATCTTTACGGTAAATAGCTCAGAAAACCTAAAAGGGGTCTTCTCCATATGGAATGAAAGTATTATTAAACAAGGACAAAAACAGAAGTAAATATGAAAGAAAGCATAGTTTCTGGCTCTATGTTCCTGCTGAGTTTGAAAGTCAGTGGAATGTGGGAGTCCTTCCTCTTCTCAAAGGTAAGATATTTTTAATCAGCATTATCATGCTCTAAGGCACTATCTTAAAACACCTATTAGCTGTGAACTCAGCAGGAACTGCAACACCCTGCCTCTCAAAGGAAAAAACATTTTTCCTCTATGTGATCCAGATTATCCAGAAAAAGGGAGACAAGATACAAATTACACGTGAAAATGTGCTACACTCCCATTAAATCTGCTGATGACAATATATTACACAAAATCATGATCCCACATGCTACTAAGTATTTTTCACTTAAATGAATTTTAGTAGAAACAATTTGGAGATTGCTCCTCCTGTGTGCCATGAGCTCCAGGGACCAGGTAAAGATTGCTGACAGAATTTTCTACACTCTACTGGGTGTAAGAGAGAACATTCTATGCTACGAATGAAAACAAGCAATATTGAAAGGGAGTAGACACGCACAGGTAGTAAAATAGCTTTTTTGAGTCTAGAAGCCCAAATTACCTAAGTACATTGCTGATCTCCTCAGTAGTCTTAGTAGTACACCAAGTAAGGGCTGGTAGAAGTTTGAAGCTGTTCATTTAGGTATAGTTGCAATAAGATCAGGCTTTGATCCCCAGCCTATCTACTCGAAATGAATTGTCCTTTTGATACAAGTATGATAAAAGATTCTGAATGTAGTTCTTGTATTTCAATTCCTAAATAAAAAAATACAATTTATTATTATTTTTTTCCAAAGAGGTAGACAAAGGACAGACATGGAAGAGGCTAATTTCCTTGAAAAAATCAGAGACAGACAATGGTTGTGTCAAACAACCATTTGGATAAGAAAGGAGTCAAAGAAGCCTTTTCTGTAGAACAAAGAGGTTTTCAATGAAGCAATGATAATAACTTGACTATTTAGATAGGGGTCACTGCAGTCTTTAACTCACAAAACACTCCACAAAAATATAAAACTGGAAAAAGTTAAAATTATTTTTTTTTCTGCTTAGACCAAAAAAAAAACATCTTCACCATTTGGCTGAAGAAACACATTGACTTTTTAGATACCTTAGAAAATTTCAAAACCTCATACTTTATTTCCCATCTTTTCAACTTCAAATACACCCTTTTTCAGCTATAGCACTACAAACTCACAAGGTTCATTAAGTTATAACAATCATCATACAAAAATTTTCCTCCTCACAGCGCTCCATCAACTATATTGTAAGAAAGCAAGAGTTGACTGATTCAGACTGCATATATTCTCAGTATTCACATATTATCTCCCAGCTACACAAGAATTAGTGAAAATACTTAGATCTTTGCCAAGCTAAAGATTTGTAAGCAAATCCTTTCTTGTATCTTACTAGACTAGGCACTTAGTCTGGGACTAATTTTTCTCTCTATTTATACTCTATATGTCTTACGTAACCGAATCTCTATTTTATGGTAGCAGCATCATATAAGCATTAATGAGAGTAATGTAACAAGAATTTACTGCTGAATTGGATTTCAGGCAACACTTTTCCTCCCCTATTATGGGTAAGAGCATTCACCTCTCCTTAAAAAGTGTTTTCTAAGATTAACAAAAGATAGTTGTGTCCTGAACCTTGTCATTGTACCCATCAATTAAGAAAAGGCAGAACTCACAGATACTTGTCCCTCATGTTGTTCTCTTCTAAATTCTATTGAATGACCTACTACTTTTAGTGCTTTAGCAATCATCATTCTGTTTAAAATATTTTCTCAGTGCAGTGGTATTTTTAATGTTTCAATAATTTTAAGGGATTTAAGGAACATTAGACATCTGTTGGATACTCACACAAACACATCCTTGAAATGAAAACTTTAATGTGGAAAAATGAATATGAGCATTTTTAATTTAAAATGCACTTCTAAAAGGAAAACAATGAAAGACATATTAAAATGGCAAAGAGTGTCAGCACATCCTCTTGGAATGTGTCAGTCAGATTAAATCATTACATTCTTGTTCTGCATGATGCTCTTTTTGCCACCGCTCTTACAGAGAGCATGACTAACAACCTTCAAGCTAGAAGAGGAAGGAAACTGAAAAAATCAGGTTTTATTTTGGTTTCTGCTGTTGACCATGAAGTTCTGGAAAACCCTTATAACTCAGTCTCACTGGAAAAATGTTAAAAATCAAAGTTCACAAGAAATACATGAAGGGCAACAAGGAGAAAAGTCACTCTTCAGTTCACACTTTTTCTTTTCTACACTTATGGCAGAGGGTACAAGATCAAATGCTCTTCTCCTGTTATTTCTTCATGTGACTAATCTTCCTTCTCCCCTCTGTATATTTAGTAAGTGGCAAGATGTCACAAGTTCCACTTAGCCTCTTTGTCCACACAAAATCTCAGATTTGAGAGTGACATCTAAGTGGTATCCTCAGCAATGTGTAATTAAACCCCCTAAGCATGCAAATATAGTAAACTGCATGCAGAGGCTGAAGTAAAATACTGTCTGGAAAAAGTTGAAGATTTTAACATTATGATGACTGTATTATAACTAGTAACTATTATAGAACCTATCCTAAATCAAAATTTCTCTGCAAGTACAGTATAACTATACACCTAGGAACAACTAAAAGAAAATACTTTTTTTCTGATCAACAATATTCTTAATTCCCCAATTTAAATAAACTTTACTTATGCTGTTCCTGGCAGGTTTTATACTCTCCACCTGATTTTGAATATATTTGTATTTCCTCTTTCTTTAATATTTCAGTTTTCTGTATGTCCATAACCTAATTCAAATTCTGATCATCTTATTAATAAGAATGAATTAACATATCACAGAGAATGTTCTCCACTGCTAGACAGTTACCTTCACATCTCAGTGGGCTGCTGAACTCCTTTCTCATTCTTTCCTGTCACTTTTAGGCATCTCAGTAAACTATGATTTCAGACTTCTAAAACAAACTCCAAAGCTGAATCACAATATGGAACAGCCCAGGTTTCTATAACATTATGCTTCATTGAACCAAAAGTATGCCCTTAAGCAAATATATGTAAACCTTTATGAGAAAGAAGACAAAAAAAATAAGCAGGGGGTGGGGGAGGAAGCAAGCAAATATAGCTCTACTTCACTCATTCACTCAAAGGTCACAGACATCTTTCAGCTGCAGACATTTTTTGCAACAGACTATGTGCCCTGCTATTGCAAAAGATTCCATGAAATAATCCTATTCACAGTATTTTCAATATTAAATTCCCTTTATTAAATATGCTTAGAAATATTTCTGAAACATATAAGCTACATTTGATCACCAAAGGTTTATACCTGTTTGCTCTTGTGCAAACATATTTTTACCTTGAATCCTTCTCTCTGGTGTTTATTTCTGGAAGGCAAAACATATGCTCTCTCAAATTTTACCTTATAAAACTTTCTCTGCTCAATAAGTTGCCTTCAATAAAATAAAGTTTTCATCCTTCTGGTCACCTCACCTTTTAAAAAAGATTATGTCTAGAACTATACAGAAGATGCAATATAGGATTTTAGCAATACCTTGTAAAAATTTATTTGTATTTCCTTTTTTGTAACAGAAATAATTTTCTGATAGAGCCTGTGGTATGTTCCACCCCTCACTTCTTCCCGTTCTGCCCTTAATACTCTAGTCATTCTGTAATTGCTCAGAATGTTAATTTCTTTGACTTTGGATCTTTTGAAGTAGAAAAATCCCATGTTACAGCAGAGTTTTTTTTAATATATAAATGGTGATCATCCATATTTCAACCATTTCTAAGATGATCTAATTCTTTCTATCGGATATTCTGAACTATTTCTGTATTAGTATTAACTTCCAACTTTCTGTCATCAGAAAATTTCATAAGTACCTTATGGCTTTTTGTGAACATCAATGAAAATCAAATTGCTTTCTTAAATATCCCATAAGATAAAGGTAATCTAATGGACAAAATCTTCTTGGGTTTCCAAAGGTTTGAAAAGTTTATTGCCAAATGCTTTTAAAGAAACTGATTGGCAATGACATAAAAGAGCTTTGCAATGTTAAATTATTTAGATAAAAATAGGAAATGAAGGTAGGAAAAGTCAGTTCTCACAGGAAAGAGAGGTCAGCTACTGGTGACCATCAATCACTGAGTAATTGATGGTGAGTTACACTGACACGACTTGTGAAAATATTGATATACAGTTTAGCAAATCTGACAAAGTGACAAAGTTTGCTGGTGACAGGAGTTTATTCTGGATAGTAAGGATAAAATCTGGTCATAAGTAATTGCAGAAGGAACTAGGAACTAGTAGAAACTAGTTACTAAAATGGCAGATGAACTTCAATATGAATAAAGATAAGATTAAGGGCAATAATAATTGTCTTTACAATTCTAATAAAAAATTTAATAAACCAGTCTAACTCCTCATAAAAAATGATCAGCTCTTAGCTGACAATCAATCCCTCAGAAGCATGGTTAGGGGTTACAAAAGCAGTTATCACAAAAATCATTAGCTTGATATTCAGGAGCGGCCATAAAAACAAATCAGGATATTAGAAGTTAGTGAAAAAAAAAAAAATAGAAAGTGTTGTACTTTTTCCATGTACAAACCCAATACTATCCTGCATTTTCAGTACTATGGAAAATTCTGTTTCATTCTCCTCAGTAAAAATAAAATAACAGTGGAAAAGAGGATGGCAACCAGATCAAAAGTATAGCAAAAACATACTTCTTGTTTCATACTTCTCCCCTGCTCTGGCATGGGTTGTCTCTGGGCCACAGTGCCTTCAGAGGTGTCCCTGCTCCAGCACAGGTAACACAAAAGATGCAATCCCTCAGGGGTGGCCCTTGTCCATCACAAAGCACTTCCTTTCAGGGCTTCATCTCTTTACATATTCCCAAAAATTTCTCTTTCCACTCATTTCCCTCATTTTTTCTCACCTTTCTCCAAATATTCCTCTTCGCATACTTTCTCATGTATCCCATTTTGAGTGTCCTCCTGTGTCTCCTGCGTTCTTGAATTTCCTGCCCCCAGCAGCTGCCATTGTTCCTCAAACATGCCTGTCTGGTTGAAGTTTTAGAGTGTCATGGACATACCCACCTCCATCTAGAGCTGTCTGGAATCCACTGGGAACAGCACAGGACAGTTCATGCACTCCTTCTGCAGGGGACACCCTGTGGTCTCAGCTATCAAACTCTGGTTTTTATGCCCAATGCATCAGGGCTTCCATGCCCCCTCCCTAGCTGATGGGACAGGCACCAGCTGGTGAGAATTGTGTCCTGCCAGCCCTGTGGTGAATCCTTATGTCTAATACTTCCTCAGACCCTAGGCAGCCAATGGTCTTTACTATGCTATGAGACTAACAAATTTATGGGTTTTATGCAATGACCATGTAGATTGTAATACTTCTACCGTACCAGGAATTCAAGGAACTGAAGTTAAAACAGATGTGTTGAGTGGCCAGTTGTTAAAAATAAGCCAAAATGAGCTGAGGCTAGCTCCCTGACACACTTCTCTGTCACTTCCTTAAAAATCGTGTGACCCTTTATTCAGAATTACAAAAAACTTTTATTCAATGAGTTACAGTAAAAGAACTGACTATGTAACTCATTTTTTTGCCAACATGAAAACTCAACAGTCAGAATATGTTTCAGAAACATGATTTTATCTACCATCAGAAAATGGTCGATAAAATACAGTGGATGGAGCTTATCCACTCTATCTTAAAACAATCTTTATAATGTATCATTAAGGTATTAACAGTCAGATATTTAAAAAAATGCATTTCTTCATCAACTTCAATGCAAGAAGCTGAATTTGCCACAAGATACAGAAAAAATCAAAAAATTGCTAAGTCTGAAAGTGTCAAGACCTGACCACATGCTAGAGATTCACTGAAAGCTACAAAGCAGACTCTTTCTCTGAATTAGAAAGTTCAGAGCTGAAAAGAGATAGAACATGGGTAAGCATTAAGATGAAGCATCTTATGCTGGCTGTGTTCTTATTCTGCCCTGGATAAATATACAGCCAGTGTTGAAATGGTACATTTATGAGGACATGGACACCACTCACATCTATCACCAATATTCACACATTCTTGTGTTCTAAGGCAAATAACTAGGAAAACTGCCTCATACAATTCTGTCTAACATAACCATCTCATCTTCAGCATTCACATTCAAATCTTTATTTGAAACATGAAGTTCCTGAGGCCAAAACTAGGTCATTTTTAATTCCACAGTAACTCAGTCCATCAATATCTGATTTTTCTTTACTTATTCCCTACTTATTGACACAAATAAAACAGAAAACACAAATTCTTCATCTGAGAAAAAAATATTGTCTCTTGTTGTACTTGTAGGGTGTCTATTGAGATGCTTTTTTCCTTACAAGTAAGCTCCAAATATATTTCTAATTTTGACCTAAAGAAATTTCATATATTATCCATATTCAAAAATTTTTCCCTCTCTTTAAATAAGAATCCTAGAACAAGACTTTTATTTATTATTTTATATAATTTAAACTGGATCTTTATTTTTTATATAATTTAAAAGGAACCACTTTAATATACTTCAGTAAAGGCATATTGTCTTCCTCCGTCTTACATATTTATTATTTGCCAAAATCAAAATGAAGGTATCACAAACTTTTCTAGAGGAAGTGAATTTTGCAATATTGGTAATGTATAGGGCATTGTATCTTATTTTATTTATTTCCATCCACTGTCTCTGTAATGTAGTTAAGTGGGGTTTATTGATCAATGTCAAATTGTTTAGTGTGCATGTTCTCTCACTCATATGTAGAATCCTCAAATACACAAATATTCATTTCTGGAAACAAAAACAGGGTAAAGACAGCTAAATTTCTGAGACAAGCCAGAATTATGTACTCAGTATACTGTTCTTAATTTCTCTCCTATTTAGTCTATTTCAACGTTTGTACATTTTGAAAAATATTTTGATTGCATTTTCTGTTAGATCATAGAATCTTGGAATCATAGAATATTTTGGGTAGAAATAGGCCTTTGAATATTATCTAATTCTAATACTCCTGAAATGGGCAAGGACACCAGGCTCCATCCAGGCTGGTCTTCCAGGGATTGGGCATCCAGAACTTCTCTGGGCAACACGTTCCAGTTCCTCACCACCCTCACAGCAAAGAATTTCCTCCTAGCATCTAATCTAAACCCATCCTCTTTCAGTTTGAAGCCATTCCCCCTTGTCCTATCACTACATGCCCTTGTAATAAGTGTCTCTCCACTCTTCTTGTAGGCCCCCTTTATTTACTGGAAGGCTGCTATAAAGTTTCCCCAGAGCCTTCTCTTCTCCAGGCTGAACAACCCCAACTCTCTCAGCCTCATAGGAGAGATGTTCCAGCCTTCTGATCATCTTCACAGACCTCGTCTGGACTTGCTCCAGCAGATTCCTGTCCTTATGCTGGGGATCCCAGAACTGGATGCAGCCCTCCAGATGGAGACTCATGAGAGCAGAGTAGAGGGGAGAGTCACAGGCCTTTACCTGCTGGTCATATTTCTTTAATTGTCTCCCCAGTCTGCTCTAGGATTGCCCTGACCCAAGTGCAGAGCTTTCCCCTTGGCCCTGTGGAACTTCATTAGGATCACACAGAGCCACATCTAAAGCCTGTCAAGGTCCCTCTGGATGGCACCCGTTCCTTCCAGTGTGTCACCACACAGCCTGGTGTCACTGGAAACTTGTTCTGCTCTCCATGTCACTAAAGGAGTTATCAAACAGTGTAACACCCAATACTGACCCCTGAGAAATGCCACTCATTGTTACTCTCCACTTGTACATCAAGTCATTGACTGTAGCTTCTTTGAGTCCACCCATCCACCCAATTCCTTATCCACTGACTTCTCCCTCTGTCAAATCTATTTCTCCTCAATTTAGAGACAAGGGTGTCATGCAGGAAAATGTTTATTCATGCAGGCATCCTGTATTTTTTACCTGACTTGGCTTTGCTGGGGTTCATTGCTCCTGAGGAGCCATCCCACCATATTTCCATACTGCCAATAAGGACATAGCCCTATAGATGCACAGTTATCTCTAACTCTTCTTATTTTTTTCCCCATATTATATCCACTTGTATAAAAGCATCTAAGTTGGGTCCTCACTAGAGGTTTTTACTTTACACTGAAAAGGTCTGAAAACCTTAAAATAACTGCTTAACACATTTCAGCAGATAGGCATTAGCTAATGGGAACAGCCATCTGCTACAGTTTAATCCAAGGTGGAATTTCTGTATATACCTTGATTTCCACCAAATAGATATTTGGCATAGACAACATCAGATTTAAATACAGCAGTGGCCTATGCACCTTGCTGTCGCATTACAATGTCACTGCCAAGTGCCACAGCAACAATGAAGGACTCCAGAACATCAGGCTTGGTGAACCAGGAAAAGCTTTATTTGAACAGAACTGAGCCTTTTTATAGAGAGGATCACTAAATCAATCCACATTGGTCAGTACAGAGAAAGGCCAAATAGAGAGACCCTCCTGAACCTATTGGTGAAACAAAGAAAACCACTCTCTGACAGACAGATCAAAGTCAACATCACGTAGACTGCAGGTGCAAATCTTTGATGACATATTTCTTCTCCCAGAATAGCATGAGAAAGTTACTGATTCTGAAGCTTCTGTGAGAGCCTGGCGACCACATTACAATCCAAGAGCCTATTAATCTTTTTCACCAAGTGGTTGTGAGTAGTCTAATGCCAAAATAACGAAGGAGAACTAAGAAAAAAATAACCCTATGCATTTAAAATTCTGCAAATGGTTTTAAACTGATCTTATGAAAAGCAAAGTAAATGATGTATGGATTAAATGGTTCACTAACAGCTTTTGTGAATATATCTGTCTTTCACTAACTACAAATTAACCTTCAAAATTAATGTGGTATTTGTAGTATAACTCCTTTTCACTCCTGTATTACTCAAGTATTTTTCCTACTCATTCTTCTGGAATAGAGGTAACATCCCTGAAGAAAAGTCTGTTTTATTTTTCAATTGTAATTTTTCTTTCAACATTTTTATTAACATATGGGTATTTCCCCAGTGAGTATAAATTTGATTGTTGGTTCATTTGGTTTTATATGGTAAGGTTTTTTCTTTAACAGAGTGAAAGAGAGACACAGTTGATTAGGAGAGAACACACACTTGATTAGAAATGAACAACCTATTTTGCTAATGGGCACAAGGTCGACCAGACTAATTTTCACTTTAAGTAGAGCCTTTCTCTGCACTCACTTTATTGAGTAAAGGCCAACTCAGTAAAAAAGTTGGGCTATTAATAAAGAGTTGTTCTTCTAATGAAGAAATTTGTTCTACACAGGATGTCTCAGTAATTACTTTCCAGAAGGCAGTTATTCTGTGGATTTAGCCAGACACATAAAGCTAACAACTTAATCTCAAATTGAAAATCTATCACCTGGAATATTAGATACAGTTCAAATCCTAAACCCATCCACAGAAATGTAGGCACTGTTTCTTTAGTAGTATACGATCAGTGATCTTCTTGGATCCATCTTTGTTAGAGGTAGGACCCCATTTTTTTTGGCATGAAATTTTTTCAGAGCATTATACTTAGAAAAAATTATAAAAAGCTGGCATCTCAGAGGACCACTTCAAACAAGCAAAAAACATTTAGGAAAATGTGTTGGTTCAAAACATGTTGATCTAGAAACAAGTCTGCCAATTCCTAACAGAGAGAAGTGTCTTGAATCAATATGAAGTAAGCATGGGAAGGCATCCATATCATGTAGAAAAAGCAAAATGGACCTATGTTTTATTATTCCAAAATTCAGTCATATTACTCAGAACTTAGTGAAAAAATCTTTTCCCGGTATTATTTTTTTAATAGAGTTAATTAAATAAAATTCAGAAAGAGTCTTAGCAGCAGAGAGAATAACTCAGTTTTCCATCCTGCTGAAATAGTCTAGCTACTAGTTTTCAGTAGTTTACTAAGTTTTCACTTCCTTACACTTCCTCTCTTTTTTTCTCACTTTGCCTCTCATTCTTTCTCCATAAATCTTATATTCTTAAGCATGTACTGACAGATTAAACTGGAAAGTTGGGAATCACCCTCCTTTTCATATATGTCGTTATTCTTCCCTTTCAATAGTTGTCCCACAGTGCAGGCTGTTGATTAAAGCATTAGGTTTGGGATGAAAGTGAATCTGGGTGTCTGAAATCCCTCACTCTGAAAAGATCAGTGGTCTGTCAATAGCATATTTTGAGACAGTTTTCTGTCAATCCATGTAATAAGGCAGTCTTCACTCAAGGAACTACACTATAAAATCATCTCCTAAAATAAAAAAAAAAAATTAAATAGAACAGTCATAAATACACTTTCACATTAATGTTCTCTGTTATCAGACAGAGAAGAATATAGACATAAGAATACCTCCTACACTGAGCCATTAAGACGATTTAAACAAATGGAGATCTGAATCACTGATTAACTAAATATGTAAGTGTGTATTCAGCTGGCAGAGGACATTCTAGCAACGCCCCATCATAGATGAAAGAGTGTAGGAATTAAACACTGACACTTTGGTTCCCATGCACCACTACATGGCAGAATTCTTTGGTCTGAGTTAGCTGAGTTAAGGCAGAGTTTACATGGAGAACAGTATTCCTATATGCTCTTTAGAAAACTGCCTAATGAATTACACACAAAATAAGAAGACATATCAAAACCACAAATCCTTGCCCAAGGAGTAAGGTGGCACATTTTTCCATTAACTGCTCAAAGTAAAAAATTATTTTTTAAGTAAGAGAGCTAAACCAAGCTCCATATATTCTATATCTTAACAATCACCCAAGATTGTCCGGATACAGAATACAATTTTTGCTTGACTTAGAAACAACTGAATGCCTATAAATACCACTGAAAGGTAAGATATTCTAAACAAAGCTGATTTCCTTTTGAAATGAGCTCAACAAAAATACTTAGCTTTACAAATATATCTGAAATCAATAGAATACAGAACAATGTGCTCACTTCAGAAACAACAGACATAGGTTTACAGTCCTCCAAAAATAGACAAAGAAGGAATGGCATCATTCTTGTTCTTTACAGTCAAAATTAAAATGCATACAAATAGAAATAAGCAAGTATGTAGTGCATATATTTACTAGACTGAAGAACACCTATCCTCAGGTATCTTCTTACCTGTGGATTCTCACAGACTTCACAGATAGTTTGATATCAATTTTTGTTAATTTTCTGTTTTCTTTCTCATAAAAAAAGATGTCTTCATCCAGCCTGTATTTGAATTTTAGGTACCACATATTTACAAAAATGATTAAACTTTGTGATGCATCAGAGATTTATCATAAGAGGAATGTTCATTTAATGTCTTATTATGGCTAGGCAATTTTGATTGAAAAGGCTGTTAAACCTTTGAATTTGTGGGTGAGTACACAAGTTGACAATTTTTGACGTCATGAATTTTCTCAAAGAACCAATTTTGTGTCAGCCACATTGCCACAAAAAAATCTATCTTACTTACAAACACACAATTCAAAAAAAACATATGTTAGGTGATGAGATCAAATCCAAAACTAGTCCTATTCTTCTAAAGGTGACCAGCAGTAGCTAGTGACAGTTCAAGTCCAGAATCATTCCTCCATAAAAACTACACTCAGCAGTTTTTGTAGATGTCACAGACTGTGTGATATACAAGCTTCTTTTTAGACGGTTATAACTTTTCTTTTTTTCTTTTCTTTTTTTCTTTTCTTTTTTTCTTTTCTTTTTTTCTTTTCTTTTTTTCTTTTCTTTTTTTCCTTTTCTTTTCCCAGAGGAACAGTCTGACTATCAATCTTCTGTCTTAGGCCAGCAGAAATCTGAAATGAGACTACACAGCAATGTTAAGTAGATGGTTCCAAAGAAAGCCCAGCAGAAAGTGATTACACATTCAAAAAAATATAGTTGAGACCATCTTTTTATAACATAAACAGAAGAGTTTTAGAAATTCCCTTGGTGGCATGAGTTCAGAAGTAGAAAAAATCTGGCAGATAAAGTGAGGTTTATGGAGATGCCATCAGAATATCAGGAATGTTTTTTATTTGAATAGTTCTTCAAATTAACTGATTTTTGTTTCAGTCATTAAAGAAATGTAAAAGATACAGAGCGTTTTCACTCCTCTCTTTTCACCTCATCTTTTCCCTCTCCTCCTAACTGCCAAAGATAGCCTCAATGCCTTCAGCCCTTCAATGAGTCAGTGATGAAAATACTGAGGCAGTGTTTACAAGTGGTTTGTCTCTGTTGCTCCTTCTGTCTCACACTTTTTCTCTAATCTCATGTTGGTCTTTCAGGGACTGCAAGTTAAATTCCTTCTTCAGTGCCTGGAAAACCTCTTACTCCTCTTCTTTTCTGTGACTGTGGTGTTCCCTCTGGTCTTTCTCACTCTTTGTGTTCTCTCTGCCTGTTTGGAATCTTCTTCCCCATTCTTAAATATACTTTCCTAGAGGCAACACCAGCTTGACTGATGGGCTTAGCTCTGTTCTGTGGTGAGTCGTCTGGAATCATCTGGAATCATCTGGAATCATTGGACTGGACCCAAGACTGATCCCTGAGGGACACTACTAGTATTCCCTTGACTGGCTAGTGACGTTGCGCCTGATGCACCCGAGGACACGCTCAGTCCTCCTGGTTTCCAGATCACTGCTGACTCATGTTCAGCTTTCAATCAACCAGCATCCCACATCCCTTCCTGCTGCACTGTTTTACAGCATCTCATTCCCCAGTCTGTACATACACCCAAGGTAACCCTATCCCAGGTGCAGAAAGCAGCACTTTCACTTGATGAACTTCATGTGGTTGCTGATTGCTCAGCCCTCTGATTTGTCAAGGTCTCTCTGCAGGGCCTCCCTGCCTTTGAGGGAGTCAACAGCTCCTTCCTGCCTTTGCATTATCTGCAAACTTGATTCATATCCCTTCGAGTCCTGCTTCTAAGTTGTTTATGAAGATGTTGAAGAGCACAGGGCCGAGGATGGAGCCCTCTGGAACCCCAGCAGTGACAGGTCACCAGCCTGATGTCACCCCATTCACTGTAACCCTTTATGCCTGACCCATGAGCCAGCTGTGTACCTATCACATGATGTGTTTATCCAGCTGTGTGCTGCACATTTTATTCTGAAGGATCCTATGAGAGACAAAAAGCTTTACTGAAATCCAAAAAGATTATATTAGCTGGCTCCCCTTGATCATCTAGATGAGTTAAGTTCTAGGTCACCACTTTTTATCACATACCCTCTTTATAAGAAGTTTAAGATATAAGTTGAAGCTAAGGGAGTATTCTCTCATTTTTGTCTACTTTCATATTTTTAATTTCTTTGTCACATTCACTAAGTGATACCTTGTTTGAAAGTATGTTGTAGTCCTCTAGAAAGACTTATAAGATATTTTATTTCCCTTGCTCCCCAGATGATCATTAATGAGCCAAAAAATAATTCAAAATACTACAAATTGGTAGAACATCTTTTAATCCTTTCCAAGGCAAAACCACAAGATGTAATTATTCTCTTAGCATTACAAGTGTCTGATTGCTAGCAGTCTCACATCTCTAGATGCCTGTAATTATCCACTGTAATTTGTTAGCTCATTTGATTAATTCAGAGAGACTGTATGTTTCATCTCATACAGAGATATATGTAATGGTATGAATCTGTTACTTCACACAGTATACTTATTGCTAAATTTTGGGTTGTGTAAGAGTATAACAACATTTGAAAAATCAGTAAAGAGATTACTCTCCGAATCTAAAGACAGAATAATTACTATTACAAGTTAACTAGCCCTGTCTGCCATGAATGAAGAATCTGTCTAATTAATGGTCAGTTCATGCATAAAAAATTAGTATCACCTGTTCAACCATTATTTGAAGATGTTTGACATAACTGATATAGTTTGAATTTTAAATGGAAAACAATGTCAGTGAGACTGTAAAATATATTGAGCATGCCATTTAATAAATAAAATTTGTGAAAAGTACTGTCAGAAGCATAATTCATTGTAAAACAGAACCACAGAATGTATTAGACACTAAAAACATAAGCATCACATACTGTATTTTTGTTACTGATGTATTGGGCTTTTACTTATAAAATATCTCAATTAGATAATTTAGAAGTATATTAAAGAAAACTTAGCAAGTAAATGTAGGTATTTATGCTTTAATCACTACTGAATTTTTGAAAAATTAGATCAAGATACATAAAAGATATTAGAGATTTAGTTACACAGAGGGCAATTTAAACAGAATTGGAACTTACTACAAACTGTTTTTTAAAGTTCCATGCTTACATATTTATCTATCAAGTAGGTTTCCTCTCTTTTGGGGAAGCTACTAAGTGCTTTGGTGACTATTTTATCCCTACTTATTTGATAAACCAATTGTTAGAAAGCTGCATCAACTGTTTGACTTTTTTGTGTTATATTTTTCATTTTCCCAGCCACTTTACATTTTCTCAGCCAGCAAATAGTCTAAAAAGAAGACTAGAGAATAAAATCCACTTTTGCCTTCTGCTGTGGGACAATCACTGTTTAACTACTTAATGCAAGCCAGAAAAAAATGGGTGAATTCCACTTAAAACAGGTGGTTAGGCATATACTTTTAAGAGGATTCTGCAAGTAAAATTAAATTGCATCTCTTACATTTAAGGTGTTCTAACCTGTATAAAAGCAGAAGGTAGTTATATATATATATATATATATATATGTCTTAGGTTGAAAGACAGGTATGTGCTAGGGAAAGGCAGGAGCCTCCCTTGGAAAATCCCCTCCCTCCGAATTACTGTAATTTTGAAATTAAGCGGCTCTCAGGCAAAGATATGGGGATAGGAATAACAGTCCNACTTCGAGGAGAAAAAAAAAAAAATCTCTGGAAGTCCTGGGGGTAGTGGATGGACGAGGTGGGTCAGCAGCTCTGCAGCATGTCCCAGCAGGGCCGGGAGTTGTGAGCCACGAGAGAGGAGAAGGAGCAGCAGCCGCAGGGGAAACTCCGTCTGGGTTAAAAACGAACACCTCCTCCTGCCACCACAGCTCCCAGAGTGTGTTCCTCCCCCCGGAGAGCGAACTCACCTCCCTCCCCAGCTGCCCCCCTTCCCCCTGGGCCCGGCCAAACTCTTTGTTTCCTAAAGTACTCATAAGTATCAGCCATCAGGTTCCCCCACAACAAATGGGGGAAAATTCTCTAGGAAAATAAAAAGAAACAAAAGGAATAACACCCAAGCCTCGACAGTATATATAATAATTAGTAGTGATCCAATTGTGTAAAGACTACTCCATCAACAGCAAGTTTTACTTGGTCAGATGAGTAGTGTCAATCCTTTTCCTGACAATAAATCACATTTTATTTAATAACATATAGATTTCTCTATCAGAGATGAAAGAGAGAAAAGACTTTATTTTCTTTGTAAATAGCTTTGATTTTTTTTTTCAGGAGAGAAAATTAAAGAAATACTCAGTAGTTGCTATTATTAAGAACCATTTGTTTCACTTTATGGAGACATTAGAGAGAACAAATAAAATTTTTCATATGGCTTTCTTCATGTAACAAGAATGGTACATAAGCACACAAGCAGATATAAATATAGAAACTTTATTAAAAAAATTAATTGCAGCTAGGTATCTAGGAAGCATGTAAAGAAAAATAACGATTGTCTTCTACTAGATATGATTAGTTAAACAAAGTTGTAGGTTTTAATTTTGTCACTCAAGTTAAATTCCTTAAATCATTTTTGTGCCAATATAATGATTACCATTACCTCTAGTCTTTTCTGATGTATATTGTTAAGTTATTCATGCAACTGTTAGAAATATGATTAACAGATCGATGCTATCACTGAGCTATGAAGTGTGCATGTGACAAAATCCTTGAGCATTTTCTAGTGAGGAAGAGCACTGTTTCACACAATGACTTTTTAACTTGTTAATAGCTCAGCTAGGGATAAACAGTTATTTAATACTTGCAATAAAAAATCAAAATTGCAATTAGTACTTTCAAGTGAAAAAGTACAAAAATGTGGCTTGTTGGAAATACAGAAAAACACCTTCTTATTTGGATAAAACAATAATAAATAAAGTGCAAAGGGAGAAAAAACTGTTATTAACCCAAATAACTTTCAGAGTGAGAAATTAATTACAAAAATATCCAGATTGGGAAACTTTTATGAGGGTTGAAGGACTCATATAATTTTCTTTTCCAAGTCCAATGAAATACATACCAATTTATCACACAGAACTTGAGGGGAAGCATATTATGTATTCATATTTATTCAGCTGGTATAGGTGGCTAAATGTGCATTGGCTAATTCTTAAAAATTCTTTTTATTTGAGCAGATAATCCTAAAATTTAGTTAAATGGAACATTTTTGACAGTGAATAAAACAGGCGGCTTCCTGGTATTTAAAAGACACAGAGGTGAACTTATGTCCACACTACCATGAAAAACATGAGATAATTTTCTGATATTGAGACCAGGGAAATATCTCATATTGTTACTTTCAACCTTGTTACTCAGTTGTCCTCCATTCAGGGATTTTTCTCTGACTTACATTAGTTTCCAGACTGTGCCGAGGACTGCTACATTTCACAAAGCAGAAGTATTTCAGGGATTATTCTAGCAATTTAAAATTATGAACAGCAAAGTTTCAGAGTCTAGAAGTGCCCCTTTAGTCTAATTTACTAGACTTTCTTCAAGTGATCTTGTCTCATTAGCTAGGAAAATCCTGTGACATGCATCAAAGTCATGAGAAGTTAGCCTTCACCTCGAAAGCGGTAAAGTCACACAAAATTCTTGCATTCTGTTTAATTTAAAAGGCAGTCTTCTTTTACTGTGAGCTCAAACATCAAATATATTTTTAGATGGTTCTCTAGCTACTAGATTTCAGGTGCAAATATAAGCTCTTTCACAACACAGATAGATTGTGGGAAAACTATAAAACCATACTTAATGAAGAAGAATTAATGTTATTGAATATCCTTGAAGAAACTACACAAATATCAAGGTAAAATTATAAATTCTCCACTAATTAAATTTACTTTGAATCCCAGATGATTTTTCTTTCTTTGGAATTCAATCACACGTGAAGATAAGTATAGAAATTATGTATATCATCAAAGAGAAACAAATTAAAGAGAGACAATAATACAGCTAGGCTGCATCATACTGGATGCCTATATAGTCTATATTTTCTGGCAATGACTGGTAGGAAAAAGCAAATTTTGAATAAAGGGAAAGAAGGAGACACATAATTAACAATTTGAAAGTCATCCTAAATTCTGAAAATTGTGTTGTGATATAAAAATAGATTTAGCATTTGTTCTGATTTTGTGGGTTTTATTCATAAAGCAAACTGAATATTTTACATTCACATTGTAAATCCAGTTGAGTTTCCCCCCTCCCTCCCAGGGGAAAAAAACAACCAACCAACAAAATCAAAACAAAAACCACAAAAACAAAACAAAACAAAACAAAACAAAACAAAACAAAAAAAGTCCCATACCACTTGCAGGAAAAGTGCTTCCAGATCTAAGAATTATTGTGTCATCCCCATTGCACAAAATGACCACCAACTGTCAGGTAAAACACAGTCTATGCAAATACATCAGTTGCTAGGTATGGTTGCTAGTCTTTGAACAAATGCTACAAATTTTCTTCAAAGGCGCTTCCCAGTCAACACAAAATGAGGAAATCCACTATTAGCAGTGTTTGGTTACTCTGAAAATCAGAAGAGTTGGAGATAACAACATGGCTACTACAAAGGAAATTCAAGCCCCTCTAATCTACTAAAATAGTGGATAAATGGGAAATATTAATGTAATTTTTTAGGCCTTCCAGAAATCTTTAGCAAGTCCTTTGTAGAAACTTCCTACTCATGTGAAGAAAGGTAAAATCCTGAAATGCATTCTAAAAAGATTTAGATATTGAAAATAAAGTGTAAGTATAAATTATCAATTTTCAGCACAACAAAAAGAGCTAATATGCAGATTTTTCAAAATTTTATATGAAGAGTGAGTTGTTATACTCACATATACTGAATACTGATACAAAAAAGATGATGTAGAGGAAAGGCATGATGTTTTCTAGGAACAAAACATTATTCAGACTAGTCAAGATTGAAGAAATTTTATAAGATTTCCATAAAAACTGAAATTTACTTCCATAATGGCAATAGAAATCTAATTCTCATAAATGGAAGTTGCTAAATGCATTAATTACTTGCAGTATTAAATCAGTACTATCCACTTATAAAGTTAGGTTACTGTATCTTTATGGACTGTTAACTGGAAAACCCTGTTCAATTACAATAAAATAGAAACTTGTGAAAAGAAATAATAAAATATAATTTAAAATATTGTGAGACAACGCACAATATTTTCTGACATAAAATAGCAATTTCAATTTCCTAACAAACATGTATCAGAAAGAGAGAAAAGCAATTTCTGAGTAAGACCAGGGTTTGGATTTGCATCCTGTGTGATCAAGATGGAATCAAGACATAAACTATTCATGTTGATCGTACAGATGCTTTTCATACTGTATAACATAATAGATGTATAAATATATAATAAAAAATTTGCATGTATTTTGTTTCATTACAAAATCTGCTTTGCTATTTTTGTGTGGGGACATTAAACTTTCAAGTCCTAGTATTTTCTGTAGAATATAAAAATGAAACTTACTAACCAAATTTAACAAGCTATTTCTTTTTTGTATTTTTAAAATTTTATCTACCTCCTATCAAAAAAATCATTTTAATAAGCAAAAATTAGAGAAATTCTGTCTTGATCACAATATTTTATGAACTAAATTTACTTAGTGAACAGTGAAATGGAAGTTTTAAAACATGCTAAAACAAAATGATGGAGTTTGTAGTGTCTGCTGACACTTTCTTTGAATATGGTATATGTGTGTACAGAAAATGCTATATATGAAGTAATTTAAATGAATAATCCTACATACGCTTATGACATTGACTTAAATGTGAGATGTCCATTTAACAAGCAATTATGTAAGTGTGAATTAAATGAAAGAACTATTACTTGTTTGATCTTACTGTTGACTGTGAAAGAGATTAAAGTAGGAGTAGATATAATTGAATGATTGTGAAATGAAGCAATGGCCTCTGCGTGGAGCCAGTGGGGCTATGTCAGGCAAAATGAGGTGGCTGGAGCATAGAGTGAGCCTACTGCTTCCCCTGCTGCACCTTGTCCCCTGCAGCCATCAGCTTTTGGGCAGGCAACACAGACAAGAAGAAATTATTCACTCTGAGGGTGATGAGGCACTGGAACAGATTTTCCAGAGAAGTTGTGGATGTTCCATGCCCAGAAGTGTTCAAGTCCAGGCTGGATGGGGCTCTGAGGAATCTGGTCTAGGGTGATATCCTTGGCAAGGGGCTTTTTACTTTATGGTTCCTTTCAACAGAAACCATGCTTTAATTTTATGACTCTATAACTTCACATTGCACATTCTATTATGACAGTGTACTCTAATATATTCAACAATATAATATATACAACTAATATTTGATTAGTTAGTCAATATTTTAGTCTATTAACCTAATTCTTCTGCTTAGACAACCATACTGTTATCATGCAAAATTGTGTCAAAAAACCCCCTTTATCATTAGTGATAAATGTAACCAGAGAATAGAGAATATTATTAATAACTCCAGATAGACAACTATATTGCATTCCTCTTTTGTGTATAATCAATCTGTATATGTTATTCTTAGATCAACAGTTTGAAAGTTCAAAGATCTCTTTTTCATTCAGAAAAAAAATTTATATATTTGAGCAGTTTTTGTTTTCATTCATCAGGGTCATCCTTCTACATAAACAACCCTAGTTTTCCCTAGACTTCTTCTTAAATTCTCCCCTTATAGAAGGTTAAAGTCTCTTAAATCCCATCTCATTCACAAAACATGAAATATTCCCTGCTGCTGTCTTTTTGTCTCTGTCTTTTATTTCTTTAGATTACAATGAAAATTAATGCTTTAAATAATTTAAGGATTTTTATGAGTAAGGAAAAATAAAATTCTTCCACTCCTTATACACCTAAAATGAACATAGGTAAGATGAAAATCATTTTGTGGAGGAAGCAGTGGAACAGATTTTTTTCAAGGCTTTCACAAAGCTCTGCAAATGTGTCTTCACTGGTGCTTTGTTATAATGTGTTCTAAATGCAACACATATTGCTTTGACATCAGCCAGACAAAACAAACTCATAAGACATCTGACCACTATTTTATTTAAGAGTCAAAAATTGTAGAGAAACCACCAAGAGCTCTATTCAGATGCAAACTCAAAAGTCCAAAGAGGTTCTGAGGTAAGAATCTCTAGGGTATTTCTTCATTAGAACAGCAATCCACTTTTATTTCTCCTTTTAGTGTTAGAAGTATGATTTGGATCTCTCAGTAAAAGTATTATGTTAAGAAGGAAGGTAAATAATTTTAAAAATAGCAATTCAAACATCTATTAAGTAATTTCTTATTGTTGGACTATATATTTATGTATGTACATTTATGAATTAACTTCTTTATATTGTTGTGCAACAGCATTAAAATCAGCTTTGGTTTTCAATTGAACTACTTTTTTTTTTTTTTTTCTCCAAAGAAATATAGATATCCAATATGTGACAACACATGGCTTAAAGATGCACTGTTTATAATGATTTCCCTAGAGGTAATAGGATCTGGTAAAAAAAAAAGATAAACCAAGCTATCTATCACATTCTAATGGGTAGAGGTCAGTGTAACATCTGCCCTGTCTATTTTCAAATTGTTTGTGAATTCATGTACAGTGTTCCTCAATCCCAAAATTTGTTTGAGCATAAAACTGCAATACCAATGAATTGAATTTTCACCTTTTTCCTTTTTTTTTTCTTTTTTTTTTTTTAGCTGATATTGTGGCAAATTGCTTTTCTGCTGGAAAATCAGCTTATTTAAGGGTTTTTCCCTAACGTTGTTTGAAGTGAATAAAGTGGCCAGACACTGAGTACATTACATTGACCTTGCTACTAGAAGTCAGCAATAATGAGCAATTTATGATACCTATGCTCTAGTATAAAAAGTAATATTATCCAATGGATTTTTCAATTTGTACTGCAGCTTTTTTTCTCCTTTTTCAGTTTTACTTTGCTGGTGGCACTAGCTTTTGAGGCCACCCTAACTTTTAATCCTCTTTTATAGCAGGAATCAACTAGTATTCAGCTTGCCTGTCTACTTCATTCCATTCCTATAAGAGAACCTTTGAGAAACATAAAAAGCTCTGGACTCAGCACAAGTTCCTGTCTGCAAACCTGCAGGCTGCAACGTACCTATCTGAGTTTCATTTTTGCAGACACTGGAAGAAATTTTGAGTAACTGGAACCAGAACAGAAGCTTGCTACTATGATGAATTTTATTTGATCTCTTCTTATATTGATAACTTGTTACTTGGTGATTTTGGTCTTTTTTTTTACATGCTTTATTGACCTTCTAAGTAAGTTTGTAGACTGAACCAGTTGCTGATCATACCATGTGAAAACTTGCAAATATACGTGGAGAAGGAAAAAAGAGAAAATCACTATAATGATTGGACGGTGTGAGAAAACTTTGAATCTAAGAGCTAACAATGTGCTACTTTGAAAGGCATCACTCTTTTCAGCACATATCCAAGGCACAGCCCCATAATAGTTACCATGAAGAAAATCAACTCTAACCTGGACAAAACCAGAAAATGGGATCCATATTCTATCATATTTTATTGTATTGGTTATTGTGTATCATATTCGATACTGTGACTGAGCACATGTAAATCCTCAAAAAACTTGCTAACAAGACTTTTAAAATGGCTTATGGGTATTCACGTAATCTGAGTAAGACACACAGGAGAAACAATGACAAGATATATCCTAAGAGGTCAAAACAACAAAAAGGACTTCTCTGGCAACCTCCGAAAATCAGAAGCTTTTGGCAAAGGCTTAGAGCGGCATTCAATCAACATAGAACCCTTCTCAAAAGTATTTACTTAGCCTATTCAAGTTAGCAAACTCCAGGCCCATTCTATTTTAAGTTACTAAAAAATTCCAAGAAGGGAGAATTAGAGGAAGAAAGAAGAGATAAAGACAAAAAACATATAGAAAAGGGCACATACAGCTACTAACTCCTGGGTTCCAGCAGTGTTCAGCAGATAGAAATTCCAAGAGGAAGTAGTGTAAAGGCATATGCTTGCCTTGTGTTCAGCTTTAAATACCCCTTGGTCTTCCTGGGACCGTCCTGCAGGTAGGACTTGGAGTAATTTGGCCACTCAGGTGCTAGGTTAGGGGCTCCAGAAACAGGTGTGGAGCATTGCCTCTGCTGTGCCAGGGACTGACAGGCACGCTGGGCTGGGATACAGGTTCTAGAGATGGGGGTTGCAGAGCAAAGCACTGGCTTGCCAGGGTAAGGCCTGACCTGTCCCTTCCTCCACACACCAAAATATCTTGAGACACCAGTTCTTAGTCTCTCACAGCACTTATACAGTTTGCCCAAAGAGGCCCTGGAGTCTTCATTCCTGGAAATTTTCAAAAGCCATCTCAACATGGCCCTAAGAAAACAGTTTTCAGTGACCTAACCTGAGTAGGGGAGTTGGATGAGATTACCTTCAGAGGTCCCTTCCAGTCTCAACTGGTGCTGTTATGGGAACAGAAAATTTGAGAACTGTACTATATACATTGCAGAAATCCTATCTCCTTATGTTCTTGTGTTGGCATCCAGCCCATGAGGATTCAACTTTAGCAGCAGCTTCCAGAGACTTCTGCAGTGAAAATATTAGCTAATGCAGACTAATGCAGACTCTTACCTGACTAAGTGGCTGTGGTTTAACTCCAGTAGGCAGCTCAGTCCCACACGTGGCCAGTCATTCACTGCCACGCACTGGAAAAGTGGACAAGGGTTCAGAAACCACTTCTTGGAGGTGCTTAAATGTAAAATTATATAATTTTTAAAATACAGCAGTGATTTTTGCTATAAAATTAACCAGGTATATCTCATAGGTAGAGTAACTGTCAGTAACAGAACTTGAAATACCAGCAAATTAGAAAATATTTAAAGAAGGCATCACTGAACATATGATGGGGGAGGGATTTTTTTCTTTATTTAATCCTGAATATAAGTAAAACTAAAAGTTGCAGTAGATACCTTATGTTAAAATAGATCTTGTCTAGAAATGTGCAGCACTTGAAAACCATTGAAAGTTTTTGGAACCCAGGGATTCAATGTATACTGGATTTATTGCTTTTATTATTCCTTTGCTGGCAAGTAAAGATATATATGTCTGTACTATGGATTCCACTGATTCTATGTCGAGACTTCACAACTTCTCCATACTTCAAATCCTATTCCATAGTATATCTATGTCTAGAACATGCATCCTTTTAAGATATTTTACACTGATGATGTTCAATCAAACATATCATCTATTCCCAAAACAATGTCTAAAGAAAATTAGGAAAAATTAAATACTATTCCTTGTATCAAAGTCTGCAATGCTACATATTTTGGAAAGGAGATTTTTACAAAGTCTGTCGAGAATGCATCTGTTGTTATCCCTTAAACATCTTCAAATCTGCTCAAGGTATAAGATTCTAAAAAGTTTTCACTACAGAATGGGTAACAAAAGGCAATAAAGGACTGACCAAATTTTTCCTCAAAAAACTACTATTGCCTGGAACTCCTGCTAGCCATATTGGTACTGAACTCAGGAAACTCTCATTCTTAGGCCCTTTTTCATTAGAAGTCACATGAGACTAAAAACTGAAAGAGAAAAGGTCAGTAGTTGGGCAGAAAGCAAAAACTTGTGATAGTAAACAGAAATGACAATGAAATATCTGAGAATAAACAGAACAAAATAAATTGGAATGGCTGGTGAGGACTCAATGTATTTGTATGAAGCCTAAGTGATGACACAGAGAGCCTAGATGAAAGAATAAAGGAAATGAATGAAATAAGATGAGCTGGAGGAAAGAACTAGAAGGAAGAACAAATCACGAAAGGGAAAAACTCTGACTCTGTACCCTTCAAATTATCCATGAAAGCCAAAGAGATTTTTTATTCACATTTTGTTGATGAAATACTCTAAGACTTGGAAGACTGTGGTTTCTACAGTTCTATGAAGAACTGAATAATCTGACAGTCCATTGCCTATGTATGCCATTGCATGTTGAGAGACTGAGCCTGGATGTTAGGAAAAAATTGTTTACTGAAGGAATGGTTAAACATTGGAAAAAGCTCCCCATGGAAGTGGTGGAGTCACCATCCCTGGAGTAGATGTGGTGCTTTATGACATATTTCAATGCACCTGATGATCTTCAAAGTCTTTTCCAATCCTAATGATTCCATGATTAGATATTCTGTCTATAAGGGGTGGTTGAACAAGAGGGAAAAAGGCTACTTGTCCAGGCTGCTGCCTTGATGGTTAAAAGGAGTGCTTACATGAAAGGGAAGACTGCTATCTTAGGCTGAGCATCTGGTCAGCTTGAAAAATATCGTGTGAGGCAGGCACTGAGGGGTAGCCTACAGGATGAGGGAGACTGAGACCTTGTTCGAAGCAAATGGCTTGCTGTTGGGTAGAAACAAAAGCCAAAATTCCACAAGATAAAATTTTTTAAAGATCTAGAGAGAATCTATGGGGTTTTCTGACCCAGAACACAGGAAATTCTTTGATTCAGAATCAAAGCTAGAAAAAAGTAGATGGTGGAGAAAAATGAGAATTGTTTAAAGCCTTCTCAGGTAATGTCAATGTTTGAAACAGACAATATCTGGGGTTTTTTTACAAAAAGGATTACCTTTTTTCAGTTTATGTATTTTCTAAATAATCCATTTTTAAAGATTGAGTGCCTTTAATGTCTTTTGGTGTTCATTTAAAGAAAGGAATATAGAGAGCTACTTGCCTCAAGATTCTCCTCTAGTTGAGTTTGTGAGAGTCCAAACATGAAAAAACTTTGTGATACAAAGTATAACAGTTGAATCACACCATTTTTACCATTTTTTTCAAGCAGCAGGTTTTGAGTTCCTGCTTTTCTGGGAATACAATTAATTCCGTGAATGACTACCAGATGAATTACAGGATGCCTGCAACTGCATTTGAAGATACTGGTAACAGTAGTCCAAACGAAAGGGCTAAGTGCTCTAAAAATAAGTTTCTAGATATTCAAACCAGTCTTTGATTTATCACATAATGCATCTCAGTGTTCCAGTCACAAAAATGAGGATAGTTCTACCTCTCCAGTTCTCCAACCCATTTTGACCATAAATTCAATACTCTGTTGTGAGGCAGTGAAATACCATAAAATCATGGGTAGTGTAACAGATAATGTTAAGATTACCAAGCTTGTTAACAAACCAAATCAGAGTAGTTTTTGCTAGTGTGAATTGAATAAAACATGGGCATTACATTGAGTAATGCTCTGCTCAAAGCATTGCATATGAACTCTTTCATGAAGAAGATGAAAACACAAGACGGAACAACAGAACAAACAAGAACAGAGGTCTCCTCCTTGCTAACTGATAATTTTCATCACAAGATGAAATCCCTACTTTTTACATTCAAAGTGTAGAGTTAGCTTCAAGTGCCAGCTACCTGAAAATTTCATCCATCAATGGATGCTAATACTCAGTCTATACTCCATAGTTACTATAGTAATTAGAGTTGTAGCTTTAATCTTATGCTCCAGATAAATTTCATTTACAGAATAATATTATTCCATTAATATATTTCAGAATTCCAAGGAAAGCAGAAATGTTCATTCTCTATTGTTCATGATATTGATGCATCATGAGCATATCATGTTCTACTTATATATGCATATATCATGTTCTACTGATATTACATATTGGCCTGGTCAAATAGAGACACTTTCCAGAATGGACTCAGATAAGAATCAAATGTCACTGTTGAATGGGATGGGGAGAGTGGAACGCTGTCAGGAACAGTTACTTATTTCTATGTACAGTAAAGTATGACAGCTAGCATATTTTAAGACAAAGTAAGACAAAACAAAACTATACATGACCTCTGTAATTTCTTTTCCTATCAACTTCTTCTGGCAGTATAACTTAGAAAAATAATATTTTTATTAAAAAACAAGGTTGGGGTGATATGTGTACCTTCATTTCATGTTTCCATTCTATTACCAAAGGAGATACAGAGGGGTTTTGGTTTATACAAGACATTATATACTTTAGAGAATTATATTCACTTGTAGTAATTCCTTTAATTTCTGTTTGATTTCCCCTAGGCAGAACTTTGTTTGTAAATATTTATCTGAATTTTAAGCAGTATTCTAATACAGCTTTCGAAAAAGTTCTTAGTCACTCTTTTCATATCTTGCTCATAGTTACAATGTTCTTTCTCGAAGAGTTGCGGTATATGTAATCCTAAAATATGCTTTAATCCCTGGAAGAAGCTTGTTGGAGCTTATCAATGTGGATTTGGAAGATATGTATAACCAACTCTACACATGATTAGAATCTGGATCTGTAGACTTACTAAACCACCTGACTCCCCTGTTTTCAGCAAAAAGACTTTTTAGCACTGTGGCAGAAAACACAGCATCAGGGCCTTATTTAGAAAAACTTAAATCCTTCTATTTTCTGAGAAAACTGTATTCTTATTCACACTTTTATGTGTCATCCTTGTGCCTGTAGTGGTAACCTGCCTTTTTGTCAGTGAATTATCAGAATCACTCACAAGCTGTAGAGATACAGACCTTTAAAACAGGTCACAGTACTATTAAAATAATTTTGTAGCATCTCAAACTGCTGTCAATAATGAATTATTATCAGTGCTTTTAAATATAGTATCTAACTAATTCTATGGTGAACATAAAATCAAGAAAATATTTTCATTGTTAACCTCTTTGTTCTGTCATGCAAGCCCCAGAATAAATGTGAGAGGTACAAGACTCTGTCTGTATCTTCTTGATACAAGAAATTTTTTAGTCTCTGCTTCTGATTGAATCAAACTTGCAGATGACATTATTTCAAATAATGTTAAAATGCAAGTAAAAGCAGAAATAATATTGTTATACTACCACTAACTTTGCAGGCACAGAGGAAAATTCTACAGACATGCCTTGGTAACTTATTAGTTTTAGCTACTTGATATCAACAAGGCTTTCTGCACAAAGAAAAACTACATATAAATTATGTATAATTATTTTATAATGGGTGCACTATGTATATATGAAGTCCAGGTTCAGTTTGTAAATCACTGGATGTGCAGAAAATATTTTTTATGATTTATTTACAGTCCCTAGTAATGCAATTAACTAATTACTGGGAGCACTTACTTAGAGATGTAAATATGTACTACTTTGTGAAGTTAGTTTACCCTTATAAATATTAAATCACATAAACAAAGTTCTATCTTCAGGCTAACTTCAATAGATTAAAAGCAAATTCAAAGCAAATTTAGAGACCCCTTGTGCTGTTTCATTGCTTTTAGATATTTTAGGCCACAATATAAAATATTTTTATTATAGAGTGCAAAGTGGCAGCGCTAAAGATATGCTAATATTCCTGACTTGTATTAAATACTTTGTAAATTTGCTTCAATATTTTGCTCCAATAACTTTCACTGAAATATTTTGAGCTACAACTGCAACTGACTTAAAACTCCCAATATATTGAGCAAAACCACTCAATGCTATGTGATGCCACATTTTCACTTTACATATTTTCACAATGCATTTTTATTATTAGAGTGAATTTAATAGATTAGAACTTAATAATGAAATAGTAGAAAATGTTAAGATTAAAGCTATGGGAATGAAAAAAGATGACTTGATTGACTGATTGACTCTGAAGAGTTGGATAGCAAATGTTTTCTGTTTCACAAAAGTTAGTGTTAGGAGAGATGGAGAGATATCAGAGGAGAAATTTAAAGCTAACTGGATTCTTCTAACAAAGATAAACAAAAATAATAAATTGCTAAAAAGAACCCCAACAAAACAAAATAAATTCTCTAAATTCAATAAGAAATTATTTAACGGATAAGAACACTCTAATGCTTATGCCCAGCACTTGAGAAACAGCTGAATTCTTTACCTTGATATGGAGACTTTGGAAGATCTTTTGGCAGGCATAATTATGTGATGTAGTCATATGAAATTAAAAAGAATGCGTGTGATCCTTTATTATTTGCTATAAAATATAAGTTGTATTTGTAAAATAGTAACAGTAATAATTGACAAATGCAGTAAAATGCATATGTCATTCAAACACACATTAAAAATACCTGTTGGTTCACCAAAGTACTTTCTGAATGCTCTGTTCCTTGGTCTGTCAATATTTTGTCCATGATCTCGTCCAAGACATCTAATTTCTTTAAATCTCCACTTTGCAGATGTAAAAAAAATTAAGTCAAAATATATCTAGGTATTTAATATTTCATGTATTAATACATGGGAGATGGGAGATGCACAGAAGCAGATCTGATGGGAACAGTTTATTTGAGTAATATGAATAAAAATTTATGTTTTAAAATATGCTTTGCGTCTAATCTGCTTAGAAAATTTTAGAGTGGCATAACAGAACTATTAGAAAAAAATTTTTAGTGGGGAAGCTGTACTTTTTAATGAGTCTTTACTTAAAAAATAACTTTTTAATGGTACTTTCCATATTGGAAACCCCCTTACCCCCAGCAAAAACCCTCAACTAAGACAAAACTCCAAACCAAAACCCAACCATTAAAACCATAATGGCTTTGTTTACTTTTTATATGACCTGGTAGCCACCATGCATACCAGAAGATATAAGACAGGTATTTTTATATTTTATAAGGCATTCTAAGTCTAATGCAATCTCTAGAAATCTGCCAAATTTCATTATTTTTTTTACTTCTCTCTTTTTTTATGAAGTTTGCACATTCAAATTTTCTGCCTAAATCAACAGAATACTGTTATCTTCAGTTCCCTGACTGAGTCTCTAAAGGAAAGGCTATTACAGCTGCAAGGACAGTGGTACTTAAAGCTCCACTTTAAAGTATTAAATTGTTTTTATTTCCATCTCATTCACAGTGTAAACCCTGAAGCTGCACTTTTTAAATCCCTCTTACATACATCTTACGTTGCATTTATTGTTTATGTAGTCAAATGCTGGTATATGTGATGAAAACAAAAATCTACTGTCAGATCTAAGTAACAACATTCCACAAATTACCACTTAAATGTAACATCAAGCAAAAGGATACTAAAAAGCAGAATTTACCTTGAGAAGTGTGGTTATCATTCAGTAGTAAGATGAACTAATAGATTAGAGGGTTTCCAGAGTTTCCAAATTTTCTGTCTCTTTCAGGTTCTTGAAACTGAATGAGCAGCGTCAGGATGTCTTTTTGCCTATGATATACCCTTGGGATGAAGACTGCATACCCCTTCAAAGCAAAGTTCTGAATTACTGTTTATTTAGAGATTCCAATAGTAGTTGAGTTCACACAGCTTTATTGAATGGACAATCTATTATACATTTCTCTAAGGGACTGAGGGAATGAATAAACAGAATGAAAATAGGAACCTTCCTAAAGCATAGGAAAGAGTTTCTGGGAAACCAGAATATGAGTATACTCATTTACTAGCTTGATTCATATTTCACAATACTACAGTAGCTTAACTTTCATGTGTGTGAAATTCACTGCACTCCTGCATCAGTAATTCGTGATATGGGACTTATAATTTTAAGTATATATCAACTTTAAGTATATGCCAAGTTTAAGTATATATCAACAAATGTGCTATAAAACTGCTCCCTAGGAGGACCTTGTGAGATGTTTCCACAATACCTTTATCAGTGATTGTTCTACCTGCTATTGCTCTACAAGCAAGTAGCTGAGTTGAACAAGGAGCAAAATCATAGAAAATGGAGAAAGACCATAGGACACGTATGTACCAGTACAGACCTAGATATTCAGACACATGTCTGCAACATGTCTGCGGTTACTTTCCAGCACATCTTTCTTGCTTTTCAGTACTGCTACTTAAATATCTTACTTGGATAATGACAATATACTTTTTTTTTTCTTTGTTATTATTACTGCTGTTGATATTATTTCCTTCCTCTAACATATATTATAATGTTTTACTTACAAAGGGAGGTGAAAGAAACAGTGGAATATCTTTTCCTCTAAGTCTGATGCAAATGATTCATTTGATTCCATACAAATTTATCTTAGCCTTTATTAATACATACTGGTTTATTCTTAATGTGAATTTTATATACAGCACTGTCATTATATTCCCTTGTATGGTTATTGTTTTTCTTCTCCCATTTCTTGATTTTACATGTTATTCAGCTCTAATTTTTGAATACTTTTCTTAGAAGGCTGTATTGTATCACCAACATTCATTTTGCAAGTACTGTTTTCTCCTTTATTAGACATTCAGCATCTCAAAAAAGGCATAGTACATAGAAAAGTTGAAAGTTTTACTATGCCTGGCATACCATTTCTTGACTTTTTCTCTACCTTTCCTCATGATCAATTAATACTGAGGAGTGCTATCAAATCAAGAGATCTCAAAGAGTGTTCATCGACGTATTCCGTATAAGGCAGGCACTTCATTTCCTTTCTGAAGCAACCCTAATTAACTAGTATCTACCACAGAAAAAAAAAGAATTAGTTTCAAAATATATATGCTATCAAATAAGAATTAGCTGTATTGAAAGCTTTGGCCATAAAAATCAGTCTTATTGCATCCTTTTAAATTTATATTCATTGGAAACATGACCCTTGAAAAAAAAATGTGTCATTTTTTATATCAATTCTATAAAATGGAATGATAATTAAAAACATTTAGAACAGAACTAGAAGCTGAACTATTCATAAGACAACATAAACATTCATTTATCTATAATGAAAAGAAATGTGGTCTTGTATAAGACTGCACTACAAAAAAAACCCCACAAAACCAAAAAAAACCAATCAAAATACTGGACCCATTGAACTCATCAGGGGTAGTAAAATTCAAGAGAGTTTTCTGCAGCTCAAAACTGTATTGACCTGAATTTTTCTGCTGATGTAATTTATTCATTTTTGTTTTGCCTGCTAGAGCCAAATGCTTATCTCTATGTGTAGCCCTAGAGCCAAAAAGAATGCACAGCTCATGTAATACGGTAAGTGCTATCTCCAGTCAGGAAGCTCCTCCTGTGATATTTAAGTGCCAAAAAAAGATGATCTGCAAAGTGAAGAAAAGAACATAGAATTCCTAAGTATCTGAAACTGCCAACAAGACAAATTGTTATTATAGTAAGTGCCTAAGAAATGCATTAGTACCACTTCCACTTGGAAGCCAAAATGAGTGCAGCATAAGAGCAAAACAGCACAATCTGTTGTAAAGCAAGCCTATGGCGGACAATGACATTGTTGGCACATGCAGCATAAAGGAAGAAATAGAGAAAAGTTGTCCTCGGTATGGAGATGACTAATTCAGTACTATTAAAGTGAGCTGCTGCAGCTTGGTTTAGTTTTACAAATAGACACACACAGAGGCACTGAATCCTGCAAGCTGCACAGCAGGAGCCCCAGACTGTATATTCTGAGTTTCCACCCTTTCCCTTATGCAACATATTTTCAAATGAATTAATGTCAGAATGCAATAAATACATTCAGCTTCACTGGATAAATACCTTTGCTTGATTGATGTCTCTGGTAATGAGCTCAGTTCAAAAATGAATAATGCCAAACAATGAGAAAACCTCCTATTTGTCTTTGGTGTATGTTCCGTCTAACCTTTGCAGTGATTTTATCAACGAATTCACAGTATTTCTGATATTTAACAGTTAATTAAAAGTGAAAATCAAAGGCATTATTTTTTAGATAACTTTCAAATATCTTCAGTTTAACTGTCTGAAAAAAAGGCCTCAGTTAAAGTACTCTTTATTTGCTTATGTATCTTTTTGAAAAGATCCTAGATCACTTGAATAGATATCTTGTATACAAATTCAATTATCACTGATGCTTTTTCAACTGGTTTTGCTGACCACTAAAAAGGATGCAATATTGCATGTGTTTAGGTATCTTCAAAACTAAGAGAGAAAGAAAATTCAAGTTTCACTGAATAGATTTTTTTATTAAAATAAAAGAAAAATCTATTGAAGGATCAGACCTTTTATACAGTTTAATTTGTTTGTTTTCTCATTACGAGTTTATTACCCAACACAGTTTTTCTAAGAATTGGAAATCAGCTTATAGACTCAGTCCCCTGTGACTAATAATTTTACATTCCTGATGTGAAAAAAAAAAAAATTCAAAATAATCTGGAAGTAATTTTCTTTTAATTTTTTTCCTTTATGATTTGACCAATATTTTTAATATATCCACTAATGTTTGTGCTAAATTTTTAATTATATTAGCAAATTTGATATTTCTCTCAGCTTATAGCAAAGTTCTTGCTCTGTTCATAGGACTTAATTATGTAATTTATGCATATTCTCATGGAAGGTCTTTCACAATATCAACAGATGGTTCAGAATTTGAAAAAGAATAAAAAAGGAAGCAATAGACAGACACTTTCACTGCCATAGAGAAAAAATATTGTATAACTATTCAATAAAAGCATGGTAGAAAGTCCAGCTAAAACTTTTCAGTGTATCTCTATCTATATCTGTATACCAAGAAGACATTGCCAGGTCATGCTGAACTTCTCATCTACTAATACCCCCATGTCTTTCTCTTCAGGGCTGCTCTTGATCCCTTCTTCACCCAGGCCATTGATTGTACTTGGGCTTGCCCTGACTCAGGCGCAGGACCTTGCACTTGGCCTTCTTAAAATGCCTGAAAAGTGCACACGCTCACCTCTCAAACCTGTCCAGGTTCCTCTGGATGACATATCCTTTCCCTCCAGCATGTTGACTGCACCAGACAGGATGGTGTTGAGCACTGAGAGTGCACTGAATCCCACAGCCCATGTCACCAAAAAAAACGTTGAACAGCACCAGCCCCAGTACTGACTCCGGATGAATACTACCCATGCCTGATCTCTATTTGGACATCCAGCCAATGGCTGAAAGTCTTTAAGTGAATCCACCCAACCAATTCCTTATTCACCACATATTCCATCTGTCTAATCCATATTTCCAGTTTAGAGACGAGGTTGTCATGTAAGGCAGTGTTAAATATTTTGAACAAGTCCGGATAGATTACATCAGTTGTTCTTCCCATATTCACCAATGTCTTAACCATATCGTAGAAGACCACCAAATTCATCAAGCACAATTTGCCCTTAGGGAAGCCATCCTGACTGTCATCAATCACCTCCTTATTTTACACATGCCTTATCATACTTTCCAGGAGGATCTGCTTCATGATCTCTCCATGCATGGAGATGAGACTGACACCTGTAGTTCCCTTGGTCTTCCTTTTATCCCTGTGTAAAATTGAGGGTAAAGTTTCCCCTTTTACATACCTTCACTGGAGCAGCAAAAATTCTTAAATATGACAGATATGAGCTTAGCCACTTTGTCTCCCTGCAGCCTCAGTACCCACGGATACATCTCATCAGGTCCCGTGTTTTGTGCACCTTTAGATTCCTTAGGTGGTCTCAAACTGTGGGTCTTCTACCATGGGAGATTCTTCATTTTCCTGTCCCTGACTTTACATCCTGTGACTCAGGCAGCATGGCTGGGACATTTTCCATTGAAGATGAAGGCAGAAAAGCCACTGGGTAACTCAGTCTTCTTCATCTCCTGGGTAATCAAGGCTTCCATTTCCTTACAGAGAGGGTCTACATTTTCCCTAATCTTCCTTTTATCACCAGCATAGCTAAAGAAGCTTCTCTTGTTGCCCTTAATGTTCATGGATTGATTTAATTCCATCAGGTCTTTAGCAATTGTATTTTGATCCCTGACTGCTCAGTCAATCTCTCTAAATTCATCCCAGGCTATCTGTCCTTGATTCCACCCTCTGTAGTCTTCATTTTTGTGTTTGAGTTTGACCTTGTTCATCCACACAGGCCTCCTGGTGTTTTTGCCTGACTTTGTCTTAGTTGGAATGCATTGCTCCTGAATGCAATGGGGAGCAGATCCTAGAATATTAACCAATAGATTGACTATAGGCTGACAGATATAACACACTATCTATAGATATAGATGCATTTATATAACAAGAGATATATTCATAGAACAAGAGATTTTAGCTGGGCATTGTTTCTCATATACTATGAAATACAGATTCTTTCACATGTATCTACGTATATATCCATAATTAAACTACCAACAAAACAAATTTTTTAATCAATGTGTACATTATCGTGGCTTCAAAGACAAAGGATTCTCAGAGTGTTATTTATTCTTCGAAACATCAGCATGAGCACTTAAAGATATAGTCAGTCAACAGTGTGTGCAACAAGTCTGCAATTAGCATGCTTGCAGTACGAACTCCTTGATTGTGTTGCCTGTTATGTTAGGAGGTGTTAAACTGGAAGGAAGCACACCAGAACACAGAGGTAGGGATAGTTTGCTCAAGGGTCTTCGTAGTTGTCTTGTCTGCCACCTAGTGTCAAGCTAGCTGATCATTCTAATGCTGTTGTAGTTATGAATCCTTCAAGAGTTCACATTGAAAAAAGCTACTAAGATTCAAGATAACACCAAATGCAAAACAAAAAAAAATATTGGGCTTTGATCCAACATCTTCTGAAACTGATACTTAATATTATAAATGTAAATTTTGTAAACATAAAAGAGAAAGGAGTTAAAACCCCCAGCAAATATGAGTTTTTGGCTAATTTTGAAAAGGATATTTCAAAATTTAGGTCGAAAAAGGGGGCTTATAGACATATGAAAATATAAGTAGCCTAATTTTAAGGCTGATGAGCACTCATAAATCTCATTTGCTTTATAATATTTATGGAGAGCATATCTGTTTCAGAATAGGAGAAAATAATGATCTGTGAGAAAGATCTACATTGGGAGTTCTTATTTAGCAGGTTCTTATTTTATTTCAGGGTTAATCTGATCTAGTTACTTTTAAAGATGCATTTTAACTGTTGCACAATGATTTAAATATCTCTTTCATGTTTGACTGCAAAAGTGGCAAGGAGGCCTTGATGGGCCTGGTCCCTATTCTTGTTGCAAGTATCCATCTTTTGTACTTTGATATACATAATTTGATCTCACCTGTCAACTAATTATGAAGAGTTTCGTACGTTGATCAACTCACAGCCTAGGCACTGAACTGTGCAGTGTCTAAGTTTCTGCCAGTTTTAAAGGATCTTTTTCTCTTTTCTTATAAAGCTTGTATTTTCTGCCTTTTTTCTTCCCCCCCCCCCCCCCCCCAACTCCAGTCTACAGAAAACTTTATTGAAAACTTGTATTTTGGGAAGTTCTGAAAAGCTGGGGAAAGAGAAATATCTGTAGTCAGAAACAGCCTCGGTGTTCAGATGCAATGTTTAAAGGATTTTCTCTTCCTCTGCAGCAGACAGCTGCAGAAATTGATCTTAGTCTCACAGAAGGTGCCCAGTACAGAAAGCTAGATACATTTCTTTTACCAAAGGTGGATGTCGCTTGGTTTGCACATACCAAAAGAGCAACCAACTATATTCTGTTTTTCAAGTCATTCTAGTAACTTTGTGAAGAGATAAATTGAAAGTCAATCTTTTGTTGTGATCTCTGACTAAGCTATCCAAAATTTCATTCAGACTTTTGTGAAAGCATCGTTTTCAAAAGACTGGGCTCCACTGGTTATTTTTGGGTCAAAAGAACAATCTTTTATTGCTCTTCCAATATATAACTCTCATGTTTCCAAACAGAATCAGCCAACCTCAGGACTTGGCACCTGCAAGGCTGCAGATAATACAAGTATCCCAAAACTAGTATGTTCACCTTTCTGAAAACAAAATGTGATTTATTTGCATGCAGAAGGGATATTCACTGACATGAAAAAGACAAACAAAGCGTGCATACTCTCCTGCCTATGCTTGACATTTCCTTCACATCTAAAGACACAGGTAGCTCTGCCTCCATTTTTGTCTGCTGTTAGACCCATTTTCTTGCTATGTTTCTCAGCCATATCTGCCATCCACCTGACTGATTCAGGCTAGTTACTGACAACTCTTCCATGTCCCATCCTGCAGGATAGAACTGTTACCTAAGTGAGCCTTTTGGTTTGGGTGGTATTTTTAACTGCTGTTAAAGTGATTAAGTCATAGGGTCAGCTTTCCACATCTGTTATAGTGGATTTTGTGTGCAGATGATTGGCAATCTACTCCTCAGTCAAACCTTATAATGGTTTACATGCTTCCAGATTTTCCACATTATGTGTAAAAAGACATAGGAAAAACAAGTGATGGTATAATAAAATATTATTTACCATCAACAAGTGTATGCTAATAACTAACAACTCACAGCAACATTCCTGAGCTAAAGTTATTACACAATTTATTCTATTCTATTCAAAAGTTTTTCTCAAGAAGGAGAAATACAGGATGAATTGGAGTAATTCATTAATCTCAACTGTAGTGAAACAGTGACGCTTCAATAAAAGCAAAAGATAGTTTTGCATATGGATACATATAAAATAAATTAAAATAGTTAAACTGCTGTGGTGAGAATAAATATTATTTTGAGATTCTCTAAGCATGAAACATGTTGACATCTTGCCAACAAGATAAGATACAGATCCAAACATTTTCCCTCTTGAAGGGAATTCCTGTTTTAGGAGATTTTATTGTGACTTGAACGAAACAACTTAAAATATTCAGTAAAAAGCAGAGTGCATAGATATTTCCTATTTAAGAGTAAATTACCATAATATTGAATTAGTTCAAAAAGATCATATTCTACTACAGTCTTAGTTTTTTTCTTCTTACTTGACAATAATTACAATGGCTATTGACCAGTAATAATGGGCACTAATAAAGTCAAAAGCAAGAATGAGATAAATATTAAAACTATTTCTATTGAGTTGAAATGCAGGCAAAGCAGTTATCTGTGTGTTGTTAGAATCAGTGTGGCTAAACCCTGGACTTGTCTTTACTTGTATAATGAGAGAGTGACTTTTCCTATACAAATTATAATAGTACTACATTTTTTTGCAAATTCTGAAATCAAATTCTTGCCAATGAGAAAAATAAATATACCCTCTAACCGAATGCATACAGCATACACTTGTTTTAGAGTTCTTCAGAGTCCCTTTCCCCTTCCCTTCCCTTCCCTTCCCTTCCCTTCCCTTCCCTTCCCTTC
>VXBQ01017255.1:0-26922 GCA_013400175.1 Phainopepla nitens | reverse complement strand
TCTCTTCTCTTCTCTTCTCTTCTCTTCTCTTCTCTTCTCTTCTCTTCTCTTCTCTTCTCTTCCCTTCCCTTCCCTTCCCTTCCCTTCCCTTCCCTTCCCTTCCCTTCCCTTCCCTTCCCCCTCCTGCTTTGCCCTTCTCTGTTCTCCCTTTCCTCTTCCCTTTACCTTTCCCCTTCCCCTTCCCCCTTCCCATTAATAAAAGGAATTTAATATAGGAAAAGGAAGTACATTCATGCTGTTTTAATGATTTGCCTTTAACCCAAGAAAGAAAGCAAAATCAAAGATAAGGCTTCCAATTAATCTTTAACTTGTAACATAAAAGCACTGATTTCAAGCCCAACAACATTGCAATTAAGAAGGCGCAGGGGGAATGTACTGTGGACATAGTCAAAGTTTTAATCCTAAATATGTCTGGCTCTTGTGAATTTCTCATAGCTTTAAAATTTAACATCATTTCTGTGTGTGTTATAAACATATGTGTTCTTGACCCACTTCAAAAAACAACCACAAGTGAAATACCATTTCCATTAATCATTCAAGACCTTTGCAAGAAGATTGCATCTCAAGAGATTACTTTTCACTGGAGTTTACACTATTCAGCTTGGTTTCATTATTTTTTACGTATATTGAGTTGCAGCTGCTTGTTGTTCAGTGTTGGTTTTAGAACTTATTCCCATCCTTTCCATCCAAATGCACACATTGTCACTTAATATCCTGAAGAGAAAAATTAATTTCTATGTAATTATAGTTTTGCCCTGACAGCTACAAAAAAAATCATTGTAAACTAATACCTTGCAAATGAAATTCTATTTTCATCCTTTAATCACTATGTAATGAGACTACAAAAGAGATGTTTGTACTGTGTTGAAATAGTAAACAAATGTAACAATCTTTCACATTTTTCATCAGATTTTTTTACTGACTTTTCAATGGGAATATGGATCCACGCTAGTGGATCTCCTTGTAAGACTAAAACTTAAGTTTATTCTGTATTTGTAAAAATTACTTTTTCTATCCGTAATATGATGTCATGTTATCTTGGAAATACTCTGTGACTGTTATAAGCACTAGTAAGACAGTATCATCTAAAGAATCATAGTCAATCAATTCTTTAAATCATGTATCTGCTTATTAGACACTGAAATTTATCATTGTACCACACCTTCTTCATGGATCTAGCTCTAAAATCCAGTACTCATGAGGAGCATACTTAATTCAGTGTTGAACATTTTAAAATCTGTGCTTTCTGTTTACCTGTCTGTGCAATAAAAAGTATAAGGAGACTGAAAAATATCCACAGTTGAATATTTGTGCTCACCCTTAGGAAGCTGCATGATCCTAGATGCCTCAATATTTCTCAGAGAAGGAAGATATCCTCAATTCTTTAAGAGAACATTAATTTTGCTTTTTTACATAATAGAAAACTAGATAATAATCAATACTTGTAAGAGCAAGTGAGGCAGAAAAATTTAAATTCAGTATGAAAGATGCAAATTGTCAGGCATAAGTCTTCACTACTGTGCTTGAACTAGGGAAGCTCAGTGCCTTCAGAAGGGAATGATAATTATTGCAGCATTAGTTGATTATATGTCATAAAAAGTCCTTTTCAAAACTGACAGGATTGCTAGCATTATCCAGCAATGATGATTTTAGCTACTTCCTGGCTTGCTATATTTTATGATACTTATTAATTTGCTAAATATTACATTTTGATCCAAAATTTTGATAGGAAATTAAGGGAGACAGGTTTTGTGGATTTTTTTTTTTGGTTTGGTTTTGTGGGTTTTTTTTGTTTGGGTTTTTGTTTGTTTGTTTTTGTGGGGTTTTCTTTGTTTGGTTTTGGTTTTTTTTTGTTTTGTTAGGTTTGTTTTGTTTTATTTTGTTTTGTTTTGCTTTGCTTTTTTGTGTTTTGGGGTTTTTTTGGGTTTTTTTGTTGATTGGTTGGTTTTGGGGGGTTTATTTGTTTGGGATTTTTAAAATAATAATTATCTATTTGTCAGCTCAAACAATTACCTCAGCTGGTGCTCATCCCCCTTGTTGAGAGAGCTCAGGTATGGTGTTCACTCAGACAAAAGTTTCTTTCTCTACACACACCACAAAGGATGCGGTGACCCAGATGGAGCAATTACAAGGGCATGCAGGTCTCAGGCTGCAGGGAGTGCCAGAGCCTGGCACTGCTCTCTGAGGGCAGCGGAGAGATCAGCTGTGTGAGATGCCATCAGGCTGATAGTGTGCTCAGCCTCGTGGCAGAGATGAGAGGTGAAGTGGAACAACTAAGAGCTATTAGGGACTCTGAGGAAGAGATTTTTCTGCACTCTACCATACCTCAGACAAATGCACCCGCCATCCACTTCACAAGAAACCATGGATGTCCCACTCTCTCACCACTAAGCAAAAGAAAGGGACCTTGGAAATGGAGGGAAGGGAATGAGAGTGGTTTTTGATTGAGCTGGCAGGAAAACCCCCTGCAAGGGGGCAAAAGATCTGTGTGAATGAATAAGGGACTCCTGTCATTACTCAAGCATAAGCAGGAAATACACAGAAGATAAAAGAGTCAGGCCACTTGGAAATTTGGCATGAGGTACGAGACTTTATGCAAAGATATAGATCTAAAAACAAATTCTGCCAAATCTGGAAAAGTCATAAGCATGGAAGAATCATTCTTCATGCTTCTGCGTACTTGATAGTGTTTACCTAATAAGTTTTGATTATTTTTGTCCTCAACAAATATGTGCTTATCACAGTTCCAAGTGTGATCGGGCTGTGCATACACCAAAATATGCAGGAAATTAACATCCAGCTCAGAGGTAGAAAAGAACAGGGGGATTTTTCCTGCTGTGATCTGCTCTGGATTAAGCCCCAGTGTTTGAATTAAAAGATGAGAATCTGCTTCTCCTGTACCATCCACATCATTGATAAAAAGAAATTATGAAAGGTTAACACCTTTGATTCAAATATGTGGGGGATTTGGCCTGGAGAAGACATTAGACTCCTACAAACCCTTACAGAATTATTTAAAAAAAATGAGAAACAAATGACTTGGAATTCACAGAAAGTTGACCCCTTGCTGGCTGACAGCAAAGTCCACATCCAGGTGCCTTCTAACTCTTCCACCCCAGCAGGAGAGAATGAGAATGGGGAAAAATGACATAAAAACTCATGGATCATGATAAATACAGTTTAATAATTGAAGAAAAGACAAACACACAAGTGATTTAAAGGCATTTACCACCTCCCATCAACTGATCAACTCCCAGACAGTCCTCCAGCTATGTCTGAAAAACTACTCCCCCACAAAGTAGTTTTATTGCTGAGCACAATGTCACATGCCGTCAATATTCCTTTGGTTAGCTGGGGTCAGCTGCCCTGGTTTTGTCCTTTCCCTGCCTCTTGCCCACCCTCAACCTACTCTCTGGGCAGGGCTGAGTGAGAAACTGAGAGGTTCTTGACATTCTGTGAGCACAAATCAGCGATTGCTAAAACATTGGTGTACTAATCAACACAGTTTTGGACGTAAAACTAAAACACAGCACCATATAGGATACTATGAAAAAAATTGACTTAATCCTACCTGACCTAGTAGAGAATTGTACTGGTCTGACTGGAAACTGCTAAGCAGGAAAACCAGAATCAGGGAACAGAGCCTATAACAAATTAAACAAGGAGGCTCTTCAATAAGCAGCTTGAATTTAGCTCACTTTTGTCTGTCAAGTGAACGAGCTAAAAATTATTTACAGATATGCAGTTCACTAATTTTCTTTTGCTTATTTTTTATGAAATGAGAATTATTTATTTGCTTGTTGGATTTTCTGAATTAATCTAATGTTTCACAATTATATTTTAGTTAATTCATAATACCTGTATGAGGAAATGAAAGATTAGGAATAGATGCCAGGTAGTGAAAAGAAACACAATATTTAAGAAACATCTATAAATTTTGAGTAATCAAATCTGATATTCCTTGCATGGATTTCAGAGTGTGTTGTATTATCTCATACTTCACATGTTCCAAACGCATCTCATTTAAGTTGCAGCTGAGACTCTTCAGCAGTTCATATTTCAAGATTTCCAGTTATGCTGTTACTAAAAAAAATTAGTTTAAGCTACTCTCCTAGGACAATTAAAGAAACACCATGTCAAAAGTTGTAATTCCAGTAGTCTAAGAAAATATCTGCTTTCTTTCCTCATTTTTGATATCTTGAAATGAAATAATCCAGCTTCATTTTAAAATATAGAACACGAGATATGTGAAGGTGAAACTTATGAATTCCCCATAGATGATCCCTCCATCCCAAAGCATGAGAGATGCTGCAACGATTTGTCTTTTTGAAGTAGAAAGACTCAGACAGTATCCCATGGTGCAAGACCTTTTGTCTTTGGAGCTGAAAAGAATAAGAGCTGTCCTGCTGGATGACAGTAGTATGAACATGGGACAGTTGGCCAGGTCAAGATGTTCCCATGAAGGGTATGAAGTGCTGCCAAAAACATTAGCCATACATATATCTGTTCTGCACTATAAGCACAACCTCACAATGCTGGGAGTTTTTTCTCATGAAAAAAAATATGAACCCCTGAATAAGTTTCTTCTCTAGTCAGTGTCATGTTTTTGTATGTTACTAGTGGTACCATCAGTGAAACTGCACAATGATACTAATAGAAAAATATCAGTTTTACTCTGGAGTAACATTACTATAAAAGTGAACATTAGTACATAGTGAACATAATTTCTAACTCTCTTTTTGATTTGCATCTTTCAAAGAATGATTGTTCAAGTAAGAGGAATTATTTGTACTAAACATCAAATTCACTTTACTTGATATTATCAGCTAAGCCTGTGAAAGAACATTAAAAGCATCTGTATTTTAAGTTGCAGCTGATAAGGCAGCAAAGCTTTTGCTGAAGATAATGACCTAAAACGTAGATAACATCACAGTTGAATCAAATAGTGCCATCCAATTATCTGTTCTTCCATAAAGAAATGTGCAGTTATTTCTTGATTTAAGATTATGACAAACAATGCTCAGGTAATATTCAGCTTTTTTGGAAAGATTTTTATGCATAGAATTAGATAAACAAAATGCTATCTTCTAAGGCTGCTGAAAACCTACTGAAGACAACAAACTCTTTCTGTCATTTCAAAAAGTCAAACAGTAAGCTTCCACCCACTATAAGCATGTCAGCGTGTAATCCATATTCCTAAACTCAAGCCATAAATAGAGGTCTTATTGAGTTTTAAAATGACTGAAAGAAGAAAGAAATTGTCCAGGGTTCTCAGCACTGGAACAGCAGAAAATAGGACAAATGTACAATTTATTGAAAGCAATTTATTCATAACAACCAAAAAGGTAGCCAGCTACTTTGAAGATAACAACCATCTCTAACTGGTTCAAGGGACATAGTGATTTTGAAAGTCTATACCTTTAGACAGTAAATGTAATCCTTTTCAGTACTTAGGGAGTAGTTGTATACTCTATTTATAAAAGATGAACCTATTAATATTTAAAGAAGAAAAACAAAGGAAAAAAATCAAGTAAATTCCTTATGAAATTATTCGATGTGTGTATATCATCCTTGTAGGTGGTGTACCTGAATATAAGATGTTCTTGTACACTTATACATGAAACATAATAGCAAAAAGTCACTAGAGAATAAAAAACAGAGAAGGAAAACTCAGACTTCAGCTTTAACTGATGCCATGACTTTCTTTTTCTTATGCTAAAAAACAAATAAAAGCACAAATTACATCCTTTTTCTTTCTTTTTCCATGGAGAGTTGATAACCAGAAATGTTGAAGCAATTTTCTTTTGCTCACTACAGATTAGTGCTAAGTGAAATACTGACTGCTGGGGAGGAAAATTATTCAAATTTCATGGAGCTTTTGCCAACATTTGATCTAGTCAGAGGTACTTTTGTTGGCTAAAATGCACTTAAATAGCATATGTTATTTTTTTAAAAAGCTAACTGTTCTTTGCCAATCTTTGAGTATCAATACAAGTAAGTTTTAGGAAATGCTACTTTTTCCTTCTCCTAGATGAGAACTAGTTTTGGTTTCAGATGTAAGACAGCTACTATTACTACTCTTTGTCTTAAGAAAAGCATATTACCAACATAAAAGTGTCTGGTATTGCAGAATACTTGTAGAATACTGAAATATTTCCTGTCATTTTAAAGAAAATTAAGAAATTATTTGTCATGTCATCATTAAGGCCTTTATCCTGTGGTGATGAAACTTGAAAAGTTTATTGTTCTCAAAATTCAAGCTGAAATTGGTTTCAAAAGGAAATAGAGTAAGAATAGAAAAATTTAAAAAGAGGCTGGAAGTCAAGATGACTGTTTTAAACTGAGACATCTAAATTTTCGGTGGTTGTTTCTGTGGGAGAGGCAAGGAAAAATTTAGTTCTCAGAAGGCAAGGTTTAAGATCTCTAATTCATCAGTGAAGAAGGGGTGGCATTTCTGAAAATCCCCATCACACCTCTATAAACTGCAAAACCCCTCCTTTGTGTAACACACTATATCAGGATAAATGTCTATCTAGTTTTTCCATTAGGCAATCCTTTCTGCTGAAGACCTAATCTGACTCAGCCTCTTCTAGGAAGGATGGTGGCCCTTTCAAAGGAGATGCACCAGTGCTTTTTTACCTATTGCCTAATACTTCTTATTAGAGCACCTTCCTAGGAATTTGGAGAGGTTTGTTCTGTGTCTGCTCTAACAGCAGGGGAATTAAATTTATCTCTTAAAACAATACTGAAAGGGCTGAAAGGGCAAGAAACGTGACACTGGAAGTCGGGAGGATTAAAATGGAACAAAAAAATAAGCCTGTGTGCTATTAATTGTAATATATATTTTTATTATATTTGGTCAACAATGGGTAAAAAGAAAGGAACTATTTGCTAAGATCCTTTTTAGTCATTTGGAGTCTAATAGCTTCTGTATTTTTCAGTACTATGTTTATTTACAGTTCAGTGGAGATGAAAAATTGGTTTCCCAGAACTTAGAAGAAATTTTTTTTCTGCCTCAAGATGATTAAAATGAAAAAAAGAAACTTTCAGATTTCTCAAAAAAATGTTAAAAGCAGACAGTGATTGTGGAGAAGCTGAACAGTGCTAGAAGCTAAAAGAACAGGATTGTGGCCGTTTTTTCAGAATGCCCTTAATACATCTCAGTGTTTATTTTGCTGTGCCCTAGTCAGGTAGAGACATAAATATGAAATAGATAATTATGTCCCAAAAATAAATACCACTAAAATGTGTGAAAGCAGCAAAGATGTCAACTAATCCTTTAGATGCCTACAAAGTTAGGCTGTAAAATGATACAGACATACAGAACAGCTGTTTAGAAATTAGGTAGAACTTCAGGTCTCCTGGATAAGATTTCAGCAGAATGAACACCATTCAGAAATTCACTGCTTTGTTTCAAAGATATTTTTAGAACCAAGCAAGTAATTTGAAGCAGGAGATTATTTTATCTTTCAGATCAAGTATACCTAAATCATACTGTATAGTGAAAAGTTAGGCATACAAGAACAGAGTGAAAGAAGGAATAATGCAGTCCTAGGAAAAAAGGAGAATGATTTTACGCATATTTAAATGGATTTTGGATAGCTACTTTTTCATCAACCTAGGACTATACTATGCCTGAATTTTTTAAATTCTTTCATCTTTCATTTGATTAAAAAAATAGCACTAATGCATAAGGCAATGGAAAATGAGACATAGTCCTCAATCACTTCTATTTAATTAAGCAACCAAATGAAAGAAAATATTTTAGGTATGAAACATACATTATTAAGTCTACCAAACAGCACTCTTATTCAATAGCACTCTTATTCACTCTTATTCAACGTGTGTATCTGAGCAATAATTTTAAAATTTGTTGCAATTTTATATCATTTCTGAGTGTATCTGAGGGGTCACTGATAAATGAAGATCATTTGGATTTTCCAAAGTTCCCAAGCACTAGTATATTAAAATATTCCCTAAACATAAACTTTTTTTAAAATCTATGCAGGATTGGCATGTTTTGTGGGCCTTATCTAATTCTGATTATGGATAGTATTCTTCCTTTGCAAAAATTAATCATCTGTTTAAATACTCCCAAATTATAGAATGACAGAAAAAGAAAAATTATGGAATCTAGCCCATTCTCAGCTAAGGTATAAATCTTCATTACTTGTTAGCAAATACCTGACAAACTCCCCCACCCCCTAATATGAAATCATGTCCAAAAGTAAATATAGTAGTTTTTTAGGAGATAGTTTTGGATAGAACCTATAAGATACAGATTTTTGTAATAAATCTGGGATTAGAGCACAAGCTTAAAACCAACCTGTGTATACACAGCACCATTCTTCCAAAGCAGAAATGGGATCATGACTCCACCATGATCAGCTTCTTCCCTACTTCTACTTTACAGTTTGTTTTGCTCTGTGCTAATAATATCTTTCTGTGTCTGCCTGCTCTCAGGTAAGTGAACAAGAACAGTAGTCTGCTTAGAGGAAAATGGTTTCATGTGTACCCTTGTTTCCTGCATTGGCACACAATAAAGCAAACGGGCATGAATTTAAGGGCTTGCCTTTTCTGTGAGTGGTGACATTAGAATTTACGTATTACATGTCTTCATTAACCCTGTTATTATGAAAAAGTATAAACATAACTTTCATACTTCAGAAGAAAGATGTATGGAATTAGTTGAGAATACTTGTAATAAACTGAGGTTGTATGCTGCTAACCTGTACAAATAAAGGAGATAACCTTTCTCTCCTTTTTTTTCTGGACTCTGCAGTATAAGAAGAGAGCAAAAGTCATGGAGAAAAGTTATTTTGTTCATTAGACCAACTGATAAATTTGGCAAAGAAAAAGAATCCTTTTTTCCCTTAAAAGCCTTTCTTCAGAAATAAATACACATTGAAACCTCTTTCCCTGAATTGCTGGCTAGGGAGTAAAGAATGTGAAGTGCTCCTTCCATGCACTCTGTTTCCACTGCTGCACTCAATACAGCAAGGTGTAAAAGTTTCAAAGTCACTTGCCCCCATTAAAATTACACTGTGGTATTGCAAATGTTAATGGCTAGCTGGTACCTTGAAGGTAGAATCATCCTTTCTGTTGTGCTTCCATTGACATTATGAGTCCTCTTGAGAATGGTGACCAAAGGACAATCAGTCTCAGCTCATGTCTTCCTCTCTGTTGTCTGCTTGCCCCAATGCCTGCACATCTCCTCAAATTTAATTCAAGTCAAATAAGACAGAAACAGGGGTTAGAGCCCTGTTTCCTAACCCTGCATGTTTATTTCAGTATTGAACAATAGCAAGCTTGTTTTATAAATAAATCTGATTCTTGCTAACAAGCAAAAACAGGTACAAAGCCCACAGGCTTTTCCAGGATCCACATGCATGCAAGTTGTCTTCAGAATCTTTTCAATTGGCTATTTCACTATATTTTAAAACAAATATTAGCATGCAAAATATGGCTTTTAAAGTCCCGTGCAACACAAGGACATCACAGTCCAGTCTTACATAAGTGATAATCACTGCCACAAATTGGAGTAAACCATGTTTTAAGATTCTAAAAAATGTCAGGACAATGGTTCCAATTAAATTATTCTTATGAATAGGAAAGTAATCCTTTAATTGCAAGAACCAATTTCACACCAAAATAAGCACAAATACTATTCTAGCATTTTTTAACTATACCCTCTGATTGATTTTACCCCATTTGCTGTGTTATATCTAAATTTAGAGACATATCAGCTCTGTATTATAAAAAGAAATAAAAAGAAATCCTGAGATGTTAATCAAATGAGTTTCCTTTATTGCTGAGAACCAGCAAAATACATAGGATAAAATGACATTTCTATAGCACAGGAATCTGCAAGGTCTAGAGTAATTTGTACTCTCTAATTATTATCAGAGTTTGCAGAAAGATACACCATGTCTTATAGATTATAGAAGATATTTTAAGTTTTTATTCTCTGATATAAAAGTAGGAAAGTTCAAACAGGTCCAAAATTCTATAAATAATAATACTGTATTACAGTGTTCTGAAAATGTGTCAAGTCTTGAAGAGCCAGATTGTGATCCTGGCTTTGTGCCCACACCAGGAATAATGAGGCTGTTCAGCATTCATACTGCCTACATTTGCTGCCTATATAACTGCTAGCAAGTATGGAAGCAAGGAGCTTTTGTAGAGCCATTGGTTCACCCTCTTTGCAGGTGGAGCTAGAAAACTGACCATAAATGTTACAGAACTCTCCAATCCATAGGAGTTCTGTAAAGTAATCCACTCTAATTACAGGACTGATATGCACTGGCATATTTCTCTACCTGAAAAAGAGAGTGGGATAGAAGTGTGAGATCATAGAACTCTGCGGCTTTGAGTCATAATGTGACTTTTTTTAGGCTTGTGCATTATCATTGTTGTTAGCCAATGAGTCAGTGCTAATTTACTCCATGTTCTCTGGGCAAAGAACCCCCTCCTGACTCCTGGAACCTATAGTTCCATCAGTCCTAATAAATGAAAGAGTTTAAGCACTAGACCTCTGTACATTTACACCTGCTTTTTTGATAATTCTTTCCATATTGCTCCAAATACCTCTTTTTAAGACAAGGCCTGCACAGGCTTTTGGAGACAGTTTTCTTCATGAGCAAATCTCAAAAGTGTATGCAGATAAAACTCATCCACCAGTTTTCCCTCTGTATATTTTACACAGTCCTCGAATATAGTCCTCACAAACTTATCACACAGTCGCTCATCACAAATCCACATGTCACACCTCAAAACTTCCAATAACAGGATCCTCTGAGTTTCTTTATATAAATTGATACTCTAGGAAGCTGCAAGATAGTTTTTACATTAGCTCTGGCATTTTAATTTGGGTGAAGATGGGGCAAATCCACCTGCTACTATCCCCCAGACATGTAAAATAAAGATGATCTCTCAGGGCCTTCAAGGTTTGGCTAAAAAATAAATTTTAGCACTATGTAGTGTGGATCAAATAAAGCTGTGCAAGACTGGCTATCTCTAACCAGTGTGGAAATGAGCTAGTCCTTTTCACTTGACCTCAGAAACCCAGAAATTCTCAGTTCTCAGAAACTCATTTCTTAACTGTTTTTTACATAGTACTGTGGACATAGTCTCAAGTTACTATCCATTCACTGGCCATTATTGTCTTCCCCCAGTTCTTTGTCTATTAACTTAAGAAAAATATCATTACTACAGCACTGCCCTGAGAAAGCAATGTGGTGAATGTGGGGATCCACAAATACAATCCATAGTTTTAAAAAGCAGGCATTTACATAGTTTTGGGATTTTTTAGACACGATTTATCATATGCTTCTTCAAATGCAGTAACAGATGACTGTAACAACTTCTAGCGCTATTGTGAAGGCAGACCTCTCTTTTATAAGCTGAACACTCCAGTTGTCTTCCCACTCATTACATCCTACATGTTGTCAATCTTAGTTTCGAGAACTGTCAATCAGAAATGCAGTGGATGATATGTGCAGCATTTTTTAACAACACTAAGGTGGGCATTTCCTTGATTTTCTTTTATTCTCTTGATTGCAAAGGGTAGTACATGTCTTGCATACAAGCAAACACAAAAGTACATGGAAAACAGTATTTTGAAAAATGAAAACAGAACTTTGGTACAGTAACCCTTACAGCTAATCAAAGCCTTATTGTTAGTCCTGATTATTTTATACAGTGGTTCCAGATATTATAATTACCTCTTTAGGCTTAAGGTTATTGATTTAGTAAGAGAAATTATGAAACATTAAAAAAAGAAAGAAAATAAATGTCACAATAATTTGTTGAAGCACATTGTAACTTTTACAGTTCTATCAGTATAAGTGATCAAGATGCCCAGAGAAGAAAAGAAGAAGAAGAAGGACAAAAAAGGAGGAAAGGGTGGCACAGGAGTGGAAATAAAGACAGTATTAAATGTGTGATTGACTCAATATGCAATTTTTTATGTTTTAATACTAATACAATTACTACTGCTATCATTAGAGATGCACAGATATCTTGTATAACAATGTAAACTACAAGAAGAATGCTGTTCTTATGTAATTCACCTATGAAATTTCTGTGAAAGTTTTTTTTTTTTACTGTTTGAGGGAATACATTTTTGACAAATCTTTCAAAAAGTCTCAAGAGGCTTCCCTGTTGCCATTGGTATCAGAAAATGGCAGTTTGGCTTATCCTTATAAAGCCTTTGATGACATATAATTTAAATAACTTGCCAGACTTGCTGAGCTGGTTTGTCTCAACAGCATTAAGGCTGACCAGTTGGTGATCTATTATGGTGTTATGGAATTGATACTATTTCAGCAGTAGTATATACAGAATAAAAAATCTTCAGTAGAGAATAAATCAAAACAAAATTGCATGTTCTATTCTGGTGCTAAAATATTTTTTCTTCCTGTCTTCCCCAGTAGCTTAACTTTTTTCAGTAAGGATTCATGATTATTCAGTGGATATTTCAGCAACATCACAAATTTCCAATTCAGACCTGAATAACTGCATGAATTTTGTGGGGTGACCAAGAAATTAAGCACTGATGGTAGTATTACATCTTTAAAAAATACATGCTTACATAGCTTGAAATAGCAAAAGCCTTCATGTCTGACAAATGTTGCTTGTAATGAAAATATTTAGATACTTCTAAGTACAGAGACTATGAGATGTTGCTAAAATTACGTGTTTCACAATACAGAAGGCAAAACGAATGATTGTCAGTCACTTCTGTGTTCCAAAAAGCCTTATCAGCTCTAGCTTCTTATCTTTTCAAAACTCCTTTCTGGGTCTCAAAAAGTCCTGATTTGCTATAATGGGGCATTATAATTTCTCTTCTAATTCTTGATCCACATGATACCAGCAGAATTGACTGGTTTTCAGTTTGTCTGACTGCTGTTTCCTGCATGGACTCTTTGGACTATAATCTATTTTATGGCTAATTCTCTGATTTAATTCCCTATCTACTGGGATAACTGTCAAAATGAAGGCAGCTAAAGAGCCTTCCAAACTCCTCACCCTATTAAGGGGTAAGGAAGTTAAGTACACAGAGAATGCAGATATGATACAGATGAGCTTTCACACACCAGATTTTTTGACACTTTTTTGGACTTCTTCAGCATTCTTATCCAAAATTTACTTTTCAGGGTTTCATTGCTTTATTTCTAGTAAGAAGCAGATCCCTGTTCCCTGTCTAGGGAATGACAGATGCAAAAATTCCCTGATTATACCTGTGTTTCACCATTCTCTGCATGTCACATACAGAAAAGATGGCCAATTCTAGTACAGATTCAGAATAGAAGGAAAATAAAAGCTCACATGACCTGAGTCACAAAGTATGAAGTACTTAAAACATACTAAAATGTGGACTGGAGCAATTTTATAAAAAATAGTTCAGAGGCTGGTACCTTTTTCATACCTGTTCTGAAATGCTCCTGACCTTACTTCGCTTTGCTTTTCTTACTTTTGAGAACTACTTAGAGATTTTTTAAAGAGGCCCTACATAAGAGCCAGATTTTTAGTTCAGTGAGATGCCTATGCATTGCAGTAAGAGAGACTTAAAGGAATACAAGAATATGCAAAATTAAGTGGATATTGCACATTCTTTAACTCCTTCTCATTGTAGAAGGCAAAGGTATAAGATGAAAGGGATCATCATCTGCCTGGAGCTGGTGAATCAAAGTATGACTGAGAAATAAGACTTCTGTTTGGTTTTGGTAGTTGTAATTGACAATCCTCACAAATCTAGTGCCAGTGTGGAGCAGAGCTGATTAAGGCTTCCTAGAACCACACACATACCCCTGGAGTGTTTAAATAGGAGGAATTCTTTTTTCCATTTACTGAGTTGTGGCCCAACCTAGCGCTAAATTAACAAATAAAAATGGCAATTTCTCTAATTAATGTAAATAGAATAACTAGAAATATATTTAAAAGTACTCCAGAGTGGTGTTTTTTCACTAAAGTGGACCATAAATGGTATATTAAATTTTCGCTCCATAAAAAATAAGAAAGAAAAAGAAAAGAAGTAGCACTCTTGGAGGAGAAGAAAGAATAACTCTTAATTATCTGTCCAAATCCAAATGCAATATCTTATGATTCTTCTTGACCCCTGAATTGCTTCCTGTTTGTATTTCCTTTAAAAACATGGTTGTACAGATACTGAGTAAATACACTGAGAGGCTACAAGTTTTTTCATTTTAAAAATCCAGTGGAAAAACATGTACTGAGATATTGATTAAATCATACAGATGACAACTAATTCAGCAATTCTATAGAAATTTCATATTTATATAATAATCTGTTAGCATAGGCAATTTTGAATCTCTACCAAATCATTCAGCACGGTGTAGGTTGTGAAAAGGAGATCTTACAGATCTTACAGATCTAGACTGTATGCCTTTCTGCACATTTTTCCTTCTGACAGAAGCACCAAGCAAAAGAAGGTTCTCCCAAGTACTAAAATAGGCTGTAGGGAAAAATTGGCAAAATGATGAAACACATACATGCCAGATGGCTGTGTTTCCATGTTCCAGTCGAAGGGTGTTATAATTCCATTCTTGACTGCAGTTCTTTACATAAAAGACACCAAAAATAGAATGTATTGCAAAACCATATTCAAACATGAGTTTTAGGAGTCCCAGTACATAAAAAGAAATGACTGCTACATCACAATTTTTTAAAATCTTTAACACCTCCTTAAAATAAAAAGTTAAACACACACTATGCAAAAAATCTCTCTTAAGTTATCTAACAAAAAACACCCACTTAGTACAACTGAGTTTGAGCTTGCAGTCCTTTTTTTGAGATGTTGGATGTTTTGTTCAATCACAGCACTCTTATCTCTTGAGACAACCTGGTGAGCAGAACAAAATTTTCTATTTTAAACAGTGGTTAGTTGTCCTCTTTTGCACAGTAAATTACACAGAAATCCAGAAAAGGGTTCAACTAACCGAGAGGTATTAAAACCTATATCTCAGACCTATACTTCCTATAAAGGCTAGGTTTGTTTAGGTCAGGTATTCCCTGACCTAAACAAGACCATGCAATTTCTATAGCATAGCAAACAAAACATTTTGCAGATGGTGCAAATTTTGAGATCATTTCATACCAGAGGTACAGTGAACTAAAAAAAAAAAAATTTGAAAAGAGGGCAGTTTGGAAGTTTAGCAGTTGGGTTCTTTCCTGCCTGTTCTTCTGGCCAAAGCCCTCTTTCTCCCATTTAGACAGTGTAATAGAGAATTGGCAATCCAAAATAAGAATTTCTCCATTATGAACTACTGCTAATAGAGACATTCTGAAGAGTTTTTGTGAATGTAGGAGCTTGATTTCAGCTTTAAAGTTTGCTTTGATTGTTCACTATGAATCTGACCATTAATACTTTATTCCAGTGTCTGAAAAGTCATATTCTACTGCTAGGCACAGAATGTTTTCAACAGTATTTTAGGAGATTAGTGTTTGAAATAACAGGACTTTCCAAAACACAGAAATATTTCAAATTTGTTACAGTCATACAATTTCTTATGGTTAAAGAACTTGAAAAAGAAAGGTTTACGGTTTACAGTTGCATGTTCCCAAAAGTTAATTTATTTTTTTTCTGTCTAATCTCTACAAAGTGAATGAGGAAAATATTTCTGTGTAAAAGACAACTATGAATTATACAGTCCAAGATGAATACTGGTAAATTTTACCACTCTTACTGAAGAGGTTTTTACTGAAATATAATTTCTTGGATAAGGAGAAGGTAAAGAGAGAAATACAATCTTCTAATAACTGGTTAAAGCTAGACAAAAGTAGGATTTAGGGATGAAATCTATGCAAAAAAATTAACTGGGAAGTTAAAAATACAGTAAAGATAATGGAAAACTTTGAAATTTATTATACATTTTGAAATTTACTATACCTCCAACACTTGGTCTTTGAAAATAAGACTGCCTTCTGGAAATAATTCACAATAGAAGTAAATTGTCATTTAATTTTTTATGTGTTATACCAGAGTTGCATTGAAAATTGAAAAGTAAAGTATTTTGAGCATAAAAAGCTGAGTAAATACATGAGATGTGAAAGACATTGACACCAAAATATCTTAAAAAATGAGAAGGCACACAAAAAAATGACTAGTTATGGTATGCATGCCTTTGTGCAGGAATCTTTGCAGAGTTAACTCAAGATATGAGAATGGTGTTTCAGGGTATGTCTCCTCAGGACATCGCTGCCATACAGATACAGTTGACAAGCTGCATTGATCTAAGTCACCTTTGCATGCTGTCAAACAACTTAGCACTCCATTTCACTTCACTCTGCAGTTCATTGACAGTTCACACTGCTTGTATGTCAGTTTGCTCCTGGGCTCTCTTTTGAACTGTCACAGCTAATTTTCTCTCAGAGAAACTTCAGGTGGGGATAATTTACTCCAAAGTAAATCTATAGGCAGTATGAATAAGACCACAAAAGGTCTGTCTTCACATCTGCACCACCACAGTCAGATCCACACATGCCCCTCCATGGTACACACAGAGCGCTTCACTGCAAAGCCAGACCTTTGCTGCCGAACTGTTCTCACATCATGCTGCCAGCCATACAACACACACATTTGGTACAGTTGTATAAAATTACCACTTGTGGAATAAACAGGGTCTTAGTCTTCCTCAGGCACCCTTAGACCTTTGAGGATGAATGGTCACAGCAATGTAGATCACCAGCCATACCAGAAACGATACAGCTACCATTAGTCAGGTACTTAGTCCAGACCAGAAACTCTCTTACTAGCTGTTCTATTGCTCTGAATACATTCATGTTTAGAATATCCACTCCTGTGTCTGAAGCAATACAGCAGGGCTCCTAGAAGAAGACTTGCTGTGCACAAGATTTGCTTGTTCCTAGAAGAGGGCTTGCTGCATTCTGGCCTGTTCCATGCTGTGCACAAACACTGGTAGTTCCTCAAAACTAATATGTAAATTTAAAGGTGTAGAAGTTCAATATTCATCCAGAACATTTTTCCAGTGCAGATGCACTTGTTGGTGGATTGTTCAATTTTTTTTCAGTTCAGAACATAAATACTTCATGCTGTCAGCGTCATACATATAATATTGTATAATATTTTATTAAAACATATCTCAAAGTTATTTACAAAGGAAGCTACTATCTTCCAAATAATAACACTACCATAAGAAAACCCTATTGAGTGCATGATGAGTTTTTCATTCTCTATCTTATTTTCTTATTCACAGCATAGGGAGCTGAACAACACAGACTGAAGGGTCTGAATACACAGTTCATTCATGGAATGAATTTCTTAAAAAAATCAGGGTGTATATTAAATATCCAGGGTCCGCTGGAAATAAATGTACATGTTAATATGTTAAAGACATCATGACAGGACTAAATGAAGATTCGGCAACTATTTCTATGTATGAGTACTTATCTTTAAAATTATATCTTCTATTATTGTTTTATATTTACTTTTAGCTAATACATAACAAACTTGTTATCAATGTCCTCACTCAAATAGATATACCTGAACTAAAACTTCATTTTTTTAATACAGGTGGTATTTTTCATAGGAATAAGATAGTATCAGGCTCAACACCACTATTTATACCTATAGCCAAACAATTAGTGTTACTTTAATTTTTTTCAAAATTTTTTTCATATGAAAATGACAACAGCCTGAAATTAGCTATATAACTAAAATACTGCCTAAATATATTTAAAATAATTTGAATACTTGCCACATCATTTATCTCCTTTCCCTAGTTGTAGAAAAACTTTACAATACTTAGATAGCAAAAAGAGGGGAGGAGTACAAATCAATAAATATTTCTGATGATGGGACTGAAACACATTCTACTGTGGCAGGTTTTCTGTTTCCTTAGGGGAGGGGAAAAAAAAAAAAGGAAAACAAAAAAACCTCAAACCAAATGAGAAATAATGGTGAGAAAGCAAAAAGTAAAAATGCTTTTAAAATGAGGTTTCAGTCTTCATGGCTTTGACACCAATGCTGGTTTTCCCCCAACATTTCTGCAGAAGTGTGCAGAGGCAGAATGCTCTGCACTGCTTCTAGGACATACACCTTCCTTTGCCAGCTGCACTAGGGCTCAGTAGCACCCTCACACAGCCAACATATGGTCAGTGCTTAAAATTTTCTCTAAAAAGATCCACTCACTAAATTGAAGGGAAATCAGTGCTCACATCTCAAAGAAGATTTCACTCAAACCTACCTCCATTTAAATCATTGGCTCAGCAAATTCAGACATTTCCATTATGTTTAGAACATTAAGCCACTCCTTCGAGCAATGCTTGAAAGAGACATTTTTTCTTCCTTTCTTCCTTCCCTTTGAAATCAGTTCCTTTCACCATAAGAAGCATGATGGAAAATTGTGAACTGCAAAAATTATTAAGATAAGTTAGTGAAAGAGGTGGGAATAGAAATCAGGAACTTTAGGCCTTATTCATGTGCCTTGAGGCTAAAAGAGAATTACATAATATGAGTCCTCCTATATCAGAAACCCACTATTATACATTAGAGAAAAACATGCCTCTAAGAAATTTTTATGATAATCATTTTTCCTTGATTGGCAATGCCAAGACATCAGCATCTTTTAAAAAATGAAATAAGAAACTACTGTACATTCCATGCATCTTAGTGTTTCAATCTATATAAAGAATTCACTAAGTTTATTACACCATCTACTTGATTTGAAGGGGGAGGAATTAATGAAATGACAAAATCTAAAAAGGCATGTCTCAAAAACTTACTGATTAAATTACTTGTTCTGTCACTGCAATGAAAACATTTGAAAAACTTTTTACTGCGATAAGAGAACAGATTTCTTATCAAAGAAATTTATCTGTGGGGAAAGTAAATTATTTGCTATAATATATATTCAATATATTTCACTACTAGAAGAATAAAGTCCATCTGTAAAAAAATCCTTAAAACCAGAAGGTAACAGGAAAGACAGTCATTCCCAAAGCAGTAGCTGCATCTGGTCATCTGGGCTCAGCATAAAATTAATCCTTTGAAGAATTTCACACTACCTTGAAAATATTAGAGTGCATTTTTTATATATTTAAGACTTCTACAGCAATGATTTGGATGTTTCTTCTTCCTTTGACATTATTAGGGTCATTGGTAAGGCCTTTGGTCTTATGGTGGAAAAGTAGGGAGTTTTCTACTGCCATCTGTTGATGGATTAGGAATAGAATTGAAACTCACAGGAGAAAAGGCTTGTTCCCACAATTCTTTGGTGAACAAGAGGAATTGAAGCTTGGAAAAAAGTCAGTCTGCATTAGCTTTCCCTGGGAAGGCCTCCAGGACTCATCAGACCAGCATGCAAACTTCCAATGTCATGGAAAGAAAGAAAAGGTTCTGTTTTGTGGTTAGGGCCCAAAGGTCATGTAATTGATCTCATCTTGCCACCAAAAATTTTGTGAGAAAATGATATAGATGTGATTGTAGGAAGCCATCTTTGCAATAAAAGAGCACTGTGTTAAACTGGCAGAAGGCAGCAACAGAAAACCTAATTATGGATGTTAAAATACATTCTGACTTGTCCTGAAGACTTCAGAAGGTAACCTAAAGGTGCACTGGACTGAAACACCGTTTTAAGCATGCATCATGTCTCAGAGTTACTACACTGCAAAAAGATAAAGCAGCCATATATATTCAAATTCAATACTTAAAGGACAGTGAGTCCTGTGGATTAAGAATGCTGTTTGGTAGATATTTTTTGCAAAGTATCACACAGACTGAATACATCTACATTTTTATTTGTTACCAATTCTGGGCAGAAATATAGTTAGATTACTACTGCAGCCATAGGGGGAGGGTATTTTTATAAACATATATCCTTAATATATGATTTTTAAAATGCGATTTATAGAGAGTACAATTGCTAGAAGAAGCCTAATAAATCTACTTTGGGTTCTTGGTTTTAGCAGCAAGTCAGCTTCTGTAACACTTTCTTCAGTACTCACTGTAACCTGACTCAGCATTCATTGGTACTTCTACATTGCTAGGAAAGATTTAGTTAATAGTCCATTTCTTTAGCCTTTCTGGGGAAAAAAAAAAAAAAGAAACAAAAACAACAAACAAAACCTTTGTGTAAACCTTTTTAAAATTTTTAAATTAACTGAGGCTAGTAAAAATCTGCCTCAAGTACCAGTTTAATAGATATAAGATAGTAGAAAAAGTTGCTATCTAGCTTCAACTGCTCATCAATAGAATTAGGTATATTGTGCTATTCTTGAGGGAAGTTTATTAGTTTCTGCTCTGCTCTCTGCTTCACTGGTGATGTGACACATATCTCCAAACTTATTGGCTGGGAACCGATGATTTAGAAAACTCATGGAGTGGTAAGTGTTCTCATAAACAACTACCTAATTTGCTCCTGGGAAATTTTTTCATGCCCAGTTGTCAAAGCTTTGCAAGGCTTATAGAAAACTAGGTTTAATCAGTGAAAGAAAAAATTAATCTGAAATTAAAATTTAAGTTTTCTTCCTGAAACTCAAATACTTTATACAAAACACAGAGGACTGATAATTTTGAATCTGAATGATCACTCATTCTGTACTGCAAACGGAATACTGATGTCCTTGTAAACTGCTTAGACCATGTGTAGACTTGATCAATAATGCACTATCAAGAGACCTAGTCACCTAAGTGTAACTCAGCTGTCCAGGATACTACAATGTGCCAACACCAAACTACACCTGGTATCAGGAAAATGAGTTATATGGCAAGGGATGTTGGCTAATTTAACCTATTTTACTGTGAGCAGAGAGAAAAATCACTGGTACCAAGCTTTCCTGGACACTGCATTGTCTTTTTCTCTGCCACTTCTCTGTTTTTTCACACTGCGGTACTTGACCATCTACTTTCCTTCAGTTTGCTACTGCTGGCAATGCCACTCTGAGCACAGAGCCTCAGTTAATACATTCCTTGGATTGTACTCTGTTCTGTGCTTTACCTTTAATACTGGCACATCTCTCTAGCGAGAGCAACCCTACTCATTGGGAATCACTGAACTGCAGGGCTAAAGTGCAATTGCTGTTTTATAGCCCATAAACCAGTGGCTGATGAATTCTTCTGGAGCTTTCCCCATATAACACTGGATTCTTTGATGCAATGTTGGTGTATTTGTCACTGGCTTATTTCTCATTAAGTACTTGCATAGGAATGAATATTACCAGTTAACAGGCCCAGAGAAGGCATTTAATTTATCTATGCCTTTTAAATGGAGGTTGAATTTAGATGTTCTTGCAAAGGCCAAGTAGGGCTCCATGAAATTTCTTTCAGATAACATGATAGAAAGATACAAGTAAAAGTTTTTGATTTTGAAATTCAAACACAAATCCTATAGTAAAATATGGTTATTGAATTTCCTTCATCATTTTTCTCCAGGATGATTTTTCTTCAACAATTTGCTTGATGATGGGTCTTTCTGTCATGGTTTAACAGATTGTTTGGTTTTTGTTGGGGATGGGGTCCATGGGCTACTGGGGTGGTTCCCTGTGGGGACCTGGCAGAACCAATCAACTGGCTACTTTTGAAGACTGACACCCAGTTAAATCTCTTAAAAGAGTTGAACACACCTCTGTGGAAAAACATATTTAAAACTAACAAAGCCCAGGAAACTGGGGGCAGCCCCAAGGCCAAGGGAGGCTGGGGCCGGGAATGGCCGCTACCAGCCTGGTCTGGAAGCAGCCACATGCGGGGACTGCATAGCTGAAATCAGCATGACTGGGACAGTGCTGCACAGCCACAGCTATCTCGGCATGAATCGCAATGGACTTCGTTTGCTTAGCCGCTTTTAGCCAGCTATGCTGTGGACAGAAGGACCAAAGCAGTGGAGCAGCTTTCCTTTTTCAGGTTTCCCACATGAAGGAAAGTGGCACTGGCAGCCAGTGCAACTCACACAGTGCCAGTGGGGACCAATGTGATCGGCAGCAACAGACACAGCGATTCCTCAATTGCAGAGCCTGGACGAGATCAACCTTTCAGCACTGCAGAACTCTATAAAAACTGTTTCAATTGATAAAGCTTGATAAAGCTTGAGAACAAACAAACCTGCAAACACCAATTCTCTCCCAAATCAGGAAAAGGAAAGGGTGAAGACATTGAGAGAAAAAAATATGAGACACTGAGGTCCATGAAGAAGGAGCTAAATTATAGACGGGAGGGGATTGAGGAGATGCTTTAGTCTTGGGCTGAAATTTTGTTTTGTAAGGCTTTGGTGAAGGTCTGTTTAATATACCAGGCTTTTTTTTTCCCCTGTAATTCATGGAATGCATTGGAGGGATATAGTGTTCTAACTACAGCTGTGAGCAGAAGTGTCAGAGTTGAAATAAGCAGATGTGGCAGAACAGAGAGAGATGAGAGAGATGAGAAACTTTGCCCAAGAATAGAAGAAGTAAACCTCTGTTACCAGAGATGGATGAACTTTTGTTTTTATGCTAGAAAAGCTCATCCTTAAAAATCACACCCCAATAAGTTGATATGGCCTGTGAACGCAGCTGTGGGAAGGCTGCAAGAAATGACAGGGACTTCATGATTGCAAATTTCCAGACGGCTTCTATTCGTGGAAATTAAAACCCATGAGAGAACTTTTGGAGAAGTCTCCATGGCATGGCAAGAGAGACTCCTGTCGCAAAGAGAACTGAAGAAAGACTATTTTAGAGGTGGCAAACTGACTGAAAGCCCCAGGTTTTGTCTCTTTACATTGTCAGTGGGAAAGAAAAGAGGGTGTGGAGGGAGAAGTGTTCTGAAGGTTTTATTCTGATTTCTTTTTTCTTTTAGTTCTGTTTTCTTTATACCCTTTAAAGTTTGAGCCTGCTTTGCTTTCCTCCTAATCCTTACCTCACAGCAGAAAATGAGTAAATAATTCTAGTAGGTGCACTGGTGATTTGGCCAACACTAGACCCACTACATTAATTGGTGCATTGGCCGGGAAACAGATTGGCAAACCAAAACCACTACAATTTCTAAAATAGAAGCTACATGTCTACACAATATCTAATTCTTTATTTCTCCAACAACTTCAGCAGTGAACACTTCAAATTTGATCCATATTTGATGCTATCCATTATTTTAAATGAGAGGCATACTCTAGCAATATTTTCCTTATTTCCTCTACCACTGCCTCCACATCACAGTAACCTTCACACTGAATGAGAATAGCTGGATACAGCTTCCTGCATGGCTTCTCAATTGCTGGTAATTTAGTTGGCCAGATGGGGTTTCTATGGAGAAATGTGAAGGCTAAGTGTGCCCCTGCAGAGCTCCTGGCTCCTGCTGACTCAGCAAGTTAAGGACAATCAAATAGTACAACTTCCATCTCTTTTCTCCCCATCTTTATAACCTCTTCTATTTTTCCTTCTTCCACTCATCCAGGACTGTGTCTGCACTACTATTTCAGGTGATGTGCTTTTTTTCCCAATTAGGATCTGCAGTATCTTGCAATTAAGGGAGTCTTTACCAGTCTTACTCTTAAGTTCCTACAGGGAAACTGTGAAGTCATAGAGACTACAGAGAGGCATGAAGCTTTAGCAGACACACAAAGCAGCAGCTGTGTGTGTAGATACTATGAAATGGTAAGACAGAGCTGTTCACCAGGATTGGTGGATAGTGCAGTGTCTGCATATTGTCTCTGTGTGAGTATCAGAATGAGGCATCAGTTGGTTTCTGCTCTTACTGAGACTGGGAAGGGATTAAGAGCAGAAGGAGCAGCTGAGATACAATTTTTTTTCCAGAGAAGCCTTAAAATAGACTAAGTGAGGGCACACATAGAGGGAAATGAGATTTAAGCTGCGTTATAAATGGAAATGTCTTCAAATGGCATAATTTTGAAAATGTGCTGAGGCACCAGTCCTTTTAAAAGTCATGGGAACATAGTCATTAACCACACTAAAGTAGAGGAAAGTTCCATAATACAAGCTTACATTTGCAACTGATTGACTTTAGAATGCCTTAAATTGGCACATAAATATTTTTATGAAGGAGAGACAGGTCTGGGAAACAAAACACTGAAGAAAGACAGCCAGTAAAATGAAACACCTTATCAAGAACAGGCTACTAGCAAGTGAGATTTTGGGCACAATATACTCATGCATCAAATATGAGAGTCTGGGTCTCCAACATTCTCCTTTAAAATGGAAATATGCCCTCTGTTTTAGAAAGGTATGGGGTTTTTTCTTCAAAATTATATCTCAGATTCAAAAGAATCAGCCACAAGATGGGAATATGTTTGTCTCTGCCCAGCTTGCAACCAGATTTAATGAAGAATCACTAACAGAGATATTACTGTTGCGATTATAAGGCACAAGCTGAATATTTAGAATTTTTCTTTTCCCTTTAGGAGAGCAAAATATGATTTTTAAAATACCATTTCATGATTGATTAGTTCTCACTTTGGCCCAGAGTTCTTTTTATTTTTTTGAATTAGCAGGTTAAAGTGACAGGAGCCATGATTAACTTTGATGAGAGCACATGTGTAGTGAGAAAGCACTACTACATGCGCTGTTCTCTGTCTCAGACCTTAAATTTCCAGCATAAATGGGGATCAGTAGTGATGTTTGCATTCTTCCACACCCATTTAGTTGGCATCTAATCCATTTTTATTAAAACTAAAGCTATTTTCTAAAAGCTACTTTCTGCTTGTGAAGCACATATAAAAGAAAAAAACCCCATAAATTATTTACTCCGAGTCTTTCTATTGATGAATCTGAGAAAACTGACCATATTCTGTGTTGATAAATAATTCTAATGCCCTATTGACAACTCTTGCATTTTATGAAATTTAACAGCAGCAGCTATTAGTCAAATATTTTCTTGCTATAATCAAGCAACTATATACATATATATAAAAAATATATTCAAATATACATATACAAGCATATGTATACATATTATCCAGGAATCTCTGAAATGGGATCTAGGTAAATTATTTTTTCTGGCATGACTTTCTTCCATTTCTCTCAAGTGGAAGTCAAGAGAAATAGAAGTTTATTTCCATTCTGAAGTTTACCAACCTATTTCATCAAGGTCCTTTCTTTACTACCAGACATATACAACATAGTGGATATGAGGCTTGCTGGAAGTTGAAAGGGTGGAAGTTTTGCTGTAACCTTATACACTATTTAACTTAATATGTAACTTTAAATTAGTTTTCTGAACACCTAATATGTTTCATATCATATATTCATTTGAGAAAACCAGAGATATCCCTGGGTAAAGGGAACTTATTCCTGTCTTTTCTTTCACAGAAAAATTTACAGAACAATATTTAGTTATTGTATCTATGTTGTCTCTCTGGACCTGACCCCTTCCTTTCATGGAATACATTTCATGTCTGAATCTTCTTTCTTTCAAGTCTTTCCACTAAATTACATTCCATCTGTGAAGCCTACAAAGCCTTAATCATGCCTTCTAACAAATGTTATCACACTTATATAGCAAAAGATGCCCAGAGAGAATCATAGAACATTTGGGAACTTCTACCATCTGTGCATCTCCCACTTATGCTTATTCAAGACTTCTTCCCCACACCCCAGTTCCTTCTTCCCCAAAGTGTTGCATACCTAAGTACATTTCCTTTTGTAGAGATAGGGATCTGTGCTGTACTCTGTCTGCAATAGAAATTACTATATGCCACAAAATTATATTAAAAGGGCATTTTTAGGGTGAAAAATTTAAGTGTTCATTCCATAGTTAGAAAATTATGAAATGAAGCTATAGTTGTAATCATAGTTCCTGTACAAGTAAAGGTACTTATGAAGTCTGACACAGTCTTTCATTAGAGCCATACTTTTCTCCTCAAGATCCGTACTTGCTGCCTTGAACAGAACTGCCCTTCTCTGATGTTAAATTTAGGCAAAATCCAAGGTTTCATAGTGTTAGAATGTTTTGTTTTAAAGTTAGAGACTGATATTCACTTCCAGGAAAGAATTCCCTTATGATATCACAGAACAAAACATTTTGATTGTGATTTCACCATGTCTGAGTTCTTACCTAAAATCATGAGACTGTTTTGCTGAAGAGTGAATGTTTCCAGACACACCTTAAGTCAGTGAGAGTTTGGCTTGGATATGTAGAAGTATATGATTCTAAACACTCCTCAAAAATACGGATCTTAAAGACTTGAATTGGATATACTAAATCTAAGGATATTTTTTACCTATTCTCTGTACTAGCTCCCTATTTTTAGAACTGGAATCTTGACAGCTCACAGTATAATACAATTTTCCACAAATTACATAAGGTTTTTAAACTTTTTACACAATTCAGTGATATACACCATAAGAAAAATCCATTTAATAATTCTGTGTGCAGGATGCTGTTTTAACAGTGAGTAGTAAGACCATGAGACAAATACTGAACATGAAGAAAAAGTTTCTTAATAAGTCCAACCTTATATATTTCTTTATGTGTAATTAAATAAAAATAGGCATTAATGTATTCAATTATTTTCTTTATGTGTTTGAATGTTTTCATTTGCATTTTTTTCTTTACTCTTTATTTATTTCTTTATTTCTTTCTTATTTTATTTTGTTTTATTTTATTTTATTTTATTTTATTCCAAATTGAGTTCAGTGCAGAAGGAATACATGAACATGTAATTACATGGTAATCACGGAATTAAGGGTATACTGAAGGTATTATTCTGATATTTTCTGACTTCTGAGGACTATATTGACTGTAGTATTCATATTTGGCAATATTAACATTGTTCTTGATATTAGTTTTTGGGGTTTTACTTTTTTTTTTCTTTTTTAAATTTTTCTTCTTTTTTGCTAGGTCGCTTCCCAGCCAAAACTGAAATAAAAATAAAAAAAATAAAAAAAAAAAAGACAAGAAAAGTTAAATCATATGTTTTCTTATTGATACGTATGTGGTTGGTGTCGGGGGTTGGGTGT
>VXBQ01017254.1:315144-333938 GCA_013400175.1 Phainopepla nitens | reverse complement strand
CATCCCATCCCATCCCATCCTCCACACCTGTCCTGCGTTATCACACCCCTCTATTCCCACCTCTCCATGCCAGGCCCCGTAGCCTGCAGAAGTGCCCTCACACTGGCACCGAGAGATGCTCCTCATCCCATCCAGCCCCTGCCCTGCACAGACCCTCCCAAAATTCCCCGCTGTGCATCCCTGGAGCGCTGTCCAAACGCTCCTGGAGCTCTGGCAGCCTCGGGGCCGGGACCATTCCCTGGGGAGCCTGGGCAGTGCCAGCACCCTCTGGGGGAAGCAGAACCTTGCCCTGCTCTCCATCCCAAAGCTGCCCCTGCAGCCGTTCCCTCCTTCCCTGAGCTCTGCCCTCAGCCCCTCTGCTGCAGCTGAACCAGCCCAGTGCCCTCAGCCGCTGCTGGGGTGGCCCCTGCAGACCCTTCCCAGCCCCGGCTCCTCCTCTGGACACCCTGGGACAGCTCCGGGTCTCTCTGATGTTGTGGCACCAAAAGCTGCCCCAGGACTGGAGGTGAGGCTGCCCCAGCCCAGAGCAGAGCGGGACAATCCCTCCCTGGCTGATCCCCCCGGACACCTTTCAGATGCCGGATCCCTCCTACAGCCCCTCGCCCATTTCCAGCCCGTATTCCCACGTGGACGAGCCCAGAGCTCTCCGGTGTCCCTGCGCCGGCCCCGCGGGAGCTGCTGGAGCGCTGCTCCGGGGAGGGACGGGCACAGGACGCTCGGGAGCTGGGAGCGCAGGCACGGAGCAGCCCCAGCTCTCTCTCCCCACCGCAGCTCCCTCACCCCTCCCGTGCAGACGGCTTCGGGACCATTCCTAGCACTACAACACCCAGCCAGACGGCTGCGGGACCAATTCTAGCACGACAACACCCAGACAGATGGCTTCCCAAACTCCCCACCCTCGCTCCAGATGGTTCCCGGTATCGGAGCCCGACCCGGCACTGCCCACCGAGGTGCTGACTGCGGCTCCAAGCCACACCTCCAGCTCCCGGGGCAAGAACGAGCAACACCCGCTCTTCCGATGCATCCCCGGAGCTGCCCGGGCTGCTGCCAGCGCTCAGACGGCTTTCCCCGGGCTCCGGAGTCAGGAGATGGAACACACACGCAGCATCTCCCGGCCCCTCCAGCCCCGCTGGCTCGGCCCTCGTGCTGAGCAGCAGCAGCTCCAAACTCCAAACCGCACTGACAGCTCGCCCTGAGCTGAATGGGCTGCCAGCCCCAGCCCCTGGAGGATATCCCAACACTCCAGAGCTGCAAACGGCTTCCCAGTTCCTGCGAGAGCATCCCAGCACGGCCCAGGAATGGGCGTGGACAGATGCACCCTCCAGGCTGAGCATCGTCGGCACAGCTGGGGCTGGGGCGCTTTGCCTGGCTCCCAGGGGATGTGTCCTTCCTTTCCCCAGCTCCCAGAGGATCTGTCCTTCCTTTATTCCTGCTCCCAGGGGATGTGTCCTTCCTTTATTCCTGGATCCCAGAAGATGTGTTTTCCCTTTTCCCCATTCCCAGGGGATGTGTTCTTCCTTTACTCACCTCTCAGGGGATCTGTTCTTCCCTTGCCCAGCTCTCAGGGGATGTGTTTTTCCTTTTCCTGGCTCCCAGAGGATGTGTTTTCCCTTTTCCCTGCTCCCAGGGGATGTGTTTCCCTTTTCTCTGCTCCCAGGGGATGTGTTTTCCCTTTTCCTGGCTCCCAGGGGATGTGTTTTCCCTTTTCCTGGCTCCCAGGGGATCTGTTCTTCCCATGTGTGCTGGAGCCAGAGGAGCCACCTCCTCCCTGCTGCAGTCACACCAGGGCCACTGAGTGTGTCCCTGCAGGGCTCAGCAGCACACCAAGGGCTCTCAAAATCCCCATCACCCCACAGCTTCCCTGTGACAGCCAGTGAAACAAATCCAACCCCCAGAACAGATTCGGTGCTCGTGGTGCCACTCCCACGATCTCCTACCCTGGCACAGAGGGCCTTCAACCTTTGCTGGACTATAAAAAACAGAATTATTACATTAAACTGCTGAATAATTGTGTTAAGAAGCACCTTAATAGGATTACAGGGTTCAAAGGTTAGGAAATGCCAAAATTAGGATTGTCCAGGCAGCCTTAATTCTCCTCCTGAAAGCGCTTTGTGATGCAGAGCAGAGTCACACTCTGGTGGGAAATATTTCCCCTGGGGTCCCTTTGTGGCTTCCAGGGAGAGGACAGAACCACGTGGGAGATTTAACAGGGAAGAAGCTGCTTTGCCAGTGAGATTCTGCTCCAGAGGCTGCAGAAACTGGGGAAATTACAAGGAAAGAGTCAAGAGATCACAGAAAATTCCTCCTCTAAAAAGGGGCTGGAGGATGCGGGGGTATTGCTCTCCTTATGAGAAAAAACAGGAATTTTCTCTTCTCCTTCCAGAAATAAAATATCTGGCCACATTTCACTGGCACTTCTCAAAATATTTAGTACCTGTCACATGCCCTCTATGAAAAATCGGGTCCTTGCAGCTGAAACTCCCGGCAGCCAAAAGCAAAGGCAAGGAATGAGCATTGCTGGGCAGTCCTACTCACTCACGTTGCATAAAACAACCCAATCCAGATCCAGAACGAATATCCTGGATCCATTAATATCCCAACATTATCCTCTGGCCATCCTACAGAGGAGAAACAATCCACAGAAATCCACCAGAAAGGCTGGGGAGTCCAAATCAATCCATGGAATAACCAAACCCTCCTCCCAGCACTCACTCCTGCAGCATCCAGGTGAGCAACAACGCCTGAGATTCCTTTAGGAGCGCACAAAAGTCCTAAAAACGTGGAATTTCGGGCAATGGAGCCGTCCTCCTTCCTTCCCTGCCCCGGGAGCTGGGACAGGTGGGAGCAGAGGGCTCTCCGGTTCTCCCGGCTAATGATGGTTATGTAAATCCCACGGGAGCACACACCACCTGCCATCCCCGGGGGCTGCCAGCTCATGCATGCCTTGGATGCGCATTCCTGCTGCCCAAATTCCTCCGCGATTGCTCCTGCCTGCATTCCCACCTCGGCTACCCGATGGATGCACGGGATTCCGCCCGTGGGGGTCTGTGGGGATGACCTGTCCATCCTCCCGGCAGGGGCTCCCTGGGGACACGGGAACAGCAGAGCTCCCTGGGGACACAGGAATGGCCACCCAGAGCTCCCTGGGGACACAGGAATGGGCACCCCACAGCGCCCGGGGGGNGGGGACACAGGAATGGCAGAGCTCCCTGGGGACACGGGAATGGCCACCCAGAGCTCCTGGGGACACAGGAATGGCAGAGCTCCCTGGGGACACAGGAATGGCAGAGCTCCCTGGGGACACGGGAATGGCCAACCCAGAGCTCCTGGGGACACTCTGAGTACCCTGTTCTGCCAGCCAGTGTGACCACAAGGGGCCAGGCCACCAGGAGCAGTGTCACCAGTGCCACTCTGACCACACACTGGACTGGTGACACTGTGCCCACAGCCCAGGTGCCCTTCCCAGCCCTCTGGTCCACTTCGCTCTCAGCTGGACATGGGTGAGGGACAGGTGGTGGCCCTGGTGGCACCAGGTCCCGGGGAGCTGCCAGTCCATATTATCACAGGTTGGTGACACACAGCAGTCCTCTTCCCCTATGTCCCCAAGTCCCCAGCTCTCAAAGCATCACTGGTTGTGGTTCCAGAGGGGCTGAAGACCTGAGCCGTGGCAGGATTGTGCCCTTTGGGGCTGGGGACAGTCCCTCCACCCAGCAGGGGGATGTCACAGCAGCAAATGCTTCTTCAGGAGGAATCTGAGCACATAATCCTCGAGCTTTGCCTTGTGCCTGAGCCTGTGGAAGGCCAGCTCTGCTCCTCCCTGACCTGTCCCCTCTGCCCCGGGCTGGGGGGAGCACAGAGGGTCCCCTGCAGCCCCATGCCACCCAAGCCACGGCACTGCACCACGGCACCCCTGGGGCTGGCCTGGGCACCCTCCTCCTGCTGCATCCCAGCACTCATCCAGCACCCGCAAGGGTTAACCTGCCTCTCCAGAGCTTCTCAAAGCTAATTAGAAAGAGCCTGGGCAAGTGTGGTGGCAGACACCACTGCACTTATCTCCCCACTTCCGGGGCTCTGCCCTTATCATTTAATTAAAGCTGCAGCCCTGCTTCCCTGGCTGGCAGCAGCTCATCACCGAGGGCACTGGAGCTTGAGGCAGCCTCTGCCAGCCGGCCAGGAAAAGCAGGGGAAGGGAGGGAACAGGCCCGGGAAGGACAATCAAAGGGAGCAGAGGATAAAGGAAGAGTTCCTCTGTGCTGGCTGGGGGCTGGGCAGGCAGTGAGGGACCAGTGTGCCACCCCTGTGCCACACCTGGGGGGACGTGGGGACAGCTCTGCTCCAGGTGGAGCTGGGTGAGGTCACATCCTGGGAATGAGCCAAGGAAATGCCCTGGGGGGAGGCACTTCAGGCTGGTTCCATCTCCCAGAACCCCCAAGGAATCCCAGGATCCCTGAGGCTGGAAAAGCCCTCCAGGAGTCCAGGCTGTGCCCCATCCCCACCTTGTCCCCAGCCCAGAGCACTCAGTGCCACCTCCAGCCCTACCCTGGACACCTCCAGGGATGGGCATTCCAAACCTCCCTGGGCACTTCCAATCCCTGCCCACCCTTTCCATGGGGAAATTCCTGCTGGTGCCCACCCTGAGCCTGCCCTGGCCCAGCTGAGGCCGTTCCCTCTCCTGTCCCTGTTCCCTGGGAGCAGAGCCCGACCCCCCCGGCTGTCCCCTCCTGACAGGGACTTGTGCAGAGCCACAGGGTCCCCCCTCAGCCTCCTTTTCTCCAGGCTGAGCCCATTTCCAGCTCCCTCAGCCTCTCCTGGGGCTCCAGCCCCTTCCCAGCTCTGTTCCCTGCCCTGGACATGCTCCAGCCCCTCCAGGTCTCTCTGGCCATGAGGGGCCAGAGCTGGACACAGCCCTCGAGGTGCCCTAGCAGGGCCAGCACAGGGGACAGGCACTGCCTGCTGTCACACTGCTTTGGATCCAGGCCAGCTGCCCATGGCCTCCTTGCCCACCTGGGCACCCCTGGGCTCCCAGCAGGGCACCCTCAGGTGCACCCTGACCCCAGAGTCCCAGAGCAGAACCATGCTCCAGAGGAAAAGGACAATCCCTGCCATGCTGCACCACACCCAGCATCCCAGAGAAACCTGGGGACCACAAAGCACTGGGAAATGTCCGAGAGGGGGGCCTCCAGCAACTGGATGGATGTAAATCAAGGAACAGGATGGATGTCCACAAAGCAATGGCAGCAAACTCTTGCTGGTCTCCAAAAGAGAACATGGGTCACAGGATCATGGAATCACAGAATAATTTGGGTTGGAAGAAACCTCAAAGCTCATCTTGTTCCCTGCAGGGACAGCTTCCACCATCCCAGGCTGCTCCAAGCCCTGTCCAGCCCGGCCTTGGGCACTTCCAGGGATCCAGGGGCAGCCACAGCTGCTCTGGGCAACCTCAGGGCCTCACCACCCTCACAGGGAAAGATTTTTTTCCCTATATCCAATCTAAACTTCCTCTCTGTCAGTTGGAATCCATTGTCCTGATGGATAAACCCTGGGAATGCTGTTGTCTGAAGGGCACACACAGCAGTGTGGGCGTGGCTCCCCAGGGATGTGTTCTGCAGTACTTTCAGCGCACATTTTGGGGCAAGCAGCCCCCAGCTGCTGCTGGCAGCTCCCATGGCAAATTCCACACCTCCCTCCCAAAGCGTGGTTAAGCTAATGGATCTTGAAAGGAAATTTTCATAATCATTTTGTTAGCAGGGCTGAGGCAGCATGGCTTGTTCTCCAAAACCAGCTGGAACAGCTCCGCTAAAACTCAGGAAAAACAGAAAAAGAAATCAACCTGAGGGAAACCCAGCATGGAAAATTGAAGCTGTGGTGCTGGAAAGCAGCTGAGGCGATAAGAGATCGGAAAGGAGCCTGTACAATACAAAATGTCAGAGCCTGAGGCTGCGTGGGGCAGGGAACGATCCTCACTGCCGGCTCCCAGAGCTGCTCCGGGGGCACAGCCCGGCTGCAGCCGCGTGTGTGCGCCTGGCGCGCCCCGAGCGCCGGGAACGGAGCCACGGGAGCTGCCGGTGCCAGCGCTGCACTGGGAATGGGAGCACTGGCCCCGGAAAGGAGGAGCTGGGAAAGGGGCTCGGCTGGAGAAAAGGAGGTTCAGGGGGCACTTTGTGGCTCTGCACAACTCCCCGGCAGGAGAGGGCAGATGGGAAATCAGGAGCTGCTCCCAGGGGACAAGGACAGGAAGAGTGGCCTCAAGTTGCACCAGGAGAGGTTCGAGTTGGACATCAGGGAAAATCTCTCTCAGAAGGATGGTCCAGGGCAATGGTGGAGTCACCTTGGTGGGATTTCAAAGCCATGTGGATGTGGCACTCATGCACAGGGGTCAGTGGTGGCCTTGGCAGTGCTGGGGGAATGGCTGGACTTGATGACCTCAGAGGTTTTTTCCAACCTTAATTCCATGATTCCGTGCAAAGGGTGGTCCTCTCCCACCCCTGCTCATGTCCTGATCACACAAGCCAGTATTAACGGGCAATATTTGGATTATTTTTAATTCATTTGCAGCACAGCCAGTCCTCTCACCTCACCCACAGCCACGGGGAGCACTCCAAGGAGCACCGGTTCATGTGCACAGGGATTTGGGAATACCGGCCCGGCTTTGTGAGTCCTCTCCAGTGTTTGCTCCTTGGTGGCTGCCTCTCATTGTTCCCGGGTATTAAAGCTCTTGTGTCAAGGAGAAAAGAAGTGGCGTTCGCATGTCTGCCTTTGAACAAAACCATTGTTCAGCTCCATCAACAATTTAATAATCCTTCCCTGGCAGGACAATGGATGGGGGGAAATCGTTGGTGCAGGGGGGCCGGGAGCCACAGAGCCAAGTGCTGTTCCCGGCCTTTGAAGTCAGGGAGGTGTTTAAGTGACAAAAGAAATCACAAGTTTATGAAAAGGGCTCGTCTCAAGGAGGGGATCTGCAAACAAAGGGAACCGAGACCACTCAGAGGGAAGCAGAGCAGAGAGAAGGAAGAGCCCTTGGAAGGGAGTCAAGCCAAACCCCAAGGAAACCGGGTGAGGAAATGACAGTATGGATTTGCAGGCGGATGCTTTGTTTCCTTGCCACGGGTTTTTCCTGGGCTGCTTCCGAGGAAAGGGAGCACCCCCACGTCATTCCAGCTCTTTCCCAGCCTGTCCTGACCCTGCCTCAGCTGTCCTGCACACACCGAGGGGGAAGAGGCATCTCCGTGCTGGGATTTTTGGTGGCTGTGAGAAGCATCAGGAGACGGGAACTAAATGCAGGGTGAGGCTCTTGGGCTGCGCTGAGGGGGAAATGTCTGTCCCCGATGGAGGCACACATGGCCCCGGATCCCAAACCCAGCCCTAGGGAACCCAACCCTCCTGAAACCCACCATCCAGCAGTTCTGGGAGACTCAGAGCGGGGATGCAATCAGGAAACATTGCGGGAATGATCCCACATCAAACGGGGCCGTTTGTCTGCTGATTGCTCGCAGATCCAGAGCCCGAACCCCCGGACTGCCCAGCCCCTTTCTCTGCAGTGCAGCCGTGCCACAAAGCAGCTGAAAACGCTCCTTATTGACACCTCCAACGCCCACAGACTGCGAGGCTGAAAATCTGCAGTGGGAGCACCACGGGGAGAGCTTTGTGGCTGGCACGTGGCAGTAGCAGCGCCGGTCACATCCTCCTGTGGTGCAGGCAAAATTCACCCCAAGAAAGCAACCCCGATGCTTGAATTTGCCATTTGCCCTCCTGCTGTGATTCCCCAGCAAGCACCGTAAAGGATCTGCTGCCCTGTGGTCAGGACTGGGGAGAAATCCCCTTCTCCTGGAAAAGCAGGAGAGATCAGCGCCAAAACATCCAGCTGAAGGAGCAAACATGGGATATGGGGACGTTTAGGAACAGGGCAGCCTGGTGATGGCTCATTTGGGGAAAAACGCCGATTCTGATGAATTTTGCTGTGTTTGTTTTTAGGATGGCAGCAAGAAGCCCTTGCGGGAAAGCAGGGAAAAGATGGATAATCGCTTCCGATAGGGAATATCAACCTCCAGCTACCCCTGGGTGCTGCAGTTTACAGGCTGCTGGGGGAGAGATGCAATAAAGTTTGCACCACTCGAGGGAGGCCTGCCAGAGGCAGTCCTAAAGGCTGCCATGAATAAAACATGCTTTAAAGAGCCAGAGAGGATTACAAAATCCTAAAATCCTGGCGGGACAAGCGGGATACCTCATCATCCCCCTCACCTCGTCAGAGGCAAGTTGGCAAAGGGGATTTGCCCAGAGCACAGCACCAGGGAGCGGCAGGATGATCACGAGAAGATTTGGATTTCACGCTCCAACAGAGATGGATGAAAATTTCCAGAATCAGTCCAAGGGCATCATTTTTAGCAGTTATTTTTCCAGAGGAAGGAGATGGCAAGAGCAGGTCTGCTCCTCACGCGAGGGAAAATCCGTGTGCAGCACGGAGCAAAGCAGCCTCTGTGCCCAGGTAGAGAGCTCCGAGGGATCCGCGATTGGAGAGGTCCAGGCCAGCAATTGACCCTTTGAAGGAAGCCGTACATCATCATTAAAGAGCTTCTCGTCCCGGGGGACCCGCAGGCAAAACAACCCCGGCGCTGCTGTCCCGGTGCGGGAGGAAACAGGGCTCGGGGAATGACAAATGGAATGCGCGTGGGCGGCAGGGTTTACCTGCAGCCCGAGCACGGGAAGGGCTCGGGATCTGCTCCTCAGGGAAGCTGATAGGGGAACAATAGCCAGCAAGTGGCATTGTTTGCAGGAAAGGCGAGATATTTGCCTTTTCTCACTGATGTTGCTGCATCTCTGTGGGGGCCCCTTCCTGTGTGGCTAATAAGCAGCAAGACGCCAGACGTGGAATACAAAAATTCCTTTGGCTTTGATTCGTTTTCTTTCTGGATAGAGTCAGCCTTACTTTTGTCAAGATCCCTGTTGTCTGGGTAATTTCATCTAGAGATCCTCAAGGAGCAGAGATCTCCACATCACTCCGAGTTTAATATCTCGGTTTGAGCTGGCATATATTCCAGCAATAATTTATACAGCTGAAGAAGGAGGGAAAAAAAAAATTACTTCTGTCTAATTGGCATTACACTAATTACCAGAAAAATACATCAGGCAAATATCACATCTCCTCACTCTCTGTCATTTTGCATTCCCTGCTCCATTTTCTCTTTCCTCGGCAGCGATAAAACAACACGACAGCCATTCCGACATCCCTGAGCAGGGATCACATCCCGACCCCCTCCTCCTTTTCCTGCTGCCTCCCTGTTTCCTCACGTCCAGGCAGGTTGTTCTAAAGCAGACACACACAGCGGACAGGGAACTGCTGTTCCCATGAACCTGTGCATCCCAGCACCCTGCTGCTCCCCACAGGATCCCTTCCCCAGCCTCTCCCATGCGCCTTGTCCAGAGGGTTCATCCCTGGAAGAACATTTTATATCTGGGTAATACAGAGAACAGACTACAGGAGAGTCACAGTTTTCACCCATGGGCCACCTGAGCTGATTTATTCCTGATTCACAGCATCCTGCCAGTCTACCCCAAATTATTGGACAAACGATGTTATTTTAGCCCAACAACACCAGTCTCATGCTGGAGTAAAAGTGCCAAGCGTAAATCCAAGCATGTCCAAGAGCCACCATGAGCAGAGTCCTCATCATCCAGCTCACTCTGACGTGAGCTCCCTGCCAGACAAGAGCCCTGGAACAGAGCATTTGGAGGGATCCTTCCCTGTTCCTGTCCCCCACACCCAGGAATGAGGTCTGGATGTTTGTTTTTAGGGATACAGTCCTGGAAGGAGCATCCAGGTAAGACTCGGTGTCCTTGACACCCTGGGAGGTGCCATGCTCCCACCAGTGAGGTTCAGCCCTCCTTTTCCACGAGGATTGAGGCTGAAATGCCTCACAGGGATCATTTGGGAACCTTGTGCCCTGTTCAGAGGCACCACCCCCTCTCCATCCCACTGGGGACAACACACACAGACATGTCCCTGCATGTCTCTCCTGGGAAAACGGAGCCTTCCAGCCACCAACACATAAACTTCCCCCATTACTGCTCGTTGGAAGCTTCTTGTCCTGCTCAGAGGTGCTGGAAAGGGAGCCCAGCTCTGGTCACACTGGCTAGGGAACATGGACTGAGCACCACGTGGCCGCTGTTGTGTCCCTGAGCAAAGCGTGGCCGCCTCAGCTCCCGGGAAATGAGCCCTGCATGCTGTTGGGAAGCTGAGCTCTCGGAAAGGAGAGGCAAAGGCAGGGGCTGCCACGGTTTGATAACCTCTGAAGCACAGCAGCCTATCCCTGGGATGGCTCGCCACATCCATGACTAATGGGAGATTTATGGAGTGTCCTCTCCGCCGGGGAAGCGGAGCGCCAGCGTTCCAGCCACTTAACGGAGGGGACTTCAGATCAGGATGGATGAGAGCCCGTGGGAAGGAGACAGGAAGAGAGATTCTTTAATGGTGAGAGCACAAAGGATCAAATCCCGGGGAAGAGCCAACAACTGAGACTGACACCTGACCTGTCTCAACAGCAAAGCTCCCATTGATTTCAGCAGGGACAGGGATGAATCCCTTATCCTCTATCTCCTGCCGGCGAGAGGGATTTTCCATGTGAGGGATCCACACCTGACCGATCCTTCAAACTCAGCCACCTGCTATTTTTATGAGAAACAAACTGCGGTGTGGAGTCCACGAGAAGCTCAAATGGGAGAGTCTGTAAGCTCCTCTGGCATTAAGTTTAAATCCCACACTAATGCGGGTCCCTTGCACGGGCAGAGGCACTGCCAGGCAGGTTTATGGAGACATTCCGGAGCGTTGGGAGGCAGATAAAGGGGGAATAACTGCGGTAGATCACACGGGAGCTGAAAATGGCACGTCAAATTACTTCAAAAGGAGCTTTCTAAGGAAGCAAGTCTTTGAAAACAACAAATAGTCTGGGGCTGCTGAGCGATCCTGCCTGTCTGTTGCTTTTACACTCGGTGGCTTTTTCTGGTTTAGACGTGTTCTAAAGCTGAATGCCAAGCTCAGAATCCCTGCCTCCCGCAGAATCCTGGCTTCCTCCAAGTTCAGCTCTTTGTGGAGCCACGGAGCAGGCAGGGTGGGAAAACTGCTCTGTCTGGAGAGCAAAACTGGCCAAAAAAAGTGATCCAGCAAAACCTCAGCCTGGTCACTCCCCTGTCCGGCTGGCCATGGAGCTGTGCTGGGACAGCAGGACGGCACAGGGACAGGGGTGAGCCAACCAAGAGGGACAGGAGGCACCTGCCTGCTCTGCTCCCAAACACACAGTGGTGTGGCTCAAGAGAAATCATCATTCCCATTCCTGGCTGTCCCCCACCTGTCCAAAGGAATGGCAGCAAGTCTCAAGTTCAAGTGTGTATTTTAAAATGGACTGGGAAACAGAAAAGAAGAGCCTGAAGCAGCTTCACCCAACCCGTCACTCCAAGGAAATGTCCTCCCTGGAGAGGAACGTGGGACAAGCAAAGCAGGGCCCCACCCTCCCATTCCCATTGCGGATCTAATTTGGAAAACTCTTCCTGGAACTGGGTTTTAACGAACTGAGCTGAAGCCATGAATAGTTGGAGGCTGATGTAAACTATTTTTGGAAAATCTACTTTCTACCAAAGAAGGGATGTTGAGATTTGGCCCAGAGATAAGAATAGCTGTGCATGACCATTTGCATGGGCATTTGCATCAGAATTTGCAACCATTGCCAGGGAAAAGGAAAATGCCAAGTCCTGCGTGGGTTGGGTTCCCCAGTTTAATGTCACTGGGGTCATGTTCTGCCAGGTGAGAACCCTTTCCCAGGCCTGCTGAGGTGGAATGGGATGGAAAATGTTCCTGCCTTGGACTGGAGGAGTTCCATGACACAGCCTGGCCTCCCTTGTCTGGGAAACGGGAAATCGTCCCTTCCCGGGGACAGCAGAAGTCACCTTCCCTCAACGAGTTTATTTATAATTCCTAGCTAAAACCTTCCATATTCCCTTCTGTTTGTAGCTGATTCCCATAAGGAAAGCCTCAAAGTTTGCCATGGAGCTGACCAAGCCCATGAGTGGTTCTGAGGAGCAGGGTGAGTTTGGGGTCAGCAGCTCCCAGCGTGTTCCCGAGGCCTGGGGTCTCTGCAGGATTGCCTGGAAAAACCTGGAAAATCTGCCTGGAAAACCTCCCCAAGCTGTGCACTCACCGTGCACAGGGACAGCAGCATCCTGGGAGGCACTTTCAGAGGGAAAGAGGAATAAAGATTAGGAAAAATGATGGAGTTTTCTCCACCCAGTAAGTTCAGAGTGGGAGGAATGTGATGGCTATAACACAAGTGAGAAGGCATTTGCGGATTTCCACCGGCTCGCCACGACAGCAAGGGGGAATGGAAGAGACCCAGCCCAGCCTCAGATCACAAGGACCAGCAGAAAACTCCCAAAATCCAATCCTGAATGCAGTAGGCATGCATAGAGCCACAGGAAATCTAGATATGCTCCAAGAGAAGGCAGCTTCCCCCTGAAAACCAAAGGTTTTGTCTCTTGGGCGTTGACTCTAAGTGGCTGCACTGCCTGGACCTTTCACAGTCACACCACGTGGGCTCAGGGACAGAAAGGGGGGAAAAAAGCAACCAGAATCCCACAGGGAAATTTGGGTTCTTCAAATTACTCCTCTAAAGATGTCCAGGATCCTCCAAGGATCTTTGGAGAACTCGAGGACAACCTTATGTGCACGCTACCACATAATCCTGCGAGGCAAGAGAGGCAGATACATTATCACAGCTATTTTGGACAACGTCTGAAGCGAGGAGCAGCCTTCTTAGAAAGTCTTGAGAGGATTAAAGGCACCCTCTGGAGCTGGGAGCAATGTGCTTGCTCCTGGAGCAGGGGAACAGCTGTCCCCTGTTTACCCCAGGCTCCTGGGGACAGTGAAGGAAGGTGACCTGGCTGGCGTGGCAGGACAACTGCCCTGCCCTGAGCAGCTCTGGAGCAAGAGTTTGCCCAGACATGGCTGCTGGAAAACACGGAAAATAAGGAAATAGGGCTGGAATTACGGCTCAGGCAGAAATGTTGAAACTGGGGTGGAGTAATCCAGGGCCATTTGCAATCTGCTGGATGTTGTCTGTCCTGATAAAAATCTTTTCCCAGTGGTGATTAAGCAAACCAGGAGCCGGTTTTGGGGATGAGCCAACATTAAATGTGGAAAGGAGAAAAGCTCCTGATTTCTTCTGAAGAAATGCAGGTGCTGAGGATCACTGAGGGATCTGGAGAGAATCTCCAGAGGCAGTGAGGAGCAGAACGTGGTCACAAAGAATGAGGACACCCTAAACCTGGGCAGCAGTGGGAGCTGCTGGTCAGGACAAAAGGAATTCCAGCCCTTAAGGGTTAAAAGGGCTGAAGATCAGTTACAAAAACCCCAAACCCACAATGACTCAGCTGGAGAGGAGTCCAAGCAGCAGCCAGAGCCCAGCTCAGCTGGGCAGATATGCGACCTGCTGGATCCCAGTCAGCAAAGACCAGGAATGGCACGGATCTAGCTGGAATCCCACGTCCCAGACAAAGCCCACCCCAAAGCATTCCTCAGCCTCTGCAACAAAGCAGAAGTGCTGCATGGTACATTCGGAAAAAAAACCAAAACCAACTCCACAGACTGCAAATGTGACTGGAACTTTTTCTGCAAGACAAACGGGACATTTAAAGATAATGTAGGAAAAAGAGAATAGGTTTTAAGATCTAGAGGAGTCTCTGTGCCAGGGAAGGAGACAGAATGTAATTTTTTTGTCCCATCTGTTGGCTGCGAGGAATTGAACAACAATCACAGTGAGAACCTTAAAAAGCAGCTCATGACTGGCACTAAAGCAGAGGCAGGAGGCAGTGACTGCCCAGGGCTGCAAATCCATCCTTGTGGTGAGCAGGAAAAGGGGATGGCTGGCTCGGGAATACTCTGAGCCATCCACCTTCTCGAGGAGCTCAGAGCTGGGGGTGCTCAGCATTGAGGGAACTCCACGGAGAGCTCAGAGCCCCTTGCAGGGCCTGAAGGGGCACCAGGAGAGCTGGAGAGGGACTGGGGACAAGGGCTGGAGGGACAGGACACAGGCAATGGCTCCCACTGCCAGAGGGCAGGGCTGGGTGGGACATTGGGCAGGAATTGTTCCCTGTGAGGGTGGGCAGGCCCTGGCACAGGGTGCCCAGAGCAGCTGGGGCTGTCCCTGGATCCCTGGCAGTGCCCAAGGCCAGGCTGGAGCAGCCTGGGACAGTGGGTGGTGTCCTTGCCTGTGGCAGGGGGTGGCACTGGGTGGGTTCTAAGATCCTTTCCAAGCTAAACCATTCCATGGTGCCATGGCACTGCAGGGTGCACACACAGCCAGGTGCAGGCCTGTTTCCATGCCATGGTCACACTGTGAACACAAACACTCCCAGACACTTCATCCCTGCACCTGGAGCTGCTGTGGATGTCACCAAGTGCTGCTGGGGGGCTGTGGGACATCACCTGGACACATCCACCCCATCAAAAGCTTGTGGGCAAATTGGAGACCACGCAGAGAGGAAAATGAGCTGAAGGAACAGAAGGCTTGAACTATAATCAGAAATTAGCAAAGAGGAGGAGGGAAACTTCTCCCCAGACTGCCTCTGCAAGTGTTGCCAAAAAGCACCACACACATCCAAGATGTGCCAGATGTTGCTGCTGCCCAGGAATGAGGCTGCAGGTCTGTGGTGGTGGCAGGAGCAGATGGCAATGGCTGGGAGGAGCGCGAGGAAGGGTGGGAGGAGAGGAAGAGAGACCCAGCTGCCAAAATCTTTTGCCTTGGCTCTGCTCACAGGGAGGGACTTGACTCAGTTTTCTTTCAAAGAGATCTTTAAATGTTGAGTTGCCTGAATGGGATCTCCGAGTACGCACCAGGAGAGGGAATTCTGGTGTTGTGGGACTCAGTGGGAAGAAAAAGGAGGAGCTGAAACAGAGTTTAAGTGTAGACTGGTGAAACTGGGGGCAGAGAGGACCTTCCACTGGGAGGTCTCACCTGGTATCTCACACACTGAGCTAACAAAGTGGGAAATTCCCAAAGGGACGCTCCCGGCAGAATCATGGGCTGGGATTTCATGGCCGTGTCACACACGGGTAAGACAAGTTGCTCCTTCTGGCTTTGCAATGCATCCCTCTAAATCTTCCCTGAAACAAAGGAAAGCCTGGGCTGCTGGGGTTTTATTGAGCCCAGCAGCCAGGCCAGGGAAGCAGCAGCTCCATCCATCCGCTCCAGCTGTGCTGAGATGTTGGGAAGGGCTCGGACAGCACCGGGACAAGGCTCAGCTTGGCAAAGCCCCGGCGATGAACCAGGCCAGGAGGGTTTGAAACCAGCTCTGCCACAAAGTCCCAAAGCCAAGCTCTGCTCCCACCTCGGATGTCAGCAGCAGCCTGGGCTCTGGCATCTGGGGGCAGTCGGATTCCTGCCTCGTGCCTCTGGAACACCGGGATCCCAACATGGCAGAGGGAGGGGCTGCCAGCTCATCCAGGGTCATCCAGAGCGAGCAACCACCTCCAAAAAATGCAAATTGCAATTTCCTATTTCATTCCCCACCTATGGTGGCGCTTCTTCCCTGGAACTGTGAGGATAAACTCGTGAACATCTGGGAAGTGCAGATCCTACGGCACGGGGAGTGTTGGGAAAGCTCATGAGGTGGTTGTTAATTCCATACTCCGAGCAGGGGTGTAACTGCATGCATTAAAAATGGCATGGGGTCCCCACTTCAAATAACAGCCATAAAACAGATTTTGGGGGTGGAAAAACATGAGTCAGAAATGCCTCATCCAATAAATCACAATCTCAGATACGTTAGCACCACGCAGGGACAGAGGGAAAGCAAGCTCTGTGTGACAATTCCTAAACAGCTCAGATTTGGTCCTGAAATCCTGTGAAATTCCCTTGCTGGCCGATGGAGAGTGACTGGTACTGTCCCCATCCAAGCCCTGCGTGCATCGTGGCGAGGCAGAGCCTCCACGGAGCACCAGCACTCCCAGGCTCCTTCCAGCCAAAGCAAATCTGGGATCCGGGGGGAACAGATGTCTTGGGGAAAAGCACCGGGTGGCCAAGTGGGAGACTGAGCTTCGTTCCCAGCTCAGCACGGCCCACCAAGGTGGGGAACAGCGCAGGGAAATGTTGGGGAGGAAACAGTGGGCAGCGAGGGAAAATAGCGGGGATGACAAACGCCTGGGACGGCTGAGGAGCTGCCACGTCAGTGCCAGGCTCTGGGAGAAGTCTTCACCAGAACCGGCGTAATTCCTCCCGCAAAGGGCCTGGCTCAGCCCCTGCAATACAGCATTTTACTGCAGTCTGCACAGCAGAAAGGGTCCAAAAAAGGAGGACACTGAGATGTGTGTTAATCAAGTGAAGAACCATCTACAAAGAAAAGGCATGGATCTGTCTTCCAGTTGAAAAGCTATAAATAGCCTTGCATACTTGCTTATCAGATTGGTTCGGCTGCAGGGATAATCTCCTGGAGAAAGCAATGGAAGCCCTGTTATGTTGGATATTTATAACCAGATGAAAGCTGAGAAAATGCACAGTCGTGTCAGCCTGGCGCTCGTGCCGCGGGATGGGGGTGCGCGATCCAGCGTGTCTCCGCAGTTTAACAGAAGGTCAGGAACGGCTTAGTCAGCCCAAAAACCCAAGATCTGATCTCTTTGAGGGGCTGGTGCTGCTGATGAAGCCGAGGCAAGGACATGGTGGGACAGTCCCCAGAAGGTCATGATGGTTCCACATCACTGGAGAGTCTTTGCAGGAAACAAGTCACAATCCTTCTCTGGGCACACGGGGTCTGGTTGGAAGCACAGGTGTGGGTGTGCCACACCTCGGGTAGGGGACGGAGCAAACACAACTCTGGTGAGCTGCTCTAACACCTCCTGGTCCCCACATCGCCTGTCCCAGTACCAGGGTCCCCTCACAGTCTGCTTAGAGGATCACAGCCCTGACCCCAGCTCCTCAGGTCCCCTCTGAAGTGCCATGCCAGATTATCTGCAGAGCACCAGCACCAGCTCGGGGTAATGCTGATGGATTCCTGAGAGCCTTGAGCTGCCATGGGCTCTATCCCCCATACAGGTCAGGACAGATGCTGGGACCACTGGAGCCTGATTCCCAACCATGGGAAGGGAGCCAAGACAGGGCATTCTGGGGGATGGAGAGCCGAGCAGGGTTGTGGTTATTCCCTCTGTGGGGGCCTCTGCAGTGTCTGTACCACGCGTGGATCTGGTGGTGGATGGGCGTAGGGTGATCCCTGCTCTCCTGCCAGGTGAGCACACACAGGGCACCCTGTGCCAAGACAAGGAGCTGGTTTATAGGGCAGGTTTGTGATGCCACAGGTAGGGAGCCAATTCTGGGGGCTCCAGGCAGTGTCCCCTGGCCTTCCTCAGCTCTGCTCATCCCCTTTGGGCACACAACAAACATTCTAAGGAATATCCCAAGGCAACCTGCTCTGCCCTCCACCTTCCAGGTGCTCCTCTCTCTCCTCTCGTTCTACTTTTAGCCCTGCTCCTCCCTCATTATCTCTGAGTTTCCTGTCATATTCCATGGCTCAACCTTTCCTCTTCCAGGTCCACCACCTCCACTGCCTCACCGTATCCACCGGCTCATCCATGGGGCATGTCCTTGCTCACCACCCTTCCAGCCTCTCTTCCGAGCACTCAGGGAAGCCCAGAGCTGTTACCCCGTGTCAGGGCTCCAGGACCTGCTCCAAACTGCTCCTCCCAGGTCACTGACTGGCACTTTTGGGGAGAAAGTGATCTGCACAACACTCGTGGACAGGAAGAGGGATTTGGGAACCCCACTACGCCTTGCTCCAATTCTAACACAGAGAACTCCAGTGTTACTCCAGGAAAAACCTGGGAATTGGGAAGAGATGTTCCACTAGACATGGCCATTTCCACAACAGAGGGACCCAGCAGGTTTGCAGCTCCCCAAAAGCAGGCTGAACACATGCTCAGCCATCTTCCCACCACACACACACCTGTCCCAAAGCCAAGGATGCTCCCAGAAACAGGAGGAGACTTCAGGAGAACACTCTGCCACCTCCTGCTCTTCCTTCCCAGAAGTTTCTTTGACCCTGCCACCTCGACAGCCACCTCCCCTGGGGACATGAGCACAGACAGCAGCAGGTGCAGGAGAGAAGATGCTATGTGCACAGCCAGAGCCAAATCCAAGGAAGCAACGGGAGCTGGCCAGAGAACACAGCTGGGGGGTGGGCTGCAGCCAGGCAGGGCAGCACAGGGGCAGCACGAGCAGTACGACGGCGGGGGAAGCTGCATCAGGGCAGGGGGAAGCAGCTCTCTGCTGGTGACACCACAGACACCTCCAGGCTTCTCAGGGAAAGCTGGACCCCGCCGGGAGGTGACCTGAGGGGCACGGTGAAGGGACACGGCGCTCTGGGGTTTGCCACCACCACCACCATGCTCCATGAGCCTCCACTCTGTGGATCTCCCCAGCCCAGCCTGTGCCTCTAAACCTGCTCTGCCCTCTGGCCCCTGGAACCTCCCACAGCTCCGACCCCAAACACACCTGGGGAGCTCCAGCACACCCCAACCCCTCTGAGGTGGGGACAGGCACCCATGGGACCCCTGACTGTGGCACACCAGCTCCCCATGGGCTGGGATACAGCCTCTCTGCTCGCCCCTGTGCTACCATCTCTGACCTCCCTGTCGGGCCCTCTGTCTGTGTCACTCCACACCCACCTACCACCTGCCACACCCACCTGTCCTCTGCCACATCCACCTGCCCCACCCCACCCACCCGTCCCCCACCACACCCACCTGTCTCCCTCCCCCCCCCCCT
>VXBQ01017254.1:288387-299424 GCA_013400175.1 Phainopepla nitens | reverse complement strand
GCAGGGGTCTCATGGGGCACGGGGGTACAGCACGGGAGGGAGGGGGTGGTCCTCACCCACAGAGCCCCAAGAAGAAGACAAAGCCACAGGCACTCGCCCACCCTCTCCCTCCCTGGCTGGTTAAGGACAGAAGTGCCAAAGCAGAAATGTGGTGCAAGCTCTTAAGTGGCCAGACAGCCCGGGAAAGAGGGTCCTGCAAGCTCCGCGCTCAGCCCACGACCTCGTGGCTCAGCTCCAAGCTCCAGTGCACACCAGCGAGCAGCCAAGACCTGCCTCCGCCCCACCCCGCACGCAGAGAACCCCCGGCAACACCAAGAGCAGTGACCCGACCGCAGCAGACACGCCAGTGCCCCTGTCCCCTGTCCCCGGCCCCCAGCACAGCCCCAGCCCCGCCACACGGACGGGCCACTCCCGTGGCACCAGGATCTGAGGACCCTCTCCTGCAGAGCCACAGCTTCGGGCTCGTGCTAAAGGAAGCTCGGATTTCACCGCGCGGCTGTGGCAGAGGGCCTGAGCCTGGGGGAAGCCGGAGCCTGAGCCTGGGAAAAAGGCAGAGCTTTGCTCCTCCACCCAGCCCCACCTGCCCGGGCAGCCGCAGCGGGCGCAGAGCTCCCTTTGAGGCGCCCTGGCGCAGGGATGGTGGCAGGTTCAGCTGCACCAGCAGAGCCGGGCTGGTGAGGAGTCAGCAGTGAGGCCAGAGCCTTCCCAAATGCTCCCCGGAGCAGGGCAGGGCTAGAACCCTGCTGTGGCATGAGCAGGACCAGTCCCTCCTCCCCATGAGCCAGCCCAAGCAGAGGGAGGGATGAGAGGGTGGGTATCACCCTCCTCGGTGCTCTTAGAGTGGTCCCCAAAGGGGACGCAGGCGGGTGGCATTCCCTGCCCGGAGCCCCACATGCAGAGCCACACACATGCAGCGCCCTTCGCGTCACCGTCACCCAGGCAGCGCCACCAGGACCCAGCCCCGGGCGCTCTGACAAGGGCTTGGACAGTTTTTGGCCTCACCCACACCATCCCCACCCCCTCCCTGCACCACGCCCAGGCTCTGTGGCTCAGCTCCAGGGTAGTCCAATGCCAGCCCCCTGGGCCACGCGTGCAGGGCTGGGGGGCCAGTCCACGCTCACTCCCACACCTCTGTCCAGATGGCTCCCCGGTGCAGCGGGGGGGCCGCTGCCGGCCTCAGGATGAGCTCTCCTACCTGCTTGTTGGTGTATTTCTGGGGGTTGGTGCGGTAGCTGTAGTCCGAGTACTGCTCGGAGCCCGTCGAGTTGTTGTCCCCGGTGCCAACAAAGGTGTTGGTGGCCGGCAGGTCCTGCACCACTTGGTGCTTCTTGGAGGCAGAGGGCGACTGAGGCTGCAGCTGGATGGAGGGCAGAGGTGAGTTGGAGCGGTAGTGGCGGCCCAGGTCCGGGCTGCCCGGAGGGTAGTTCAGGGGCAGGTGGATCCGGGGGCTGTCGCTGACAGAGTCGTTCATGAGGTTGAACTTGAGCGATTTCTGCAGCCCCGTCTCCTCCTCATCCTCTGTGGGCTTGGGAGGCTTGGGAGACTTGCTCTTCTTCACCTTGTTCTTGCTCTTCCCGCTCTTGCTGGCCTGCTTGGGCGCGTACAGGTCCTTGGTCTCCTTCTTGCCTGCCTGGTAGCCGCTCTTGGCCTCGCGCTGCCGGCAGTAGCGCACCAGGACCACCAGCACAATGACCAGGGTGACGGCCACGATGCCGGCGATGACCCCGAAGAGGATGTTGCTCCGTTGCTTGCTGCGCTCGTACTCAGGGTCACCGGCGATGTCGATGTCCAGTGGGGTGTCCAGGCTGTGCCCCACCAGTGTGTCCAGCAGCGTGCGGTTGGCCAGTGTCTCGTTGACGTAGAAGTGCACCAGAGCCGTGCCGTGCCGCGAGGGCTTGCCCTTGTCGTTGACGCGCACGACCAGGCGGTGCAGGCCGTGGTGCTTGCGCAGGATCTCCTTCTCCAGGGTGATGTCTCCGCTCTGCGGGGAGATCTGGAAGAGCTCAAAGGGGTTTCCTCCTGTGATGCTGTAGATCAGCTCAGCGTTGATGCCCGAGTCGATGTCCTCTGCCTTGACCTTGCTCACCTGCTGGCCGGGGCTGGTGTGAGGCAGGATGTGCTTGTAGGTGGCGTTGGAGGGGGAAGTGATGAAGGGGGCATTGTCATTCTCGTCCAAGACGTTGATGGTCACCCCCACGTAGGCAGACCTGGGGGGATCCCCACCGTCCACCGCCTTGAGTCGGAAGGTGTAGGTGCTCTGCTGCTCCCGGTCGAAAGAGATGCTGGAGAGGATGGTGCCGGTGCCATTTTGGATGACAAAATCTCCGTTGTCTTGCTCCACTGACAGCTGGATCCGGGCATTTTCTCCTTTGTCAGCATCGATGACCGTCACCATGCCCACGGGGCTGAGGGGCGGCATGTTCTCCATCACCGAGAAGTTGTAGCCACTCAGCATGAATTTGGGGTCATTGTCATTCCTGTCCATGACGTTGATGGCCACAGACGCAGTGCCCTGCTTGCTGGGGCTGCCCTTATCTTCCGCCACCACCAAGAACTCGTAGCGTTCCCGCTGCTCTCGGTCCAGCACCGCCTTCACCCGGATCTCCCCGGAGTCAGGGTCAATGGTGAAGGAGCCCTTGGAGGAGGGGTCTGTCACCAGGGAATAAACCAGCTTGGCGTTAGAGCCGCTGTCGGCATCGGTGGCACTCACCTCCATGACCAGCTCGTCGGGCTCGTTGTTCTCAGGGAAGGCCACCTCAGTGAAGCTCTGGCTGAAGACAGGGGCGTTGTCATTGACGTCCATCACCTGCACCTTCAAGGAGTTGGTGCTGGAGAGGGGCGGGTTCCCCGAATCCACGGCCACAATCTCAATCGTGTACTCCTTCACCGACTCGTAGTCCAGCGGTGTGGTGGTCTGCAGGAAGTATTTCTTCTTGCTGTCACTCCCTGTCTCGCTGGCCTGGCGCAGCTGGAATGGGACGTCACCGGCCACTACGCAGGTCACCACGGCGTTTTCACCCTCATCTCGGTCGGACACCTGCACCAGAGCCACTGCTGTCTCTACTGGCACGTCCTCCGAGATGTTGGCCATGCCATCCTGGTGAGTGACCAACCCTATGCCCCGGATCTCTATGGAGGGCGCGTTGTCATTCATGTCCTTGATGGTGACCACCACCTGCGTGCGGGCGCTCTTGGGGTTGGCACCCTTGTCCTTGGCCATGACAGAGAACTTGAGGGTGCCGATGTCCTCGCGGTCGATGGGGCCCTGCACCGTGATGAGCCCCGTGGCGCGGTCCAGGCGCAGCAGCCGCCGCACCATGTCCGAGGCCTGGTGGAAGGAATAGTCGATCTCGGCGTTGGCGCCCTGGTCCGAGTCATTGGCTTTCACCTGGGGACAGAGGGACAGTCGGTGAGCAGGGCGAGGGCACGGAGGAGCAAGCCCCTCCGCAAACGGCCACGGCCTTCTCTGGGGACAGCCAGGGGAAAAAACCAGGATTTCCTCTTCTGGGGCCAAGGATTGTGGGGCAAAGAGCCTGGGACCGGCAGAGCAGCTGGGAGCCGCCCTCAGGCACAGAGGCTTTGCCTCGCTCTTCCGGAGAAACCGGCTGGGCCGGTTGGCTGCGCTCCCCTCCCGGCCGGCTCCGGCACGCAGGGAATCCTCCGGAACCATGGAACCGTGCCACTGAGACCCAGCCAGCAGCAGGGAGGGACGGCTCCAGCTGTGCCCCCGAGGAGGGGCTGGAGCAGCTGCCTGGCTCAGGTGAGGGTGAGGAGGGAGGCAACGATGTGTGGAGCTGCAGCAGCTCCATCACGGCATCCGGGGATGCAGCCGAGCACTGGGATTGGGGCTGCCTGAGCCCTGCACAGCACCGACCATCCCTGCCCGCCCGCCAGGAGCCCTGCATCCCCATAAACCTGCCTCTACACCTATTATTTGCTTTCTAAAGAAGATGAGGTTTGTCTAACATTTGCCTCCCTAATCGGCTCTCTGAGCAGCCTCTTCTCTGCACCATTTGCTGCTCCACCGTTATCTTGCTCAGCAGATTTGGATGGAGAACGAAAGTTGTTAAATGTAAATTCCACCTTTTACCTCCACTCACAAAACAGGCGGAAGTCATTTTCCCCCTGAAAGATAAAAGCTGAGCAATGGCAGCAGCGGCGTCTCAGCCCATTCTCCTCCCGGCCATGCAGCTCCCTTATCTGCTTCCAACTCCCATTCTCTTAACAGTGAAAAATGAATTCTTAAAAAATTCACATCAGAATTAGCAGGCAGATGAGAGCCGGCCGCGCTCCGCTTATTAAGATGGCAGCTGCAGATAAACAGATGTCAACTACTATCATCTCAATGCCCCCTCCAAGCCAAATCCACCAAGATCCAGCCCCCTGGGCTCTCCGGGCCAGTTTGCAGCGCTGCCCGAGACGAGGCAGAGCCCCCACTCCCTGCAGACAGCAGGGCACCTCCGGAGCCACGGCCAGCCCCGCGCACGGGCAGCAGGGATGCTCCCTGTCCCCACCTCCTGGGTTTCCATGGAGCAGCCAAGGGAATGCAACTTATGAAAGGGTCTATGTCTTGTCTGCGGGCAGCTCTGAGACCGCACTGGCCCCAAGTCAGACTCCCAGTGGCCCTCAGGTCCCAGCCCTCCCAGTAACTCACTACCCTGCTCCCTGCAGCCCTGCTGCTGCCCCTCAGCCGTGTCCCGCAGCCCCACTCCGCCTGTGCCTTCCTGCGCATCCTCTCCAGCCTCACTTGAGCAGATGTGACATCCCAGGGACCTCCCTGCCCGCCGGCCTCAGGGGACACTGTGGGCTCCTCCATCCAACCCTCCCTCCCTCCTCCCTGGAGGAACCACAGCCATGTCAATGCTCCTGGGTTGTCCCTGAAGCCGGGCAGGAGGGGAAACGGTGAGGATAAGAGTGTCTCACACTCACCTGGAGGACAGAGTGCCCCACAGGGCTGTTTTCGGAGAGCTCTGCCTCGTACAGGGCCTTCTCGAACTTGGGTGCGTTGTCGTTCATGTCCAGGATGGTGATGCGGAGCAGGGCACTGCTCGCCCGCGGGGGGTTCCCCCCGTCCTGCACCTTGATGGTCAGATCGTAGGAGTCCCACTGCTCCCAGTCCAGGTTCCCCATGACGATCAGCTGGGGCTGCTTCTCATCCTGGTCCTCGGCCACCTGCAGCCCAAAGAGCTCCTGCGCCTCTGGACCAGCCATCAGCTCGTAGGAGGCAACGCCATTGGGGCCCGAGTCCCGGTCCATGGCCAGGGGGATGGGGAAGAGCGTGCCGATGTTGGTGTTCTCGGGGATGGAAAGGGTGAGCACGGGCGAAGCGAAGTTGGGGGTGTTGTCATTGATGTCGAGCACCTCGATCTGCCCCTCGAGCAGGCGCGGGCTGCTGTTGGCGTTCAGGTTAGTGATGGACACCTCGAACTCCAGGAAGCAGGGCTCTTCGGGCAGGAGGTGCTGGCACTCCCGCAGGTTCTCCCGGTCGATGGAGGTCTCTGTGGTGTAGATGTCCCCAGTCTTGCCATCCACACGGAGGTACGGGGCCCCTACTTCCAGCTTGTAGAGGTGCCCCATGTCCGGTAAGCCGTAGTCGGAGGCCAGGCTCCCTATGAGGCTGTTGGGGGGTTGTTCCTCCTGCACTTTGTAGACCACACGTGTCCCCGAGGCCAGGGCGGGGAGCTGGCAGAGGAGCCACAGGCCCAGGCAGGACGCCAGCAGGTTCATCCTGCGCCGCAGGGAAGCTGCAGGGGATACAGACACCGGAGGTTAGGGACCAGCCCACTTCCCTGGCTTATCCCACCGTGCCATGTGGGCCTGCACATGGTCCTGGCACGGCTCCCGAAGGGAAGGGGCTGCCGGGGCTGGCTCCTGGCAGCCTCCAGTGCCCTTCAGGACCCGTCCCGGCTTGCAAAGTTCCTGCAACGCCCTGCTGGAGTGAGCAACCCTGTCATTGAAACCTCAGCCCTGTCACTTGCAGGAAGCCACTCCTGCCACTGTCCACCCTCTTCGTCACCACACCAACTGTAATTAGACCCAAGGAGGCACACTGACAGGGTGGACTGCAGGCAGCCTGCTGCCAACAACCCGATGGGAGCCGGCCAGACTCCGAGACAGCTTCTCACCACCCAAACACAGGAGCATTGTGTGCCACTAGTGCAGGGGCACTGCCTGCCACACACGGCAGGGACACACAGGCACTGCACACAGCTGCCAGCACCGCCGAAACGGGAGCACCAAACGGGGAGCTCTGCCTGCTCTGTGGGGATGTGGGGCTGACACCCATCCAGCACCACAGGGACATGGCACATTGAAGGGATACAGGGCTGACACCCATCTGGCATTGCAGGGACATGGGACATTGAAGGGATGGATACAGGGTTGACACCCAGCCAGGGACACAGGGCACTGCAGGAATGCAGGGCTGCCACCCATGCAGGGATTGAGAGCCATGGATAGCTGCAGGGATGCAGGGCTACCGTGCACCCAGCACTGCAGGTACACGGGGCACTGCCAGCATACAGCTCCTTCCCATCCATCACTGCCTGCACTGCAGGAACAGCAGCAGCCATCACTTCGGGGACACAGGACACTGCAGGAACGCAGGACTGCAGCCCATCCAGCGCTGCAGGAACACGAGGCACTCCAGGGATGCTGCCCGTCCAGCGCTGCAGGGCTGCAGGGCACTGCAGGGCCATGGGGCGCTGCGGAGATGCAGGGCTGCCACCCCTCCAGCACCGCTGGGGCAGGGACAGAGCAGCAGTGCCCTTGCTGCACTGCCAGCACAGTGGCACTGCCAGCACAGTGGCACTGCCAGCCTCGCGCTGCGAGGTGCAGAGGCACCACCCACCCGGCACTGCAGGGATGCAGCGGCCCTGAGCATCTCCCTCCTGCACTGCCTGTGGAGCGCTGCCACCCACGGTGCCCCTGGCAGTCAGAGGGACACCAGGGCCCTGCCCAGGCTGCACTGCAGTGCAGGAACCCCCCGGGCAGCCCCCGGCAGTGCCCAGCCCCGGCGCACTGCAACGGCAGCACAGCATCCCCCTCGCTGCACAGTCACTAGGCAACCCCACACCCTGCGCCAGCAGCTCCTGTTCCCTTCCTCACTGCAGACACACTGTTCCTTCCCGTTCCCTCCCACTCCAGTCTGGGACATGGCACACACTGGTGCCCACCCCGTGCCGGTGCCCACCCCGTCGCTGCAGCGGCGGTGCCGGGAGCACTGCCCCCCTGCATTGCAGAGACACCCCTGCACTGCTGCACCCCTGCACCGCTGTCCCTGCCACTGGCACCTCTTCCCCGTGCCCACACACTGCTCAGGCCATGCCAGGCACAGTGCCAGCCCCACAGACTGTCCCCTCCTGTGCCAGGCCACATGCCCTGCCACCAAGCCGCTATCTGGTGCTGTGTTTGGTCACTAGCCTTCTCGTTCCCCGGTTTCCATTCTGGGAACACATTTTCCTCCTCCAGGGTCCAGGAGCACCCACACAGCTTCTGCTGAGCCGTGAGCATAAAGGGGTTCAACACAGCTCAGTGGCACCCGAAAACCCAGGGACTGGGTGCCCTAAAATTAACAGCCACAAACATCTGCCAAGGCCCCACAGAATCACCCTGCTCTCGCCGCTCCCATCGCTCCCTCTCTCTATATTCTGCACCCAAGGATAAGCAAATGCTCCATGGGCAAGCACTCCATCACCATCCCCTTGGTGGGGCAACCACACAGCAAGTGCCCAGTTCCTGGTTAGCCTGGCATTGTGTGGATCATCAGCAAGTGGAACACCCTGCACTCTCCTCCTCGGTGCTTCCCACAAGCCAACAGCTCCCAGTCCCTCCATCCCTCTGCTTCCCCATGGACATGGAGACAGGGAAGAGATAAGCTCTGCCTCCGCAGTAAAAATACATCTCTGTGCCTGGAGAGGAGACTGTGGCCCTGAAGCCAAGCTTGCCTCTGCTCCCTTGTCCTGTCACTTCCTTTGTGCAGAGCAGAGCCATCCCCAGCTGGCTGAGGCCGTGCAGAACTGCCCACACCAGCGCTGGGATATGTGACTCCAGGAGGAAGGGATGAGGAGAGCAAGACCTCTTCCATCCCTGCACCAGGCTGAGGATGGAGGAGGTCAGGAGCCAAGCAGAAACAGAACAGATTTTTGCATCAGCAGTGTGTGCACACGTGTGTGTGTGTGTGTCTGCGCTGGGTGTGCACTCTGAGCATTCCAGAGGTGTGCACCTGCCCGGAGTAAGGGCAGGTAAGGGCACACACATCACACTGTGCCCTAGCAGGGCGTGCAGGTGTGTCACACGGGGCAAGGAGCACACCCTGCCCGCTGCGGGGCCGTGCCCCAGGTGTGAGCCGCGCTCCCGCACGTGTGCGCGCCCCGCACCGCGCGTGTGCCCGCGTGTGCGCATGCCCCCGGCGCCGCTGCCTGCGCCTGTGTGTGATGTCACCCGTGCGGGGGCACGGGCACCTGGGTCACACTAGTGTCTGCCACACACACCCCTGGGGTGCGCTCACACCCCATCTCCACATCCAGCTGCCTCCACGGGGGGAACCCGCCTCAAGCTCCATCAGCCCTGCGCGCCCGTTGGGCTTGGCTGTGGGTGAGGACGGGGAAGTGGGCAGCTCTGGCTGTGGGGAAAGGGCTCCCAGAGGATGCCCGGGCTGGGAGAGGCACCGTGCCTGCTGCTGGGCTGTTTGCACTGGGCTGTTTGCCCTGGGCTGGGCCTGGCTGCTGGTGACGTAGCCACGTCCTGACTAAGCCCTGGTGCGAGGTGAAAGATCGCAGGGAAAGGGGAAAGTCTCAAGGCAGTGCCGATGCCTTGCACGGCTGAGGGAGCTGGGAGGGAGGGCCCGGAAATGCCAAGAGCCCCATGCCAGCCTGGAGGAGGAAGGGTGTCACCCAAAGGTGCCCAGCACCCAGGATTTCTGCTCCAAAAACGGGGCTGGAGTCTGAACTCAATCCCCATTCCTGCAGGTGAAGGAAGGAACCCTGTGGAGCAGGGAGCTGGGAGGAGGAGAGGGGCTGAGAGCCAGAGGGGCAGTGCTGGAAGGCACAAGGGGCCCTGGGCTCAGCAGGATAAGGAATCAGCAGGGTCAGGAATCCTGCTCGGCACCCAGGGGTGCGAATGACACAGCGCAGACGTGAGAGCCCAGAGCTGGGCGTGAGGAGGAGGAGGAGGAGGAGGAGGAGGAGGAGAAAGCCTCCACAAGCACGTCTGTGCAGGAGACACAGGCTTCCCAGGGGCCAGTCCAAGGCACCAGGCTGTTTTCCCATGGGATCTAAGGACCATCCCACACTTTCTTCTCTGGTGCCAGGCACCTTTTTCCAACCTGCTGGCAAAGCACACAGCACTTAAAAATAAAAACCCCTCCCAAAACAACTATTCCTCCGCACACACAATTCTCCCTACGGGGAGAGTGTGAGAGAGACTGAACCACATGAGAGAGGCGTTAGTCACGCTGCTTAATGCATGACTGGGAAGCTCTCGGAGGACAGTGGCATGCAAAATCCGACAGAATTCAGCCATCTCCACCAAAAAAAAAACAAGCCTTAATGAGAGAGAGGTTATAAAGCGCCGCGAATTTAAGCAACTGCTTGAACAAGCCTGCCCTCCCTGTGATTCCCACAGCCTCCTGGCCCCGTTCCACGGGAGGCAGCACCGCTTCGGGAATGGGCACCAAAGTCCAGCCTCTCCTCGCTCCCAACGGCTGATTGCGTGGCTCAGAGCCACGGCTTACAAGTCTGTCCAAAGCCTGCACCGAGCACACAAGTGCTAATCCCCCCACCACGCTCCCCCCAGCCCTGCTCCGGCAGCCGGAGCGGCATCCCAGCGAGCAGCAAACAGCTCATCCCAGCTCCGCGCGGAGATCAGGGATCGTCTCAGCCGAGAAAACGGCCACTGATGGTCAGTCCTGCGCCGAAGGCACGGATGGGCTGAATCCTGGGTATTCCGTAGCACGTCCCAGGATTTGCTCCAGCTCCGGCTGCCACTGCGGCTGCTCGGCGTTTCTGCAGGCTGGGCCCGAGCGCCCGGAGCCAGAGCACCCCGCGAGGAGGAACCCCACTGGCCTGGCAACAGCGTCACCCCAAAATCATCCCTGAGGAGCTGATGAAAAGCCGGCAAAACCCAGGGCCCTCCCTTCTCTTGCTGCCTTCTCCACATCCCTTCCAACTCTGGCAGCCAGCGAGGTAGAGACCTGTCGAGCCTCCCTGGAGTGGCACCCCCATCCTCCCCACCGTGGGTCCCCCACAGCCACTCCGGGCTCCTGTCCCCTCCCGCCACCATCCCACCCTCCATCCCGGCTGGAGAGGGGCCCTGGGGGAAGGCAGAAATGTCGCGGGCCTCAAACAGCCCGGCAGGGCCGCCGGGAGCTGGGCACAGCGGGAGCGGCTCCGCTCCGGGGATGCAGCCGGGAGGGCAGGGGGGACCTTGGGGAAGGCGGACAGGGTCCCCCCGGCCTCGCAGCGCGCCGGGGGAGCCGCTGCTGCCGGCTGCGGCGGCTGGGAGGGAGGATGGAGGCCGGGCTCCGCTGCCGGCCGCCGTGGCCGAGGCTCCCCGGTCCCCGCGGCGCTGCCCGGGCTGAGGCTCCGGCTGCGGGCACGGAGGGGAGCGGAGTCCCCGCTCCCGCAGGCGGCTCCGCCAGCCCCGCGCACACGCACAGAGACACGGACACACATATGGACACACGCACGGACACACGCACGGACACACGCACGCAGACACCCGTGAAAAAACCACGGGAGCCGCTTTGCCGGCACCGGCTTCGCGCTCAGCCTCGCGTACCGGGAAACAGGGATCCTCCGCGGCGCAGGCACTCGGAGCCTGTGACACACTCGGAGCCGGCTGACACACTCGGAGCCCGCTGACACACTCAGAACCTGTGACACACTCAGAGCCTGTGACACACTCGGAGCCTGTGACACACTCGGAGCCCTGTGACACACTCGGAGCCGGCTGACACACTCGGAGCCGGCTGACACACTCCCCCGCACGCACACCCCGTCACACACACACACAGCTCCGCGCACAGACACGCGCACC
>VXBQ01017254.1:260513-284681 GCA_013400175.1 Phainopepla nitens | reverse complement strand
CCCTGGGCTGGGCTGCTCTGGGTGCCCTGGGCTGGGCTGCTCTGGATGCCCTGAGCTGAGCTGCCCTGGATCCCCTGGGCTGGACTGCTCTGGGCGCCCTGGGCTGGGCTGCTCCAGCATCACACAGAGGCAGCTGCTCCATGCTGCCGGTGGGGCCTTGTCAGAAGAACAAAGCCTGCAAGGGAAGAGCATCCAGCTAAATCTCTGGGAAAGCGAGAAGAAAGGGAAACACGTAGAGCAAATGAACCTTACAAGAGAATAAATACCCCCTCCCCAACACACACACGCAGCAACCTGGATGCCGTCTGCTGCAAGGAGTTCAAAGGCTCCTCTGTTCTCTCTCATCAGCTCTGGGCTCCGCAGGAGAAGCAGCAGCTCGGATTTGGGCAGCAAATGCTAATAACACAGATGTTCTGACAATCCGCTTGTTTCTACAATTAAAAACAAAAAGATCCTCAAAACCCAAATGCGAGGAAATGAGCACATTAAAGAACTTCTCCTCCGCTCGCCTCCTGCGTCACCGAGGGCTGCAGGTTTGTGGGGGAAGGAGCTGGGTGGGTGCAGCCCCATCCGGAGCGTCGGTGGGATGATGTGGGAGCAGCACATCCCTGGGAGCTCGGCGAGGCTCCGGCCACGGGCTGTGGGCAGCCAGCCCCAGCTGGGAGCCACGGAGCGCCCGCGGGGCTCGGGTGTTCGCCGCCTGTCTTGCCTGTGGGATGCTCGCTGCCAAATTATTGGGAGATTGTTTTTATTACTGTTTTAACTCTTTTTTTAACCTTGTTTTTCTCTTGGCTGCTCTTTCACTCACTCATTAATTTTGGTATTTTTCTCACGGTATATAACCCCTGTCACGGCTGCCATGGCAACAGGAGGGAATGTGCTCAGCGCTAAAATATCCTCTCAAAAATAACAAAAATAAGACAACAGAGGCAGCTTCTGTGGGCTGCTGCAAATGCAGATCTGGCCTGGCTTTGTGGTGACGGAGGATGAAAGATCCTGCAAGCCGGGGAAGCCCCTGAGCCCTGGTCCTCCCACGGCACTCAGCCCACCCCACACCCCCGAGCACGCGGGCTGCCCAGCTAGGAGCTCCTCCTGGGATGGACAGTGGGGCTGAGCACCTCAAACCTCCTCATCCAGCCCTGAAAGCTCTTCCCCGTCCTCAGGACCACCTCAAGGCCACGTGGACTCCACCATTGCCACACTGGAAGTTCCTCCTGGGACGGACATTGGGGCTGAGCATCTCCAATCTCCTCATCCAGCCTTGAAAGGTCTCCCCCTTCCTCAGGGACCTTTCCTCAGAGGTCACTGTCCTTTGTCCCTCAGGGCCACATGGTTTCCACCATTGTCGTGCTGGGAGCTCCTCCTGAGCTGGACATTGGGGCTGAGTATGACAGAAAGCTCCTCCCCTTCCTCAGGGTGCACCACTCCCTAGAGGATGAGGAGGAGAGGTGGGTCTGGGCTTGGAGGAGGTGGTGAGGGCATTGCTCAGGGTGGTTCCAGTGTCCCATGGGTTTCCATCCACACCTGGATCCCTGAGACAAGTCCCACCTGGTGATGTGATGTCCCCAGGCTCGGGAGCTGCAGCCAGCGTTGGTGGCAGGGCCAGCAGGGTTGTCACCCAGACCTGCTGTCTCTGTGTGACAGGATCACCGGGCTGGGGGAGAGAGGCACTCGTGTTGATAGAGCACACTCGGATCTCTCCGAGGCATTTGACTTCCTTCCACCTGACATTTTGATTAAAACTTGCATTAGAAGGAATTAACAGGGCACAGATGAGATGGATTCAAACTGCTTCCCTGGCAGATCTCCGAGGGGGCTGCTAATGGGGAGAGAGCAGAAAGGAGCATTATTCCCGCCTCCCTCCCCCGGGGCCCCGCGCTTCGTCCGCTGCTATGAAACATTTTTATCAATGATGGAGATGAAGAGATGAAATCTTTGCTGGGAAAGCTGGAAAATGACACCCAGAGTGATGAGACAGAAAGGGAAGAGGATTTTTTCACCTGGTTAAATGGTCAGGGGGTATTTGACTGCAGATATCCGGAATATATCTGGGACCAAAGTCTGGATTTGAAGCCCTCAGGCTGGATCTTGGGAAGCGGTGACTCTGAACATGCCGGTACAGGCTGGGGAGAAGAACCCTGGCTTTCAACCAGCAACCGAGGCAGCTTTAAGTTTAAGCCCTCCCAGGAGTATCTGCCTGGTCCAGTGATGCAGATTTGTCTGTGAAAGAGTAATTAGGGATCATTGTGTGCTGGTGTGTGGGGGCTGAGAATCAGTGAATAGCGCCCTGCTGGAGCTCTTTGTCTGGCACCCACACTGGGGGATGTCAGGGGAACACCAGGAGAGCTGGAAGGAGCACCACACACCCGACCGCAGGCTGGAAAAGCCAGGCCTGGGGGTGTGATGTGCTAAAACTCTGTTATCAGGTGATCTGAGCACCTGGCCTGTGTCTTCCCACATGGAAAACAGAGCAGGGAGCCCTGAAATCCCACAGCAAGGAGTAACAAGAGCAAGGCTGGAGCTGAGGAGAGGCAGATTCAGCCTTGGATGGAAATCCAGCATCCAAGTGGTGAAAGTATTTGAAGGCTGGAGGAGCTTTTCTCAGGGAGATGATGGGCTCACAGCACTGCTGCAGCTTTTGTCACCAGATTAGATCTCACTCTAAAAAAGAAACCATTTAATCCTGGGAGCAGCTCTGAGGCCGAGGCGAGGATGGGCTGGGGTGAGTGACCTCCCTGGCCTGACTCTCCACCTCATCCCTTCCCTCCACAGGCCATGGGGAACAGAATGTCTGCAGTGCCCTGCAATTACTCAAGCACTGATTAATCAATCCCCTGCTCCAGGGTTCAGGAAGGTTTCTCCAATCCCCACCCCTCCCCTGCAGCACCAGAGATCTCCTCCAGGAGAAGCAGCAGGGCCCCAAAATGAAACCCTGGTGGCTGACTGAGCTTTGGTGCCCAGTGCCTGAGCTGATCCTGGGATTCAGACTGGAGAGGAGCTTCCCTGGCACTCCCAGGCTGTTGGGAACCCGTGGGATGCTCCAACAGCTTCCCCAGGTTGGGAGCCACCCCCAAGGGGCAGCTCCTGCTGTTGCCAGCACCGTGCCCATGCCAGTGGTCTGGGCTGCGGTGACCTCCCTCCCATCCCCTGCCTCTGGCACTCTATTCCCAAAATACTCCAATTCTTGCTCCTGGGTATAAGGAAGGAGTGAGTGGGGCTGTACATGAGGTGTGGGGTCACAGAGTCATGGAATCACAGCATGGTTTGGGTTGGAAGTGGCCTTAAAATTCAATCCAAAAGCCAGATGTCACCCACTAAATCCCATCATTCAGGCCCCCTGGTCCCCTTCGCTGTCCCCAACCCGGGCTCTCCATGACCTGGCAGCAGCAGGTTTGGGAACAGGCACCTGGCCAGGACTCTGGTGGTTCCTGTCCTGCTGCTGGAGTTGCTGAGGGTCTGGCAGAGCTGGGGAAGGGCTGGAGAGCAGCAGGAAGGGGGAAGCTCTCAGGAAGTGCAGCCTTGCAAGGAATGAGCCGAGTTTCTCACGTCCTGCCGCTCTCTGAGCTGGCCTGGCCTCCTCTGGGGATCTGCTATTCATTCTTCCTCCAAAGGAGAATTACACCCATTTCCTGCTTTTGTTAGGGTCCAATGGTCTCCTGCCTGCAATCCCACCTCCAGCTGCTGCTGGGAGATGGTCCAGCCCTGCAGACAAGCAAGCAGGCACCGGGGAAGGGAGGTTTCCACATCCTCCCCACAGGAGCTGTCGGGGAGCCGTGACCTCCCTGCACAGGATCCTGCGGTCCAAGGGAGCAGGAGGAGACTCAGGGAGAGGAGACCAGACCAGACCAGACCTGCCCTGCCCGTGACTGGCACAGGGATGGGACACAGAAACCTCTGCTCAGGCTGGGACCTGCCCGTGGAGCCTGGGCTGGGCAGGAGAGGAGCTGCTCCGGGCACGGAGAGAGGGAGAGGCTCATCCCTCATCCCTGGCGAGGAGGGATTTGGGACCCACGGCCAGCCCAGTTCTGTAGGGTTCAGGGACAGAAGGGGACCATGACGGGGTCCTGGGTGACAACAGCAGGTCAGGGACGGCGGTGGGGACAGCCAGACTGTGCACAGCAGAGGGTGGAGAGCTCAGGGTGAGCGTGGATTTGGCAGGAGATGGCAGGGACAGACAGTCTGAGGGCAGGGACAGACAGACTGAGGGCAGGGACAGTGCATGAGGACAGCAGAGGAGAGGGGAGCTGGGGGACAGGGAGCCAAGGTGCCACGAGCACTGGCAGGGCAGGAACAGATCCCTGTGGGCACGGAGGGCAGGAACAGGCAGTCCTGGCACTGGGGTGGGGGAGAGCAGGGCAGCACGAGCTGGGGATGGGAAACCACCAGGGGCAGGCTCTGGGGGGAGGTCATTGTCCCTCTGGAGCTGGCACGTGGCAGGAGCACGGGGCCAGCGCGGGGCTGGGGTGGGAAGTGGTGGCAGCAGCGATGGACCTGAGTGACCTTTGCAGGGCTGGGGCCGTGTTTGCTCCCAGGGAGTGATGCTGCCCCTTTATCTCCTCTCTGTGTTTGCTCTGCAATATCCTGGAGCCAGCACTTCTCAGGGCAAAATCCAGAGGCGCTGGAGTGAGGATGGAAGGGGAATGCAGGGCTAAACAAGTGGCAGACAAGCTGGGATCTGCGGGAAAGGCCAGCCAAGGTCAGACACAGCACATCCCCAGGGAGAGAACGAGCCTCAGTGGGATGCCTGGAGGTCCGGAGGGGGGATCCTGGTAGGGATCTTCTCCTGGGTTGGGGCACGGTGCCAGTCTGACCCTGGGATGCAGTGGGTGGAACACTGGGGATGGGACATCCCCCCCAGCTGTGCCCATGTGCCAGGGCGGTGGCACAGAGCTCACAGCATATCCTGCTGCCCCTGTGCCTGAGCATCACCGCCCCAAACTGGCCTCCAGCGTGGAGCTGTGCTGTGGCTGGGGGACAAAGTCCCTCTGTCCCCAGAGACAGAGGCTTTGCTGGGTGCCACGCAGGGAGTGTGCCCTGCCCAGAGCAGGAAGGCCGTGGAAGCAGGGAAGGGTGGCAGGGCTGAGCGGGAAGGGGCTGAGGCAGCTCTGGGGAAGCATCCTGAGGAAGTGGGAGCAAGCGAGGAGAGCAGACTTTGCCCATCCTGGTAAACAAACAGCATGGATCCCTCCAAAGCAATCCCTGACGCCACCGCCCCTACCAGACACAACCTACAGGGCCCTGAACTTTTGTGTATTTATTTTAGGACAAAAGCATTAAAGGGAAAATACCAAACAACAAATAATCTCCATGTACATCAGCTTGCCAGGCGTTCTCTGCTCCCCAGGGCAGGCTGGCAGCTACAGCCTGTGCTGCTGAGTGCCACATCACATGCCCACACCTGCCTGTCCCCAGGCCCACTGCAGGGTTGGCCCCTCTACATCCACCCCTTATCCAGCGCCTCAAATCAGACCAGCCTGCGTGGGTTCCTCCAGAGGGACAGTTTTTCTTCAGGCTCATTTGCTGCACTGGCCCTTGAATTCCTTTTTCCCTTGCAAAAGGGCCCTGTGGGTCCTGGGCACTGGAGGATTTGAGCAGCCCCTCGCAGTGCAGGGTGTGCTTTGAACATCTCTAGCATCTCCACATCATCCTCTGCCTTTGCTGGTTGCCTTTCATGGCACACAGTTCCCAGCATGGAGCCGGCTGGCAATGAGTCAGAACAGCTCAGTGTTGGTGGGCTCTGCACAAGGGGCAGCTTCCAGCCTGGAGGGCAGCTTCTGTGGCCAAAGTGCCCGGCCCAGGGCCCCCCAGGCCAGTGCCCGGTGCTCCCCAGCAGCCCGGTGTCCCCAGGAGCTGCAGCTCAGCAGCGATTGCCGGCACTCGCAAACAGCCTTGTTTCATCTCCAGAGGAAACTCTTCAAAGCCACCCAAGCACTTTGATTTCGGAAAGGTTTTCATTCCTGTGAAGATAAGAAAAGCTCCCTTGGCACGGTGCAAGGGCCCCCAGGAGGGACTGCAGCCCACATGCCTTGGAGCCTGGCAGCCATGGGCTGAGAGAGCTGAGCAGGCAAACGAGTCCATGGCCACCAGCAGCACCACTGGTGGCCTGGCACAGGACAGGAGCTGGCCCTGCTGCCACGGGACTGGGCCCTGCCCGCTGCCAGGGTTGGGGATGTGGTGGGGTGACCTGAGAGAGGCTGGCTGAGGGCTGGGGAATGGGCTGGGCTCCTCCAGGGGCTGGGGACAGGGAGGTGCCTCCTTCCAGCATTCCTGGCATGGCCCCTTGCAGGGTTGGTGGCCCGGATGCTGCTCCCAGCTCTGGGCTCTGCTGCCCAGGGGCTTGGTTTGGAAACAGGTGGAATGTGTCTGGATGTGGGAGCAGTGAAACAAGGAAGCACCAGGGGAATGGAATGGGAGCAGAGAGTTTTGGGTCTAAGAGCCTTTCAGGGGCTGGAGAGGGTGTGGAGCAGGCTCTTGGGACAGCCTGGGAATGATGGGGACAGTCTCAGCATGGGGGTGGATGTTCTCCCTGTGACCAGAGCCTGGCCCTGACCCTCCAGCGTCATCCTGGCTGAGAGTCATCAAGGCTTCAAACACAAAAGAGACTCTGAGCTGCAGGATGTGGAGGTCAAGAAGCAGAAGCCCTTTTGGTGTCTGGGTCTTCTCCACAGCAAGGAGTAAATCAAATGAGACAATTTGGAGGGGAGATTTGGATGATGAGATCCCATTGTTGTGGGATAAAGAGATCCCTGAGCCACCTTAGCTTGAGGTCCCTGGCAAAATCACCATGAGCTGGCCCAAAAGCCTTCTGGAAATCAGGACTGAGTGTGGAGATGGCACAGGGGGGTCACAAGGAGCCAGACCCTTTGGAAGGAGGTGCAGGAAAGTGAACCCATGGTCTCCCCATCCAGCAAATCACACTGAGCTGGGCCCGACGTGGAGCCCAGGTGGGAAGTGCCACCAGGGTTAGGGAGGGCTGTGCCAACACACCAATTGAAGGGGCAGAGGTGCAGAGAGAGGAAAGTCACTGGAGAGTGTTGGTCTGGCTCACAGTGAGACATTTGGAGTGAATCTGGTCACAGCTTTGATCACAAAATGAAACCTCTTGGCCTGATTGCAGCAGGAGTGGCCGAGAGCACATCCGAGGGCGTGAGGAGTGGGCAGGGAGCTGCTCGGCCCCTCTGGAGCGTGAGGAGGGTGAAGGGGCAGCGCTGGTGACAGGAGGTGGGGGCACAGCCAGCACCAGACTGCAGAAATCCGGGGCAGAAGGAGATCAGGGCACCCTTCCTGCTCCCCTGGCCCACAGCCCACGCTGGGCTGCTCCAGGTGACAGCTCCTGGGCCTTGTACTACACCCACAGTGTCACCTCAGAGATGAGGGATGGGGCAGCTGCAGAAAGCCAAGGAGGGACTGGGGGACACAGCAACTGTGCCCCCACTGCTGCTGTGACACCACTTCTGCTGTGCCCCCATTGCTGTGACACCACCACTGCTGTGACACCACCACTGCTGTGACACCACCACTGCTGTGCCCCCATTGCTGTGACACCACCCCTGCTGTGACACCACCCCTGCTGTGACACCACCATTGCTGTGACACCACCACTGCTGTGCCCCCATTGCTGTGACACCACCCCTGCTGTGACACCACCACTGCTGTGCCCCCATTGCTGTGACACCACCCCTGCTGACACCACCCCTGCTGTGACACCACCACTGCTGTGCCTCCATTGCTGTGACACCACCATTGCTGTAACACCACCGCTGCTGTGACACCACTCCTGCTGTGACACCACCACTGCTGTGACACCACCACTGCTGTGCCCCCATTGCTGTGACACCACCACTGCTGTGACACCACCCCTGTTGTGACACCACCACTGCTGACACCACCACTGCTGTGACACCATCACTGCTGTGACACCACCACTGCTGTGACACACCCCTGCCAGCCCTGCAGGGACACCAGCACCACATCCACCGCTGATGCTCAAGGTGTCCATCACCTCCCACTCCCTCCTGGGGATGCCAGGGCATGCAGGTGCCTCACCGAGGACCAAGGGGCTCCTGAGTGGTTTTTTAAGTGGTTGAAGGGGCAGTCCCCAAGGTGGGAGCTTCCCATTCCTCTTCCTTGCCCTATTTTTGCTCAGTGTGACCCCACAGCTGCCCTGGGAGGCAGCAGACAGGCCCAGCTCAGGGCGGGGGCGGTGACATCGGGGACTCTGTTGGGTTTGAGGATCACATTGGTGGAGCAGGAGAGGGCAGGGTTAGCAGGAATGAACTGGAGACATGCTGGGACTGATGGCAGGAGCACGGCAGAGCCTGGGAGACCTGTCCTACTTTTCCAACAGTGAAGAGCCAGGGCGGGGGTCCCTCCTGATTTCCCTTCATCAGCCCCTGGGCTGATGCTCAGGGAGCTGCAGCGGGGACTCCCAGCCCGCAGTCCCGGAGGTGCCCGGTGCCAGGGATCCAGAGGAAGGTGCACGAACGCCCCGGGGCACCAGGCAGGCAGAGGAAGCCCTGGAGGGAGGCGCTTGCTCTCGTTCCTGCCGCGAACAGCCTGGGGCTGGAACGCTCCCCTGTGCCCGCTGCCTGCCCGGGCCCCGCTCCCAAGGACTGGGGCACGCAAAGAGGGGCACCCCGAGCATCAGGATGATCCCAAGGGTGCTTTTCAGGGAGCTTTGTCACCAAAAATATTACAGAAAAGTCTTTCTCAGCTGGTTTTTTTTGGGTTTTTTTTTCTGGCCTGAGTCAGGTATTTAAAACCCTGTGGACATTTCCGTGCCGCTCCACCTCTTTAGGAAAGTAGGAGGGGAGGAAGCCGTACAGAGGATCCCACAACTGAGTTTTGGTTTGCAGTCCTATTGTTAGCAGGGCAAAAATAAACCCCAGAGCAGCAGCAGTGGGAGGCAGCACCCCCAGCCCTGCAGGGACACCCTGGTGCCTCAGGGGACTGCCAGGGGCTTGGGCACTGGAGGGTTGGGTTCAATTTCCTTCTATTTCAGCCAGGTTTTCCAAGACAATGAGGTGATTTTAGCTCCTGGCTGGTGTCACGGATCTGAGGGAGCTCTGCAGCATTTAGATCCCAGAATCAGGGAATTGTTTAGGCCAGAAAAACCTCCAGGGTCATCAAGTCCAGCAGTTAACCCAGCACCACCGTGTTCACCATGAAATCATGCCCCTAAGCACCACATCTGCACATTTTTTAGAACTATAGAGTCACAGAATTATTTGGGTTGGAAGGGATCTTAAACACCACCTTATTCCAGCCCTTTTGGCAGACACCTTCTCCTAGACTTGGTTGCTTCAAGCCCCGTCCAGCCTGGCTTTGAACACTTCCAGGGACTCACTTCAATCTGAAGTGTCCCCAGATTGGTGGCTGGATATGGGGAGGTGCAAAAGGTGCCCTGAAGGAGGAAAAGACACACCAGGAGCAAACAACAACATCTGGCAGGATCTTGCTGGCACTGCAGGCCCCCTGAGCTGGTGACCTGCAGCTCTCAGGGTAGGTTCCAGCGGCTTGGCAGAACCTAAACCCATCTAAAACTGAGTCCTGCTGGCCTTGAGCCTTCTGAGCTCTGCTGGGTTCGACCTGCAGCTCTCAGGGTGGGTTCCAGCAGCTTGGCAGAACCTAAACCCTTCTAAAACTGGGTCCTGATGGTCCTGAGCTCTGCTCACAGCTCTCCTTGCTGCCAACCCCTGCACGCCAGCCCCAAACTGTGCCTGCTGCTGCACGGGCACAACTCGTGTGTCCATCGGGGGAAGCAGCCCCAGGAATAACCCAGCCTGGAAACCAGGAGCTTGTGTGCTCGTTTGAAGTGCTGGATACGGCAGCTCAGGAGCCCCTGCTCACCAAGATTTCTAATTACGCTTCTGCATAATTGTTCCAAGCACTTGCTCACGCTGAAGCAAAGCTTATTGGTTTGTGAGCCCGAGCACACCCCGGGGCCTGCTTCCAAATGTAGGCCCAGCCTTTACTGCCCCCGGTGCCACAGTTGGAGGATGTGAATTTGTGTGTTATTGCTGAGAGCTCCGTCACTGGGTTTGGAGCTCTTGGAGGACTCCAGATGTGTCATCTGGGCCAGGGGATTTGCTGCCTTTTGTGCATTCCGGCGTCGTGGCTGTGAATCCTCCATCTCTGCCTTTGCTTCCCTGCCTGAGGAGGAGGAGGGTGAGATTGGGAACACGGCTTCTGCTCCTGCATGAGGTTGTCCCAGGGTTTGGCCGTGTATTCCCAAGTCTCCACAATGTTTCCCCCATTCTCCGTGCTCCCCGTGCTCCGTGTGCTCCCAGCCACCTCTGCTTCCCGATTTCCATCCCGTGTTTTACCCCCTGCATTCTCTCCTCCTCTATGTTGGCTCTCTGTGGGTTAATCCCTATTTTCTCCACAGCATTTGGCTCCCTCTCATGCATCTGCCATCAGAGCAGTATGAACCTTCCCTGTTTCTCTTCCCAGTATTCCCAAAGCTCTGCTAAGCAGGCTCGAGCCCTGGTCCTGTCACATTCCAATCCCTGCCATTCCCAAGATCTGGGATCGAGCCATCTCCATGTCCTAGGAAGTGTGGCACAGTGAGAGTTGCTCTTGCTTTGACCCCAGGCACGGCATCCGTGTCTCTGGGGTTTCCTTGTGGGAGTTGCAGCACCTCTGGGAGGCAGGATCAGAGTCCAAGTTAGGGCAGGGACTGGGATTAAACCAAGCTCTGGCTCCTGCCAGGCTTACAGGGCAGTTGGATGGGGCTTGGAGCATCCCGGTCTCTGCCCATGGCAGAGGCTTGGCATGAGAAGAGCTTGAATTTCCAACCCAAACCAGTCCATGATTCCACGATTCTGTGAGAGCCCTTCCCACTTCCTTAAGCCTTTGTGGAGGGGTGGGAAGTGCTGAGCTCCAGTTTGCTCTGCCAGCCGGCAGGAATCCATGCAGAGTGGAACACACGAGCTTCCCCTGTCCTCCCAGATTGTTGGGATTTAGGGATCCATCCCTGGCAGAGACTGCATGGGGTCACACCTGGGGAGACACAGAAAATTGGGAATGTGTCTTCACCAAAGCCCCAGTGAGCCTTGGGAATGTGGTGCAAGTGACACCTAAATGGCTCCTTCCACAAGCCCCAAGTCCTGGGGCTGCTGTCCCTGTAGGGATGAGGGAAGGATTCCTCCTGTCCCAAGCAAACAGGGGGGAGCAGTTTTGGGCTCCAAGCAGCACCAATGAAGAAATGGAAATGCTCCAATGAGGCAGCAGCACCAAGGAAGAAATGTGCCCACAGCAACCACTTCCCCCTGCTCCAGGGATGCTTCCCACTGCTTGATTGGTGATCCACTTATCCAGGCTGGAGCTCCCAGTCATCCTCTCCATGGACAAAACCCCTGGAGTGTCTCCAAAGCTGCTGATTTCCCCAGAGGAGCCCTGAGCACCTCGGCCAGGACACAGCCACCCTTCAGCTGGGCATCTCCAGGCGAGATCTCTTCCAGGACAGGATGAGCACAGGTCCTGGGAGCTCCCAGGGCACGGCTGTGCCATGGTGCTGCCCAGGAAGGGGAGCAGGGAAGAACAGCAGCAGCAGCCCTGCACAGTTATGCAGTAATATCCAAATCTGCTTACTGTCTGCCGCTGTGATTGAAGGAGTTTCTGTAATAATGTATTAGCTAAAGCTTCCAGATTATCCCAAAAACATCAGCTTTAACAAAGGGGTAATGCCTCTTTAATCCCCGCATGATCCCGGTTCCCAGTCTCTGCAGGACATTAATTCACGGCTAATACACAGACTCCAGGCAGGCTGCTAATGTGGGCTGCAGCCCAGCGGGGCCAGCCGGCCACTGCTTTGTTCCCCCTGCTCCTGGGAATGCCGGGGTCTCCAGCCTGGCCCCGCTCCCTGAGCAGAGCTCCCGGCTTTGGCCACTGCAGTTGGGCTGGGAGCGATAGGGGATGTTCTGCTCTTCCCTGCTCTGTGGGGCAGCCCAGCGCTGGATGCTGGATGTGGGATGTGCTCCTCACCCCCACGTCCCTGGAGGAGGTGTAAAGGACACCCTGGAGCAGGTAGCCCAGAGCAGCTGTGGCTGCTTCATCCCTGGCAGTGCCCAAGGCCAGGCTGGACAGGGCTTGGAGCATCCTGGGACAGTGGGTGTCCCTGCCCATGGCAGGGGGTGGAACAAGATAATCCTTAAGGTTTTTTCGAACCCAACCCATTTTATGAGTCTGGGGTTCTGTGAATATCAGCCATGGTTCTGTTGCACTTGGCAAACAACTTCCTGGTGGGAAATGCCGTGGCCAAGGTGATGGGACCACCAGGATCTCAGCAGGGCTTCACCCTGGGCCAGAGCAGCTGGTCTGGGGACAACAGCATGGAGCCAGGCCAGGGCAGGGCCAGGCTGGATTTTGGGGAAGGTTCTTCCCCCAGAGGGTGCTGGGCACTGCCCAGGCTCCCCAGGGAATGGGCATGCCCCCGAGGCTGCCAGAGCTCCAGGAGTGTTTGGGCAGAGCTCCAGGGATGCCCAGGGAGGGATTGCTGGGGTGTCTGTGCAGGGCCAGGGGTTGGGCTCTGGGGATCTTGGGGTCACTTCCAGCTTGGGACTCTGTGGGGTTTGGAAGAGGGCACTTCAGGCTCCTGAGAGCCCAGCCAAGGCAGCACTGCAGATCCAAAACCCAGGGATGTGTGTGGACAAACTGGGACACAGGACAGGAGCTGGATGAGCAGCAGATGGGGACCAGGCCACACCTGTCCCCTTCAGCAGGACCTCAAGGGCCACTTTGTCCTGCTTGACAGGTTGTGCAAATTGCTGTTGTCACCCTGGTTTGCTGCAGCTCAGCCTCCCCTCCCACTGTCCCCAGCTCAACCATGCACAGGGTGAGGATGGGATCCCTTGTGAGGATGAGATCCCTTGTGGAACAGCTTCTCTGCTTTTTCCTTCTGCACCCCATTTTCATCTGCCCCAGGCCCAATTCCACAAGCAGAAGGAGCTGGAAGTGGAACTGATGATCATGGTCTGAAATCTGCTGTGTCAAAGAGATTTTGGCCTGCAGAACTCTGGTGGCAACCTCTGGTTTGTTTCAGCCAGCTCTGCAGAAAGCTTCTTGTCTCGCTGGCTCTGAAGGAATTCCCTCCATCCTGCTTGGGGTGGGCATGTGGAAATACTTGATGGTGGGAGGGAAGCCTGGAGTTCTGAGTTCACCTCCCAGTGCCCATCCCTGGGACAAGGCCAAGGCGTACAAAGCACAAAACAAAAAGCTGAGAGCAGCCCCAGCATGGCAGAGAAGGCCTCAGAGGTGGTGGCTCTCGCACACAGGTGGGATCCCTGGCCAGGAGAGCTTTCATCACGCTGATTGTTCCCTCACAAAGCCAAGACATCCACAGCTCTGGAGTCTTATCTCAGAGCTACCTGAGGATGTCACAAATTGTCATCCGGAGGTGTCCGTCCTCCCCACGGCCTATAAAGGGCCGAGAGAGCGCAGGCTCCACGGGGAGGCAGTTTGAGCTGCAAGGAACTCGTCCCACCCCATCTGCTGAGGCCAGTTGCCATCTGGGCGAGGACCTGAGCACAGTTCTGCTGCAACCTTTGGGCTGCCTTTTCTCAGCTTCCTCTTTTGATGTGGAAATCGGCAGCTACCTCAAAGAGCTGCTCCGTGGCTGAATTCAGCAGCAGGTGTCTCTTGCAGAGTGCTCCTCTCTCCCCAATTACCTTCCTGGTCTCCACGGTTACGGCACCAGCTGGCTTGGGGAGGTTTCAGTGCCTGCTTGTCCCTCACCTGTGGGGCATCGCTGCAGCCACGGTGCCAGTCCTGTCCCTGGGTCACAACAACCCCATAGATGCTCCAGTCTGGGGCAGAGTGACTGGGAATTCTCCAGTGGGAAAGGCCTGGGGTGCTGGTGACAGCAGCTGGACACGAGCCCAGGGGTGCCCAGGTGGGCAAGGAGGCCATGGGCAGCTGGCCTGGATCCAAAGCAGTGTGACAGCAGGACCAGGGCAGTGCCTGTCCCCTGTGCTGGCCCTGCTGGGGCACCTCGAGGGCTGTGTCCAACTCTAGCCCCTCATGGCCAGAGAGCCCTGGAGGGGCTGGAGCGTGTCCAGGGCAGGGAACGGAGCTGGGAAGGGGCTGGAGCCCCAGGAGAGGCTGAGGGAGCTGGGAAGGGCTCAGCCTGGAGCAAAGGAGGCTCAGGGGGCCCTTGTGGCTCTGCACAACTCCCTGCCAGGAGGGGACAGCCGGGGAGGTCGGGCTCTGCTCCCAGGGAACAGGGACAGGAGGAGAGGGAACGGCCTCAGGCTGGGCCAGGGCAGGCTCAGGGTGGGTATTAAGGAAAATTTCCTCACTGCAAGAGTGGTCAGGCACTGGAACAGGTACCCATGGAACTGGTGGAGTGACCATCCCTGTGGAGTTCAAAAACACGCAGGGGTGTCACCTGGGGCCTTGGGTCAGGGGTGTCCTGGAGACAAGGGGGAATGGTTGGACTGGAGGATCTTAGAGAGCTTTTCCAACCTCGATGATTCCGAGATTCTGTGACCTCCCCTGGCTGTTCCTGGCACTTGACTGCCCTGGGAAGCAGCGCTGGGGACATCAGGCACTTGCCCTGGCTGTTCCCCAGTTTGTGCCACCCTGCTGTGTGCCAAGGGCCACTGGAGGTGTTGGGGCAGAGACCGAGCTCCTGAGGGGACACACACCCAGATCCACGTGCAGGTGCCAGCTCCCACCCACCCGGGAACGGCGCTGGGACACACCAGGCCAAAGCACGGCGATTCAACCCTCAGCTCTTCCCAGGCAGGGGGAAGGCTCCTGGGTGGAGCCTCTGCTGCAGCTGGCAGTGAGGCACCAGCCAGGAGCCATTACTGGTTATACTGGGAGCCTGGTGGAGCCGAAACCAGGCCTCCTACAGTGTCTGGGCTGCAGTGAGTCAGCCACCCTGGCTGCTCCCTACTGTGTGGGACTGCACAGGCTGCTGCTGCAGGTCCCTTCCCAGGGGCTTTTCCATGTCTGGGCGTTCCCAGGGCTGTGTCACAGCAGGGAAGAGGCCCATGGACACAGTGGGACACAGTGTGACACAGAGGTGTGCAAGGGACGGGGCTTGGAGCCACCTGGGACAGTGGAGATTGTCCCTGCCCATGGCAGAGTGGAACTGGATGGGCTTTAAGGTCCCTTCCAACCCACGGCATGCCGTGATTCCATGATGTTATCACAGGATGAGCCACAGAGGGTCCAGGGCAGCAATCCAGCAGGAGCACCCTCCTGTTCAGCCCTGAGAAAAGTCACCAAGGCTCATTTTTGGCAGCTGCTTCCCCAAGCTCTGTTTTGCCCCCACACTCCATTCCCAAGGAGCAGTTCCCGCAGCCGGGAATAACGCCGGGAATGCTCCCCCTGCCTCTGCTCCGGGTTCCCAATGCCAGCACGAGGAGCTGCAGCAGCAAACGTGGCCTGGTGCCAGCTGCTGGAATTCTGGCTCTGGCATGCCACACCTCGGAATGCTCCCAGGGAATCAGCGCCTGCGGGGACGTGGGAGCAGCACGTGTGGATCCGAGGTGTGACATCCAGGAACGGATGAGGCTGGAATCACCACCTGCATCCCCCAGCTCGTCCCGCGCACCAAAGGGGGCTCCACCTGCGGGCACGACATTCCTGCTCGTGCCCAGCCCATCCCAGAGCTGCACCCAGTGGGGCTCTCCCCTGCCAGGAAATGCGGGATCCTTGCAGCGAGGGTTCCATGTGCCAGGGAGGCTCCGGCAGCCTGCGGGGCTTTGGGAAAGGCGCCTGACAGGTCGGGTAGCACTTTCCTTCAGGGCATCATTTCGCAGCTACAAGGTGTTTGCTCCGTGGAGATTCGTGTGCAGGCAGGAGGAGCAGGACAGGCAGGGAGCCTGGGAATGCCAGGAGCTGAGTCAAGGCACTGGCATGAGAAAAAGTGGGTCCAGTTTGAGCATGGGCACGTGGAGGGGAGAAGGAGGAGGCAGCTCCTGGGGGTAGGACACACAGATGCTTCCATACAGAGCCTGAGCACGGCTTCCATGGATTTTCCTGTGCTGGCCAGGCTGGGTGAGGCCCTGAGCAACCTGGGTTAGAGGGATGGGCCCCTGCCATGGCAGGGTGTTGGAATGAGATGGTTTTCAAGGTGCCTCACAACCCAAATCATTCCCTGATTCCGTGATTTGTGAGCCTGGAAGTTCACCTGTGCTTTACCTTCAGCTTATGAGCAGCTCATCGGGTCTCTTGCATTTCAGCCATGCAGCTTCCCTCTGACCTGAGCAGAGCCCTGGGCTCAGGATGAGGGGGGAAAACCCGTGGGACCACCCCAACAGCCAGGGGTTTTGGGGTCAGGATGGTGCCCTGAGCCCCTGTGAGCTCTGTGCCTCCCCTCGTGCCGCCTGCCACCCGAACCCCAAATACTGCCACGACAAATAAATGCCACACACCGCCCACAGCCAGAGGGAGGGGAGAGCTAAAAATACCCTCCCCTCACGGCTGCCAGCACACCCCAGTGGGGCCACCTGCCAGCAGGGAGCCAGAGCCACCCCAAGCAGAGCTGGGCACCCTCCACACGCTCGGGAATAGGAATAATCCCTGTGGGATGGCCCGGCGCTGCTGGAATGGCTCCTCGGAGCCAGGATGAGTGCCCAGGCAGCTCAGCCCAGCTGGCAGCTCCCCACACTGCCTCCAGACACTGTGGGAGGAGTAGATCCTCGGGAGACAGGTGAGGAAAATCCCAAGGGGGGGTGACATCCTTCTCTGCCACCTCCCCAGCGGGGCAGCAGAATTGCCTCACCAGGGGGAAAGGCATTGGCAAGGCCGTGGAGCTGCTGGCAGAGGGCTGGGGGACAGTGCTGGGGACAGGGGACATTGCTGGTGGGACAGGGGCATTGAGGCATTGCTGTGGGGTTGGGACAGGGACATTGGAGCGGCCTGTCCCGCTCTGGAGAGAAGGATGGGGGTGGCGGGGAGCTTCCATCACCCTGCACAGGGCATCCCCAGCTCTGGGTGGTGGTGGCACCTTCCCAGGGTGGCCATCAGTGTCCTGTCCAGGAGGGAGGGCACGGGCAGCTGGCCTGTCCCCAGATGTCCTGCAGGCCCAGCCTCTCCCTGAGCAGCACTCATCAGAGTGTCCATAAGGAGCAAGGTTTGCTCCCCCTTTGGCAGCTCCTGGCCCGCCGAGGATGGTCCATGTGGACTGAAATTCCCTGAGCTCTGGGCAGGAGAGGTCCTTCAGCTCCTCCCTTCAGCTGCCCGGGCTCAGGACAGCGTGTGATGGGGAGCAATGGGCCACACGCTGCCTCTCACCCCCCAAAATGAAAACCTGAGATCCTGGGAGGACACATTACAGTGTAAAGAGCGTGAAACTAGAAAACATCTCACAGCTCCCTGCCTGCCTGGCTCCACAGAGATCTGCCCACTCAGCCCGAATCCGGAGCCATGGAAAAGGAGCAAAGCAGAAGAGCTTTGTCTCTGTTCCAACCCTTCAGAGATTTGAAACTTGACAACAACGCAGGAGAGATTTTCACCCTGTTTTTACAGATTATCAGTGCATGAAAACGCTGCCACACTCCATGCCAGACCCATGGAGCAAACCTGCTCCCAGTGCCCGGGGAGAAAACTCCTCCCATCCCCACACCAGCAGCCCCCAAGCTGTGTGTGTGTCCTGTCAGCAGCAGAGCACCCACAGCCCCTTCAGTACCCACAGCAGCACCCACAGCCCCTGCAGCACCCACAGCAGCACCCACAGCAGCACCCAAACCTCCCTGCAGCACCCACAGCAGCACCCACAGCAGCACCCACAGCCCCTGCAGCAGCACCCCATGAGCAGGACCCACCCCCCTGCAGAGCTGCCTCCAGCTCTGGGGTCTCCAGAAGGACCTGGAGCTGCTGGATGAGTCCAGAGGCAGCCACGGGGATGTTCCCAGGGCTGGAGCCCCTCTGCTCTGGAGCCAAGCTGGGAGAGCTGGGGGTGCTCACCTGGAGAGGAGAAGGCTCCAGGGAGAGCTCAGAGCCCCTTCCAGGGCCTGAAGGGGCTCCAGGAGAGCTGGAGAGGGACTGGGGACAAGGGATGGAGGGACAGGACACAGGGAATGGCATGGTTGGGTGGGATATTGGGAAGGAATTGTTCCCTGGCAGGGTGGGCAGGCCCTGGCACAGGGTGCCCAGAGCAGCTGGGGCTGCCCCTGGATCCCTGGCAGTGCCCAAGGCCAGGTTGGACACTGGGGCTGGGAGCAGCCTGGGACAGTGGGAGGTGTCCCTGCCATGGCAGGGGTGGGATGGGATGGGATTTAAGGTCCTTTCCATCTGAACCATTCCATAATTCCATGACCCAGAGCCCCCTGAAAGCTGCAGAGGCTCTTGCTCAGGATGGCTTTTGCATTTGGGCTTTGGGCTTTGCACCCCAAATGTGACCCCTCTTCCCCCTTCCTCCATGGATTCAGCCTTTCCTGTCCTGATCCTGTGTTTGCCAAATCTGGGGGCCCCCACGAGCTCACCCCACCCCCGGCAGGACGGGCAGATTGCCCAGGGGACTCCGAGCCGGGAGGATCCCGCATTTCCCTCTGAGGAGGAATTTATCCAAAGGGAGACAACGCAGGTCGGACCCTGAGCCCGTGGCAATCCTCAGGGCACAGGAAGCCACCGCAGAGGAGCTGCATTGCACAGGACTGAGTCATCCACTCTTCTTGCTGCCTCATGTCGGATATAATGGACACGAGGGGGAAAAAAGCAGGATTACGTTTTCTCTTCTTCCACCAGCCACGATCCTGAAGTGTGGCACGGTGGGGACCGGCCTGGCTCCCTCTGGGGCACAGCTCAACCCTGAAGAGCCTGGACAGGTCTGCCCTGGCTGTGTGGAGGTTTTTCCATGGGTGGGGAGCAGGTGAGAGGCTTCCCACCGGGATCTTTCCCGGGATCAGGGCGCAATCAGTGGGTGCCACACGGCAGGTTCTGAGCTGTTCCTTTGGCATGTTTGTTCCAGCAGCCCGGGGTTGAATGGCCGGGGTTAGGAAAGGCTCTGATTCACCGGGTGGGCTCGTTCGAGGGCAGATTCCTGTCCCTGCTGCCTGCTCCACCCTCCGCCGGTGCTGCCCGACTGGTTGTGCCGCTGCCGGAGCAGGACAAACACCCCTCGGGGCTCCTGCAGTGCCAGGGGGCATTTCCTGCCCCACAGGCAGCCAGCTCACCCGGCAGCGCCCAGGCACTCCTGAATCCAGCCCGGAATGCTCCCGCTGGATGTGGAGCCCGGCTGAAGTGCTGCTCCTGGCTGGGCCACCTTTTCATCAGTGGGCTGGAAATAAATCCCCGATCTTGCTGCTGATACTCGCAGCTGACACACGAGCCTGGCAGGGCAGTAAATAGCGATGAGGAGCCAGCAGCCTTCAGCCCGGGCTGATCCAAGCATCCCTATTTCATCCCCCAGCTCAGAGTTCGAACTGGGAACAGGCAATGCCGGCTGTTTCTGCCAAGCTGAGCCTGGGGTTTGGAGAAGAAATATGCAGGAGCAGTAGGAAGTGAGGTTTAGCATCCCTGCAAACCTGAGGGAAGGGGAGAGCTGCTGCTGGGGGCTGAGAAAGCCCAAGGTGGGCTGAAATTCCCATGAAAGACAGATAAATGTGTCTGGAAGAAACAGGAACAGTGAGGGGGGTGTTGGTACTGGCAGAGCCCCGGCAAAAATAAATGCTCCCATTTGCAGGGAATTCCCATTTCCCCCAGGAATAAACAGTCCAAACCCATCCCTGGTCTAGAAGCTGTTGCCCTGGCCGCGGGGAGGCTGTGGAGCAGAGAGCTCGGGGAGAGATCCAGAGAGGAAGGGATACTGCACGGGGAAAAGGGAAAAGGAGTGGTTTTCTCTCCCAACTGACTCATGTCTGCATTGCCGTGAGTCAGCATGGCAGGATCACCTGCCCAGGGCAGCCTTTGGAGGGAAACGATCGCTGGGATTCCACCACCCTGCAGGTAGGGGTGGGGGTGGCTCTGCCCCTCCAGGTGCAGACCCCACTGGGGTGACGCTGTGTCCTGGTGTGTGTCCTGCCAGCTCAGGGACACCCTGTCCCACGCCCCCCGAGTGCCACCCCGGTGCCACCTTTGTGGGCTGCCAAGGGGTCAGATCCCCATCCAGGAACTGATCTTGCCTAAAAATAGTCCTTTTTAATCGTATATTTTAACTGGCTCCGTTCTGCAAGGAAATTCCTCCAATCCAGCGCTGTCCCGACCACGCCCCAGTTGTCCCAGTATACCCAGGGCAGCAGTGGGAGAATCCCCCCAACACAGAGGACACACAGAATGCCAGGAACCCCCGGCAGTGGGGTCCCCTCGGTGTCCCCTGCGCTGGGGGCGAGCAGCACGTCCTCGCTCGCTGTCGCGGGGTGCAGAGGTGACAAAGCTCCCCTCGCCGTCTCGGGAGCAGAGGAGCGCCTGGATCCACGCAGGAGAGCGAAGGGAGCGGGATTTGCATCTGCCCGAGCTGGGCACAGCCCCCAGCCCGACTGCAGCGGGGTCCCACCTCATCCTCCCTCCCTCCCTCTGAATTCTGCCTCGCTTTCCCACCCTGCTTTCCGCCCTCACTGGCTTCCCACCCCCTCCCACGCCAGCCGGCTCCCGGGGCTGCATCCCGGCAGGAGCATCCTCNNTCCCCTCCCCAGCAGCCCCCGCCCAGCCGTGGCAGCTCCCACCCCGCTACCAGGAAAGCGCGGAGTGCTGGGATCCCTGCCAGAGCCCGGCTCCTGCGCTCCAGCTTCCAGCGAAATGCCAGGAACGTGATCTCCGGAGCCTGCCAGGTGACGGGCGGGAGTTTCTGCAGCGCTGGCACTGGGGTGGCTCCGGTGGGCCACGCTGGGCCCCTTCGCTCTGGGGTGCTCACATCGCACGCTGAGCGCTTCCCCTCTGCCCCTGCCCGATCCAAAACACTCTGGAGCCTCCCGAGCATCAGAGTCGCTCACAAAAAACCCCTGTGGTGGGCACCTGCAGCTTGGGGATGCAGAGAGAAGCTCTGGGGGGAGTGGGGAGGACCCTACAGAGCCTGCAGGGAGCTGAGACCTCGCCCAAACCAGGAGAGTCTCCTGCTCCTTCCCTGAGCAAACCGAGGTGGAAAATCACCAAGGAACGCCCGGGACGTAGGTGATGAGGCTGGGTGCAGCCAACCCCACATTCCCACTGCCTCCATTCTCCCTGCTGGGAGCCCAGGGAAGCCCTCGGGAGTCGGAGGCTGTGCCCACGTGCCCGAGGGCGCCATGGGGACATCTGTGCATCCAGGGAAGAGGCAGCAGCGGGAAGGAAGCAGACGATCCGGCCCCACCACGCTCAGGCAGGGAGCTCCCTCAGGCTGCGTGGTGGAAACCTTCACCCCAAACCCAAACTGGGTTTTCTCCCAGTTTTCCCCCTTTTTCTCACCATTCCCTGTGTTGTTCCCACATCCCAGCCCTGATCACTGCCCCTCCAGGGGTTGCACAGAGCACCCCCAGGCACAGCCCCCTGTGCCCTGTGTGCCCCTGCTGTGTGGCAGTGCCACGCCAGCCTCCAGGGACATTGGGGTGTTGTCCCCTCCCAACCCTGTCACCGGCATCCCCATCAGCCAGCCCTGGGAGGCCATGGGACACCTGTCACCCATCAGCCTGCAGGGATGGTCCCTGGAAGAGGAGGGGTGGCCATGGATCGTCCCTGGGTGTTCCTGGCAGTGTGTGCCCTCTCCAACAGGGCCTTCTTGTGTCAGAAAGCATCCAAAAAACAGGGAAAGTACTGCAAAATGTCCAGTTCTCAAAAAGGACACTGCAAAAGGCAAGAGACATGAAGCTGAGTCTCTGCTTTCAAACCTCCTTCCTCCCCCTGGGAACAGGGCAGTGAGGGAAGCACGGGGAATTCTGGTGTGACCCTTGCACGTGGCACACTAAGGAGAGGTGCTGAAAGCTGGGCACACCTTGCTGGCAGTGCCCAGAAAGGCTGTGCCACCCCTCCAGAGGCCAGAGGGGACCAAATCCTGCCCTGTGGCCTTGGGCACCACCTGGGTGACCACACTGCTGCTGCCACGAGCTGGTGGCTCTGCCTTGGTGCTCCCCGGGTGCTGGGACCGGGTTTATTGCCAGAGCCATGTCACCCTCTGCCTGCTGAAGGACACAAAGGCCACCTGATCCCCACGGCACGTGGCCCCTGATCTTTGTCACTCCTGGCAGCAGAGTCGGAGCTGCCTGGGGTAAGAGCAGCTCCCGCTGAGCTCCCTGAGGGTTTGTGCTGGCTCTGCTGTGGGAGAAGGGATGGCACCTGCAGCATTCCCGGCCACCCCACATGGGTGGGACACATGGGGCCCGAGTATTTTTATCCTCCCCAAGTGTGTGTGAGTCACTCATTTGTCTCTCCTCCACATCAATCCGTTCCAGCACAGCGCCAGCTCAGAGGGAGCGAGCAGGGAAAAGGATTTCAAACCCAGCTCTCCTCACGGGCTGGAGGAGGGGAAAGGACGGGAACCATCCCTGCTCACCCCCCAACCCACCCAGTCCTCCCTCTGCTGCAATCCCCAGCTCAACCCCAGAGCTGCAAATCCCCTCTCTCCCAGCGTGGTCAGTCCCAGACCTGCCTGCTCCTCTCCCAAAAATTGGTTGGGAATGGGCTGGTACTCCGCAGGAGCCAGGCACCAACACATGGCCAGGAAAGACCTGATGTCCCAGTTTTCTGAAGGTCTGAGCGTGGCCGTGCCCAGAGCACCATTGACATATTTCCTTTGTAAAGAAAATTTCCCTGGATGCAAATTCTCCCTCTGTAAATGCCTGTGGCTGGCACAGGGAGCTGGGGCTGCACTGCCCTCAGGTCTGTCCATGGAATGGCTGACAGGATAGGGGGAATGGCTTCAAAGTGAGAGAGAGTAGGCTAAGATGGAATATTGGGATGAAATTCCTCCCTGGGAGGGTGGGCAGGCCCTGGCACAGGGTGCCCAGAGCAGCTGGGGCTGCCCCTGGATCCCTGGCAGTGCCCAAGGCCAGGCTGGACACTGGGGTTGGGAGCCCCTGGGACAGTGAGAGGTGTCCCTGTCATGGCAGGGGGGGGATGGGATGAGCTTTAAATTCCCTTCCAACCCAACTCATTCCATGATTCCATGACTGCCACCACCAGGCACGGGCAGCTCTGGGTCTGAGGAGGGGGAACAGGGACCTGAGCAAAGGGCTCTGTGTCCAGCCGGGCTCAGAAGGACAGATGTGACTTTGGGATCTCGGGGCAGAGGCCTGGGGGCTGCTCCCCTCCCTGCAGCCCCCCCAGCTCTGCAGCTCTGCAGGGAGCCTCAGCCATGAGGAGCTGCAGGATGAGGGGCCCTGCACCCCTGGCTCCATCCTCTGGGGCTTTGCAGGAACAGATCCAGGTCCTCGTGGCCGGGTCAGGTCAGGGAGCTGGGCTGCAGCACGGTGGGGAAAGCAGATCAGTGAGCACTGGGATGGGGGAGCCTGGCCAAGGTCCCTGGCACTGCCACCACAGTGCAGGGCTGCTACCAGCCCCCAGCTCCAGAGCAACCAGACACGCAGGGCTGACAGCTCCAGCTGCTGCTCCTTGGACATTCCAGCTGCTGCTCCTTGGCAACTCCAGCTGCTGGTCCTTGGCAACTCCAGCTGCTGATCCTTGGCAACTCCAGCCTCTAACCTTGGGTGAGATTTGCAATTTTGGCTTCACTCCTGCAGTGCAGAGGTGGGGGCTGCTCCCCTGCCCCTGCTCCCAGTCCAGCTGATCTCCAGCAGTTCCTACCCCTGAGCGGTGCTCCAGAGAGGGAGCTGGGTGCCCTGGGGACAACTTGAGGGGCAGGGGACTGACAGAACAACCCCATCCTCACCTGGGGCCAACCAGGAGCTGCTGTGCTGGCACCTCCTGTGCCCCCAGAGTGCTGCTGCGAGGGGCCAGGGTGGCACAGAGGGTCCCAGAGCCAGGAGCTGCTGGTCCGTGTGTCAGGGATGAGAGATCCCTGCTGGCCATGGGGTTTTGGGGACAGCTCGTTGTGTCATTTTTCCACATTTCTGTGTTCTCCATGATCTTTCCACGTGTTGCCCCTTTCCCTGCCTTCTCCAAGGGTGTGCAGGAATGGGGGAGAGGCTGAGTTGTGAGGATGGGGACGGTGGGGTCAGGCCAGCATGAGGTGGGTTTGCATCCCACCAGGGGGGCTGGGTCCCACTGAGGGGCTGGATCCCACTGAGGGGGGGCTGGATCCCACTGAGCGGGCAGGATCCCATTGAGGGGGCTGGATCCCATTGAAGG